>JACEFZ010027783.1:0-559831 GCA_014155875.1 Cepaea nemoralis | reverse complement strand
AATGGACTACGATTAAGCGGAGAAATAAAAACGGCAGAAAGAAGAAGTAGAACGGAGGAGGGCAAACTACGAAGCAAAGGAACGTAAAGAAATTAAGAACGGGGGAAAATAAATAATAAATGAAAGTAGAAACGGGAAGAAAAAGAAAGACAAGCAGGAAAAGAAGAAGAAAGACTTATGGGAGTGTGGAAATGAGAAATAATAAGAAAATCGACAGAAAAAGAATAAAGAAGACAGAGAGATTAAATAATCCCACTATCAATAATACCGTATAATAAGTAATAGTAACGAAAGAAAGAAACTACTACATAAATCATTACTAATCATAATCTAAAATAATTAAATAATAAAAATCAAGTATAAAATTTTCATACTAAACCACTTCTAGTAAAAAATACTCACTAAATACTAATCAATGACTATTAATACAACTCTATAATAACTCCCCTCATATAATATAAGAATATTATGTATTAATACATACTAATATCTAATACAATCTATAATCCTAATATAATAAGCACTATTAATATCCTCCTCCATCCTCCTACATACCATAAGAAATACTATTATTTAATAATCTCGCACTAGCAAAGAAATTGCTAAGCCATTGTAGCGTCCTGCATAAGTCAGTAAAAAATAAATATATAAAAAGTAAATCATACATCATAAAACAGATTTAATTCTTCCTAAGTCCTAAAACCCCCACCCCTCCTCCCTTCCTCCTTCCTGCCCTATCTTCCTCATCCCTCTCCTCCATCCCTCCTCCTACCATTCTACTCTAATTCCTCCTCCTCCATCTACATCCTCCTCACCTTCACATTCCGCCTCCACCACTATTCCTCCTAATCACGCCTCCCCTTCCTCATCCTCTCCTCCTCCTCCTTTCCTCTCTTCTTCTCTCTCCTCCTTCCCTATTCGTCCTCCTTACCTACCTACTCCTCTCTCCTTTCAATTCTCCTCCTACCTTTCCTTCCTCCTCACCCCCTTCATACCTCTTCCCTCCTTCTCACTTCCTCCTCCTTCTCCTCTTCCTCCTCCCTATTCTCCCTCTTCCTCTCCCTCCGCCTCCTCCTTAATCCCACTCTCTCCTCCTTCCTCCTCCCTTTCCCTCCTCCTCCCTCTCCTCCTCCCCTGCGTTCTCTCCTCCTCCTTCTCTCTCCTCCTCCCTCTTCCTCCTTCCTCTCCTTTCTCCTCCCTCTTCCTTCTCCTCTTCCTCCTCCCTCTTCCTACCTCTTCCTGCTCCTTCCGCCTCCTCCTCCTCCTACTCTCTCTCCTCCTCCTCCCTCTCCTCCCTCTCCCTCCTCCTCCCTCTCCTCCTCCTCCTACTCCTCCTGCGTTCTCCTCCTCCCTCCTTCTCCCTCTCCTCCTCCCCCTCCTCCTCCACCCTACTCCTTCCTCCTCGTCCTAATCCCTCCTCCTCCCTTCCTATTCCTCCCTTTTCCTCCTCCTCCTCCTCCCTCCTCTTCTCCTCCTCCACCTCCCTCTTCCTCCTCCCTCCTCCATTTACCCAAGACAGACATACAGACAGATAGTCGGGAACGGGATCTTATATGACTAATTATATGATTTAAATGAGATGCTCCCCATCAGGGTCTGGGCGAGCCGGCCGGTCAGACAGACAGACAGACAGACAGACAGACAGACAGACAGACAGACAGACGGAGATCGCAATTTTTATATAAGACTAGCTGACCCGGCCCGGCTTCGCCCAGATCCTGGTGGGGAGCATCTCATTTAATTCATATAAGTAGTCATATAAGTTCTCGTTCCCGTTACCGACTATCTGTCTGTCTGTCTGTCTATCTGTCTGTCTGTCTGTCTGACCCGGCCCGGCTTCGCCCAGACCCTGATGGGGAGCATCTCATTTAATTCATATAAGTAGTCATATAAGTTCCCGTTCCCGACTATCTATCTGTCTGTCTGTCTGACCCGGCCCGGCATCGCCCATATCCTGGTGAGGAGCATCTCATTTAATTCATATAAGTAGTCCTATAAGTTCCCGTTCCAGACTGTCTGTCTGTCTGTCTGTCTGTCTGTCTGTCTTTCTATCTATCGATCTGTCTGTCTGTCTGAACCGGCCCAGCCCAATGGTGAGAGCATCTCTTTTAATCATATAAGTAGTCATATAAGATCCCGTTCCCGACTATCTGTCTGTCTGTCTGTCTGTCTTGGGTAAATGGAGGAGGGAGGAGGAAGAGGGAGGTGGAGGAGGGAAGAGGAGGGAGGAGGAGGGAGGAGACAGGAGGAGTAGGGAGCAATAGGAGGGAGGAGGAGGGATTAGGACGGAGGAGGGAGGAGTAGAGTGGAGGAGGAGGGGGAGGAGGAGGGAGGAGGAAGAGGGAGGAGGAGGGAGGAGGAGGAACGCAGGAGGAGAAGGGAGCAGGTGGAGGAGAGGGAGGAGGAGGGAGAGGGAGGAGGAGGAGAGAGTAGGAGGAGGGAGGAGGAAGAGGGAGAAGGAAGAGGGAGAAGGAAGAGGAAAAGGAGGAGGGAGGAAGGAGGAGAAGGAGGGGGAGGAGGAGGAGGGAAGAGGGAGAAGGGGAGGAGGAGGAGGGAGGAGGAGGAATGTGAAGGGAGGTAGAGGGAGGAGGAGGGAGGAGGAGGAGAGAGGAGGAGGAGGAGGAGGAGGAGGAGGGAGGAGAAGGGAGGAGGAGGAAGAGGGAGGAGAAGGAATGTGAAGGGAGGAGGAGGGATGAGGTAGATGGAGGAGGAGGAGGAGGGAGGAAGGAGGAGGGGGAGGAGGGAGGAGGAGGGAGGAAGAAGGAGGAGGAGGGATGAGGAGGAGGGAGGAGGAGGAGAAGGGAGGAGGAGAGAGGAGGAGGAGGGAGGAGGAGGTGATGAGGAGGAGGTGAGGAGGAGGAGGGAGGAGGAGGAGGGAGGAGGAGGAATAGGGAGGAGGAGGAATGTGAAGGGAGGAGGAGGGAGGAGGAGGGAGGAGGAGGATTGAGGAGGAGGAGAGGGAGGAGGAGGAAAGAGGAGGGGAGGAGGGAGGAGGAGGAGGAAGGATGAGGAGGAGGAGGGAGGAGGAGGGAAGAGGGAGGAGGAGGAATGTGAAGGGAGGAGGAGGTAGAGGGAGGAGGAAGGAGAAGGGAGGAGGAGGGATGAGGAGGAGGAGAGGAGGAGGAGGGGAGGAGGAGGAAGAAGGAGGAGGAGGGATAAGGAGGAGGAGGGAGAAGTGGGAGGAGGAGGGGGAGGAGGGTGAGGAGGAGGAGAAGGGAGGAGGAGGGCGAGGAGGTAGGAGGAGTTAGGAGGAGGAAGAGGGAGGAGGCGGGAGGAGGAAGAGAGTGGAGGAGAGAGGAGGAGGGAGGAAGAGATAGGCGGAGAGAGGAGGAGGAGGAGCGGAGGAGGAGGAGGGGGAGGAATAGGAGGGAGGAGGAGGTAGAGGGAGGAGGGAGGGGGAGGAGGAGAAGGGAGGAGGAGGGCGAGGAGGTAGGAGGAAGGAGGAGGAGGAGGGAGGAAGAAGGAGGGAGCAGGAGGGATGAAGGGGAGGAGGAGGAGGAGGAATGATGAGGAGGGAGGAGGAGGAAGAGGGATGTGGAGGAAGGAGGAGGAGGGAGGAGGAGGGAGGAGGTTAGAGGGAGGAAAAGGGAGGAGGGAGGAGGAGAGAGGAGGAGGAGGGAGGAGGAGAAGGGAGTAGGAGGAGGAGGGGGACGAGGAGGAAGGAGGGGGAGGAGAAGAGGAAGAGGGTAGGAGGTGGGAGGAGGGGGATATAACGCATATGCCTGTAGATTTAATAATGGCTGAAGTTGTTCCATGTCTTCTTAGAGGTTGGCGACAGTGTAAAGAAATATAAAATCTGCAAACTGATAGAGATAAGGTAACTATATTTATTTATTCTTTAAGCAGAAAAGATGAGTTACAATGTTATGCATTGTGCATTATTTTTATGAAAACTTTGAAAATGCCTTACAGATTGTATCATTATTTATTATAACTCATATGCCGGTACATAACTATGGACAAAGAGTTTATAAATCTTTGAAAACGCTGCCACAATATGACTATAAGTTATTCAAAAAAGTTATGCCCCTTGAAATAACATTTACAGAGTTAAGTCCCCTGAGATATATGAAATTATAATGAAAAATGAAATAATATTGGGTAAGCAGCCGATTTCACACTAAAAAGATATGAAAAAAAAATATTTTGTTATTGTTGTTTTGTTTTTCTTGTCATTTATAACGACTTTAATAGAAACGTTTTTCTGTAATTGTGGGTGTAAACCCTCCCCCCCCCCTCACCCCACCACCACACCCCTGGTTTTTTGGGTTGGTACAGCTTCATAGCCATATTTGATGCCTATATTCAGAATCCAGCACCAGCTGGTCGTCAGCTAACTCCTACTTTCAACACGTTCTCAGAATCCTAAACTCAGCGGTTCTCAACCTATTATCCTTTCGGAATGAACATGAGCTCCATCCACATACACATGTTATTGACGGCATACACTACCCTGCAGTGATAGGGTTGCTGTGTTGTTAAACTAGAGAAGACCTTGACTGTACAATATCATCATGCTTTCTCCACAGAAACAGTACACGCTTCGCATTGACTTCTGGGACTGGGAGGGAGAACAGTATTACGCCGAGTATGCCAGATTCTACGAACGTAATCTTATATATAAATTGCGATCTCCGTCTGTCTGTCTGTCTGTCTGTCTGTCTGTCTGTCTGTATGTCCATATGTCCTTTATGCGCTCGCGATCCGATTGAGATGAAAATTTCTACACGGCTTCCTTTCATTCCAGCGCAGCCCACTGTCATATTTTTTTAGTGTGAAATCGGCTGCTTACCCAATATTATTTCATTTTTCATTTTTCATTATAATTTCATATATCTTAGGGGACTTAACTCTGTAAAAGTTATTTCAAGGGGCATAACTTTTCTGTATAACTTATAGTCATATTGTGGCATCGTTTTCAAAGATTTATAAACTCTTTGTCCATAGTTATATACCGGCATATGAGTTATAATAAATAATGATACAATCTGTAAGGCATTTTCAAAGTTTTCATAAAAATAATGCATAATGCATAACATTGTAACTCATCTTTTTTTGCTTAAAGAATGAATAAATAATAGTTACCTTATCTCTATCAAGTTTGAAGATTTTATATTTCTTTACACTGTCGCCAACTCTAAGAAGACATGGAACAACTTCAGCCATTATTAAATCTACAGGCATATGCGTTATATTCCTCCTCCTCCTCCTCTCCCCTCCTCCACCTCCTACCCTCTTCCTCTTCTCCTCCCCCTCCTCCCTCTCCCTCCTCCATCCTCCTCTTCTCTCTTTCTCCTCCTCCTCCCTCCTCCTCCCTCTTCCTCCTCCCAGCTCCTACTCCTCCTTTTTCTTCTTCTTCTGCTGCTGCTGCCGCTGCTCCATTTACCCAAGTTAATTGTTGGGGAAGATGTAAAGATCTTTCAAGTGCTCTTTCTAATGCTTTTTGTAAGTTGGTCTTCGTTTATCTAAGGTTGTTCTAACTGCAACCAATAAATGATTAGACAGACAGACAGACAGACAGACAGACAGACAGACAGACAGACAGACAGACAGACAGACAGACAGACAGACAGACAGACAGACAGACAGACAGACAGACAGTCGGGAACGGGAACTTATATGACTACTCATATGAATTAAATGAGATGCTCCCCATCAGGGGCTGGGCGAAGCCGGGCCGGATCAGACAGAGAGACAGACAGATAGACAGACAGACAGACAGATAGATAGTCGGGAACGGGAACGTGAGCTTATATGACTACTTATATGAATTAAATGAGATGCTCCACACCAGGAGCTGGGCGATGCCGGGCCGGGTCAGACAGACAGACAGACAGACAGACAGACAGACAGACAGACAGACAGACAGACAGACAGTCGGTAACGGGAACGGGAACTTATATGACAACTTATATGAATTATGTAAGGAGGCTAAAGAAACATGGCTTGAGAAAAATTGCAGAGAAATTGAAAAACAACACAACAGTAAAAATGCGAAACTAATGCACAAAAGAATTCAGGAGATTACTAATCAAAGAACACGTACATCAGCAAGCTGCCTAAAGACAAAAGATGGAAGAGTCATAATAGAAAAAGATCAGATTTTACATGTATGGTCATATTACGTGAAAAACCGTTATGACGATAACAGAGACGAACAATATATTGTTCAAAATAACAATGAAGGGCCAGCAATTTTGAAGATGGAGGTTCAGAATGCTCTTAATCATATGAAATCTGGCAAGACCCCTGGTCCAGAGCGTCACAACAGAAATGATTAATACTTTAGAAGAATTTGGAATAGATAAAGTTACCAGTCTGCTTAATACAATATATGATACTGGAAATATACCTCATGAGTTATGTAATTCTGTATTTATTGCAATCCCAAAGAAATCAGGAGCCTTGGAATGTGATCAACATCGAACAATTAGTATAATGAGTCACATCACGAAGATTTTGCTAAGAATTATCATGCAAAGAGTTAGGAGGAAAATACAACCTGAAATAGGAGAAGAACAATGTGGGTTTGTAGTAGGCAAGGGTACAGTAAATGCTGTGTATATACTGAGAACCGTAATCGAACGTTCTATAGAAGTAAACAAAGATCTACACCTTTGCTTTATTGACTACACAAAGGCTTTTGATAAAGTGAGACATGTCAACATGATAAGGATGCTTGAAGATCTACAAATTGATGGGAAAGACCTTAGACTTGTAAAAAACATATATTGGAAACAACAAGCTGCCATAAGAGTTGATAATGAAGTAAGCCAATATCAGCCTATTAAGAGAGGTGTGAGACAGGGATGTGTAATGTCTCCAGATCTGTTTTCCCTGTACAGTGAAAATATTTTCAGAAATATTGAAAATATGGAAGGAATCAACATTGGGGGACGATGCATCAATAACATTAGATATGCAGATGATACAGTCTTGATTGCAGACAATGAACAGGACCTGCAAAATTTAGTAGATGCGGTTGTTACACACAGTGAACAACAAGGGTTAGAATTAAATTGTAAAAAGACACAGATTATGGTCGTCACTAGGAAGAACGAAATACCACAGTGTAATATACAAGTAAATGGGAATATTCTTCAACAAGTGAATAGGTACAATTATCTCGGAACAGTAATAACATCTGATGGGAGATGCCTTGAAGAGATTAGAACAAGAATCGCCATGGCAAAGGTAGCCTTTAGCAAGATGAAAAACATACTGACCAATAAAAAGATGTCAATTGAAACGAGAAAAAGAGTGTTGAGATGCTACATAGAACCTGTACTTTTATATGGATGTGAAGCTTGGACAATGAGCAGCCAGGCTGAAAAACATCTGATGGCTGTAGAAATGTGGTTTCTGAGGAAAATGCAAAGAATACCATGGACAGCCAGAAAGACCAATGAAGAAGTCCTTCAAGAAACAAATGAAGATCGTAAACTGATCAGAAACATTAGACGTAGACAGTCACAATTTTTTGGGCATGTTATGAGAAGAAATGATTTGGAGAACTTGGTGACATCTGGTAAGGTCGAGGGAACAGACCAAGGGGAAGACCTAGAAACAAGTATCTGGATGGCTTGGCCTTGTGGCATGGTCGAGACAGAAACACGGAAATGATCCACGACTCTGTTGATCGAGTGAGATGGCAGAACATGACCGCCCACGCTTACCGGCATGGCACATGATGGATGGATATGAATTAAATGAGATGCTCCCCACCAAGGACTGGGCGAAGCCGGGCCGGGTCAGACAGACAGACAGACAGACAGACAGACAGACAGACAGACAGACAGACAGACAGACAGACAGACAGACAGACAGACAGATAGTCGGTAACGGGAACGGGAACTTATATGACTACTTATATGAATTAAATGAGATGCTCCCCACCAAAGACTGGGCGATGCCGGGCCGAGTCAGACAGACAGACAGACAGACAGACAGATAGATAGGTAGATAGACAGACAGGCAGACAGACAGACAGACAGTCGGTAACGGGAACTGGAACTTATATGACTACTTATATGAATTAAATGAGATGCTCCCCACGAAGGACTGGGCGAAGCCGGGCCGGGTCAGACAGACAGACAGATAGATAGTCGGAACGGGAACTTATATGACTACTTATATGAATTAAAGGAGATGCTCCCCATCAGGGTCTGGGCGAAGACGGGCCGGGTCAGACAGACAGACAGATAGACAGACAGACAGATAGTCGGTAACGGGAACGAGAACTTATATGACTACTTATATGAATTAAATGAGATGCTCCCCACCAGGGTCTGGGCGAAGCCGGGCCGGGTCAGACAGACAGACAGACAGACAGACAGACAGACAGACAGACAGTCGGTAACGGGAACGTGAGCTTATATGACTACTTATATGAATTAAATGAGATGCTCCACACCAGGAGCTGGGCGATGCCGGGCCGGATCAGACAGACAGACAGACAGACAGACAGACAGACAGACAGACAGATAGTCGGTAACGGGAACGGGAACTTATATGACTACTTATATGAATTAAATGAGATGCTCCCCACCAAGGACTGGGCGAAGCCGGGCCGGGTCAGACAGACAGACAGACAGACAGACAGACGGACGGACAGACAGACAGACAGACAGACAGACAGACAGACAGACAGATAGTCGGTAACGGGAACGGGAACTTATATGACTACTTATATGACTTAAATGATATGCTCCCCACCAAGGACTGGGCGATGCCGGGCCGAGTCAGACAGACAGACAGACAGACAGACAGACAGACAGACAGTCGGTAACGGGAACGGGAACTTATATGTCTACTTATATGAATTAAATGAGATGCTCCCCACCAAGGACTGGGCGAAGCCGGGCTCCTCCCTCCTCATCATTCCTCCTCCTCCTCCTCCCCCTCCTACTTCTCCCTCCTCCTTCTACCTCTTCCTCCCTCCTCCTTCTACCTCTTCCTCCCTCCTCCTTCTACCTCCTCCGTCCTCCTCCGTCCTCCTCCGTCCTCCTCCGTCCTCCTCCCTCCTCCTTCTCCCTCCTCCTTCTACCTCTTCCTCCCTCCTCCTTCTCCCTCCACCTCCTCCCTCCTCCTCCCTCTCCCTTCTGTCTCCTTCCTCCTCCTCCCTCCTCTTCCCTCCTCCACCTCCCTCTTCCTCCTCCCTCCTCCATTTACCCAAGACAGACAGACAGTCAGACAGATAGTCGGGAACGGGATCTTATATGACTACTTATATGATTTAAATGAGATGCTCTCCACCATGGGCTGGGCCGGGTCAGACAGACAGACAGATAGATAGATAGACAGACAGACAGACAGACAGACAGACAGACAGACAGATAGACAGTCGGGAACGGGAACTTATATGACTACTTATATGAATTAAATGAGATGCTCCACACCAGGAGCTGGGCGATGCCGGGCCGGGTCAGACAGACAGACAGACAGACAGACAGACAGACAGACAGACAGACAGACAGACAGATAATCGGTAACAGGAACGAGAACTTATATGACTACTTATATGAATTAAATGAGATGCTCCCCACCAGGGACTGGGCGAAGCCGGGCCGGGTCAGACAGACAGACAGACAGACAGACAGACAGATAGTCGGGAACGGGAGCTTTTATGACTACTTATATGAATTAAATGAGATGCTCCCGACCAGGGACTGGGTGAAGCCGGGCCGGGTCAGACAGACAGACAGACAGACAGACAGACAGACAGACAGACAGACAGATAATCGGTAACAGGAACGAGAACTTATATGACTACTTATATGAATTAAATGAGATGCTCCCCACCAGGGACTGGGCGAAGCCGGGCCGGGTCAGACAGACAGACAGACAGACAGACAGATAGTCGGGAACGGGAGCTTTTATGACTACTTATATGAATTAAATGAGATGCTCCCGACCAGGGACTGGGTGAAGCCGGGCCGGGTCAGACAGACAGACAGACAGACAGACAGACAGACAGACAGACAGACAGACAGACAGACAGACAGACAGTCGGTAACAGGAACGAGAACTTATATGACTACTTATATGAATTAAATGAGATGCTCCCCACCAGGGACTGGGTGAAGCCGGGCCGGGTCAGACAGACAGACAGACAGACAGACAGACAGACAGACAGACAGTCGGGAACGGGAACGGGAGCTTATATGACTACTTATATGAATTAAATGAGATGCTCCCCACCAGGGACTGGGCGAAGCCGGGCCGGGTCTGCTAGTGCATTATAAAGGCATGGGGAAAATGAAAAATCAGTACTACACGACTCAGTAATAGTAATGACTGGTGTGGCACTTGTTATTAGCTATATGGAATATACTGGCCTACCAAAAGGGTACTGGCTGTTATACTAGCGTTTTATTATTATTATTATTATTATTATTATTATTATTATTATTATTATTATTATTATTATTATTATTATTATTATTATTATTATTATTATTTCTATTATTAAGTGGGAGGGTAATCCGTACTGAGATAGTGTTTGAATAATTTGCGATTATATGTATAGGGATCGGTGATGTCTTTGATTTCTTGTGGAAGATTGTTCCACAGCTGAGCTGCTGAGTACGTTAAGCTTGTTTTGTATAAGTCTATCCTAGGCTTCGGAATGTGTAAAATATTTAATCGGTTACTGTGTCTAGCATTATATTTAAACAATGGCCAAAGGTAATATGGGGCATTCCGATGTAGGATTTTGTGAATTAATTTGGCCTTATTGAAAAGCAGGCGTTTGCGAAGTGGTAGTAACTGAAGGCGTTTATGCAGGCTAGGATTGTCAGTTAAATGTTTGCTATAAATTAAACCCATGGCCCGTTTCTGGAGTGAGTGAAGTCGCTTGGTGCTTGAATTGGAACAACCGTCTCAGATTGAATAGAGTGGTCAAAATGTGTCTGTATGTGAGAAGTATAGAATATTTTCCTTGTGTCCTCATCAAGGAAATTTTTAATTTTGGCGAGTTGGTGGACTTTTTTCGCTGCTTGTTTAGTGAACGCTTGAACGTGAGGATTAAAGGTTAGGTTTCTATCAATGATGAGGTCTAATGTGTTGTGTTCAAATACATTTTCCACTGGCAAGTTATCGATGCGAAGTTGAAGTGATCTGTGTGAATTTAGAGTTTGAAGTCTTTGTCTGGTTGTTAATAACATAGATTTTGTTTCAGTGATGTTAATTTGCATACGGTTCGCATAGCTCCACCTAACAACATTATATAATTCTTGCTGCAAACATTTATTGTATGAAACTACTTGCTTTCTGTTTGACAGAAAAGATGTTATTAGCGTCACTACAATAGGGCTAATTTTCAATGTCTCTAGTTTTTAAAAATTTAAAATGACAGGGTCTGTCATATCAAATGCTTTCTTGAAATCGATAAACACAGCTCCACATAGATTGTTATTTATATTCTGGTGCCAATTTTCTATCATGTTTGTTAGGATCGTATGGCAAGAATATTTTGCTCGAAATCCTGATTGACTGTCAGCTATAAGCTTTTTGTAATATTACCTTATGGGTGTGTTTTTCTAGTGGTTTAGATAGTGATGATAGTAAAGAAATGGGTCTATAATTTGGATAATAATATATATATACTAGCTGACCCGGCCCGGCTTCGCCCAGACCCTGGTGGGGAGCATCTCATTTAATTCATATAAGTAGTCATATAAGTTCTCGTTCCCGTTACCGACAATCTGTCTGTCTGTCTGTCTGTCTGTCTGACCCGGCCCGGCTTCGCCCAGACCCTGATGTGGAGCATCTCATTTAATTCATATAAGTAGTCATATAAGTTCCCGTTCCCGACTATCTATCTGTCTGTCTGTCTGACCCGGCCCGGCATCGCCCAGCTCCTGGTGGGGAGCATCTCATTTAATTCATATAAGTAGTCATATAAGTCCCCGTTCCCGTTACCGACAATCTGTCTGTCTGTCTGTCTATCTGTCTGTCTGTCTGTCTGACCCGGCCCAGCCCATGGTGGAGAGCATCTCATTTAAATCACATAAGTAGTCATATAAGATCCCGTTCCCGACTATCTGTCTGTCTGTCTGTCTTGGGTAAATGGAGGAGGGAGGAGGAAGAGGGAGGTGGAGGAGGGAAGAGGAGGAAGGAGGAGGGAGGAGGAAAAGGGAGGAATAGGAGGGAGGAGGAGGGATTAGGAAGAGGAGGGAGGAGTAGGGTGGAGGAGGAGGGGGAGGAGGAAGAGGGAGAAGGAGGGAGGATGAGAACGCAGGAGGAGGAGGAGACGGAGGAGGAGGGAGAGGGAGGAGGAGAGAGTAGGAGGAGGGAGGAGGCGGAGGGAGCAGGAAGAGGGAGGAAGAGGGAGGAGGAAGAGGGAGAAGGAGGAGGAAGGAGAAGGAGGAGGGAGGAGGAAGAGGGAGGAGGAGAGAGAAGGAGGGAGGAGGAGAACGCAGGAGTAGGAGGAGAGGGAGGAGGAGGGAAAGGGAGGAGGAGGAGAGAGTGGGAGGAGGTAGGAGGCGGAGGGAGAAGGAAGAGGGAGGAAGAGGGAGGAGGAAGAGGGAGAAGGAGGAGGTAGGAGAAGGAGGGAAGAGGATGAGGGGGAGGAGGAGGAAGAGGGAGGAGGAGGAATGTGAAGGGAGGAGGAGGGAGGAGGTAGAGGGAGGAGGAGGAAGGAGGAGAGAGGAGGAGAAGAGAGGAGGAGGGAGGAGGAGGAGGGATGAGGAGGAGGGAGGAGAAGGAAGAGGGAGTAGGAGGAATGTGAAGGGAGGAGGAGGTAGAGGGAGGAGGAGGGAGGAGGAGAATGGAGGAGGAGGGATGAGGAGGAGAGGGAGGAGGAGGAAGGAGGAGGGGGAGGAGGAGGGAGGAAGAAGGAGGAGGAGGAGGAGGGATGAGGGGAGGAGGGAGGGGTAGGAGGGGGAGGTGGAGAAGGAGGAGAAGGGAGGAGGAGGCGAAGGAGGAAGGAAGAGGAGGGCGAGGAGGTAGGAGGAGGGAGGAGGAGGAGGAAGAGGGAGGAGGAGTGAGGAGGAAGAGAGTGGAGGAGGGAGGAGGAGGGAGGAAGAGATAGGCGGAGAGAGGAGGAGGAGGGAGGAGGAGGAGTAGGGAGGAATATGTGTGAGGAGGAGGGAGGAGCAGGGATTAAGAGAAGGAGGGGGGAAAGGGTAGAAGGAGGAGGGAGGAGGAGGAAGGAGGAGGAGGAAGAAGGATGAGGAGGAGAGGAAGGAGGAGGAGGAGGAGGAGGGAGGAGGAGGGAGGAGGAGGGAGGAGGAAGGAGGAGGGTGAAAAAGGAGGAGGAGGGTGAAGGAGGAAGGAGAAGGGAGAGGGAGGAGGAGGGAGGAGGTGGATGGAGAAGGAGGAGGGAGGAAGAGGTAGAAGGAGGAGGGAGAAGAAGGAGGGAGGAAGAGGTAGAAGGAGGAGGGAGGAGGAGGAGGAGGAATGATGAGGAGGGAGGAGGAGGAAGAGGGATGTGGAGGAAGGAGGAGGAGGGAGAAGGAGGGAGGAGGTAGAGGGAGGAGGTAGAGGGAGGAAAAGGGAGGAGGGAGGAGGAGAGAGGAGTAGGAGGAGGGAGGAGGAGAAGGGAGTAGGAGGGATGAGGAGAAGGGAGGAGGAGAGGGAGGAGGAGGGAGAGGGAGGAGGAGGGAGGAGGAGGAGAGAGTAGGAGGAGGGAGGAGGCGGAGGGAGCAGGAAGAGGGAGGAAGAGGGAGGAGGAAGAGGGAGAAGGAGGAGGGAGGAGAAGGAGGAGGGAGGAGGAAGAGGGAGGAGGATGGAGAAGGAGGGAGGAGGAGAACGCAGGAGGAGGAGGAGAGGGATGAGGAGGGAAAGGGAGGAGGAGGGAGGAGGAGGAGAGAGTGGGAGGAGGGAGGAGGCGGAGGGAATAGGAAGAGGGAGGAAGAGGGAGGAGGAAGAGGGAGAAGGAGGAGGGAGGAGAAGGAGGGAAGAGGATCAGGGGGAGAGGAGGAAGAGGGAGGAAGAGGAATGTGAAGGGAGGAGGAGGGAGGAGGTAGAGGGAGGAGGAGGAGGGAGGAGGAGAGAGGAGGAGAGAGAGGAGGAGGAGAGAGGAGGAGGAGGGGAGGAGGAGGAGGAGGAGGAGGAGGAGGAGGAAGAGGGAGGAGGAGGAATGTGAAGGGAGGAGGAGGGAGGAGGTAGAGGGAGGAGGAGGAGGGAGGAGGAGAATGGAGAGGAGGGATGAGGAGGAGAGGGAGGAGGAGGAGGAGGGGAGGAGGAGGGATGAAGAAGGAGGAGGGAGGAGGAGGATGAGGGGAGGAGGGAGTGGTAGGAGGGGGAGGAGGAGAAAGGAGGAGAAGGGAGGAGGAGGGCGAAGGAGGAAGGAAGAGGAGGGCGAAGAGGTAGGAGGAGGGAGGAGGAAGAGGGAGGAGGAGGGAGGAGGAAGAGAGTGGAGGAGGGAGGAGGAGGGAGGAAGAATAGGCGGAGAGAGGAGGAGGAGGGAGGAGGAGGAGTAGGGAGGAATAGGAGGGAGGAGGAGGGATTAAGAAGGAGGGGGAAAGGGGAGAAGGAGGGGGGAGGAGGAGGGAGGAGGAGGAGGAAGAGGAAGGAGGAGGAGGAGAGGAGGAGGAGGGAGAAGGAGGAGGAGGGAGGAGGGTGAAGGAGGAGGAGGAGGAGAGGGAGGGGGAAGGAGGAGGGAGAAGGAGGAGGAGGGAGGAGGAGAACGCAGGTGGGGGAGGAGGAGGAGGGAGAGGGAGGAGGAGAGGAGGATGTGGAGGGAGAAGGAGGAGGGAGGAAGAGGTAGAAGGAGGAGGGAGAAGGAGGAGGGGGAGGAGGAGGAGGAATGATGAGGAGGGAGGAGGAGGAAGATGGATGTGGAGGAAGGAGGAGGAGGGAGGAGGAGGGAGGAGGTGGAGGGAGGAGGTAGAGGGAGGAAAAGAGAGGAGGGAGGAGGAGAGAGGAGGAGGAGGAGGGAGGAGGAGAAGGGAGTAGGAGGGATGAGGAGAAGGGAGGAGGAGATTGAGGAGGAGGGAGAGGAGGAGGGAGGAGGTAGAGGGAGGAGGAGGGAGGAGGTAGAGGGAGGAGGAGGGAGGAGGCGGAGGGAGTAGGAGGGAGGAGGATGGAGGAGGAGGGGAGAGGAAGAGGGAGAAGGAAGAGGGAGAAGGAGGAGGAGGAGGAGAGGGAGGAGGGGAGGAGGTAGAGGGAGGAGGAAGAGGAGGAGGGTGGAGGGAGGAGGTAGAGGCAGGAGGAGGGGAGGAGGTAGAGGCAGGAGGAGAAGAGAGGAGGAGGGAGTTCGCCATTCCGAATTCATACTCGTCTAGGTTCTGTGATTTCGGTCCTTCCATTGATTGTTCTTCCCTTCTACACGACTGTAGATAACTTCCTTACGCATAAAAAGATGAATTGTTATTGATATTGCCGTGGCATGGAGGCATATATATCAGCAGCAGAGTTGAACGCCTACGCCAGCCGGCACGGCACTTGATGATGATGATGATTGCCGTGTGACGATTCTGTGTAGTCACGTCATTTTCTTCCCTTTCCCTAGCGTTTTGGTTCGGGGATTCTTTCATCATCATCATCATATATTTACGTACGTATTTTGGGAATGGGAGGAGGGAGGAGGAGGAAGAAGAAAAATAAAATACGACAGTTGGCAGCGCTGGAATGAAAGGAAGGCGTGTAGAAAATTTCATCTCAATCGGATGGGCCGTTCGCGAGCGCATAAAGGACATACATACATACATACATACAGACAGACATATCTTTTATATTGTTGCTGTTTATAATTAGCCTTGAATGATGTGTGAATGATATAATGTATGAAAGAGAGTGATAGAAGGGCAGAATGTTAGACAGGCCTGCGTGCCCAATTCTTTTTTTTTTTTTTTTGGTTGCGCATCCCTTACGGGACGTTGCAGTCAACACCAGCATTTTCAGCTGCTGTTGATATACTAGGCAAGTGTTACGTTCAGTAGTTTGCCATTGCTTTCTGAACGACCGGTCTCTATACCTTTTTGGAAAAAACCAGCACCGCCGTGTTTCGAACCCGGGTATACGGGCTCAGAAACCGCGTTCGCAAGCCCTTCAGCCACAGAGACCGACCTTAACCCTTTGACAATAAGGTTTGTTTGTTTGTTTGTTTGTTTGTTTGTTTGTTTGTTTGTTTGTTTGTTTGTTTGTTTGTTTGTTTATTTGTTTGTTTGTTTGTGTGTTTATTTGTTTGTTTGTTTGTTTGTTTGTTTGTTTGTTTGTCTTTAATACATCGATTCTTTTGTTTAACTTCGACGCACAGACGACTGCAGGAGCTGCAAGATCGCTCACAGTAAAGGGATTGTGTTTACAAACTGTCCATTGTTGACAAACATCATGTGTTAAACATGTTTCTGTGACCACTGAAGACTTCTTTTTTTCTGACGTCTGATTAAATGGGTTGAGTGGATACAATGTTCCTACAGTTACAACATGAGGTGATTGCCTGCTATATGTTGGTCCTTATTTCTGTGGTATATCTTTCGTCTAACGTTGTCAAGATATTCAGATATTTGGAATTCCTGGAGTTGTCTTTAAAAACATCAAAAGCGTGTGTCCGCAACAACAAAATGAAGTGCGCATGAATACTGGCAAATGTTGCTCACGTTTAGGATCACGATCTTTGAATCACAGAAATAACGAGCACGTGTGAGAGAAATCTGACAATTACAAAAGAAAAAAAAATGCCAAAAACGACGTGTTTAAATTAACAGCCGAAGGATTTTTTTTTTGCCCTGGCAACTGGAAGCATTTCGGTGCTATATAATGGATCCCATAGAATATCCAGTGATAAAAGCAATGGCCTGGGGAAATCATGGTTTCCATTTGGAGAAGACAAGGAAGTTTCATTATCTGCACATCTCATGCTGCATCTTGTTACTTCAATGAATTCACTCGTCTGCTGTGATGCCACAACAAATTCAGCACATTCACATTAGCTAGTAGATACATTATACTAGTATTTATCGCGGAATGCATTTTTGAGAATCTCTTTTCGGGCTTTCGTCTTTATATTCGGTGTTATGACAATGCTTTCTGCAAACACTAGATGTCGTAGTTGTAAATATAAAACAATCTCGGTGTATGTCATTTATTTTGCACATATGTATGGCAACGCTATGGACCCATACATATGTATGGTCAAGCTAAGGGACCCACACATAAGTATGGTCAAGTTATAGGACACGCACATAAGTATGGTCAAGTTATAGGACACGCACATAAGTATGGTCAAGCTATAGGACCCACACATATGTATGATCAAGCTATGGGACCCGCACATATGTATGGTCAAGCTATGGGACCCGCACATATGTATGATCAAGCTATGGGACCCACACATATGTATGATCAAGCTATAGGACCCACACATATGTATGATCAAGCTATAGGACCCACACATATGTATGATCAAGCTATGGGTTCCACACATATGTATGGTCAGCCTATGGGACCCACACATATGTATGGTCAAGCTATAGGACCCACACATATGTATGGTCAAGCTATGGGTCCTACACATATGTATGGTCAACCTATGGGACCCACACATATGTATGGTCAACCTATGGGACCCACACATATGTATGGTCAAGCTATGGGTCCCACACATGTGTATGATCAAGCTATAGGACCCACACATACGTATGGTCAAGCTATGGGACCCACACATATGTATGATCAAGCTATAGGACCCGCACATATGTATGGTCAAGCTATGGGTCCCACACATATGTATGGTCAACCTATGGGACCCACACATATGTATGATCAAGCTATGGGTCCCACACATGTGTATGATCAAGCTATAGGACCCACACATATGTATGATCAAGCTATAGGACCCGCACATATGTATAGTCAAGCTATAGGACCCGCACATATGTATAGTCAAGCTATAGGACCCGCACATATGTATAGTCAAGTTATAGGACCCGCACATATGTATGGTCAAACTATAGGACCCGCACATATGTATGGTCAAGCTATGGGACCCACACATATGTATGGTCAAACTATAGGACCCGCACATATGTATGGTCAAACTATGGGACCCGCACATATGTATGGATCAAACTATAGGACCCACACATATGTATGGTCAAGCTACGGGACCCACACATATGTATGGTCAAGCTATGGGACCCACACATATGTATGGTCAAGCTATGGGGCACGCGCATATGTATGATCAAGCTATGGGACCCACACATATGTATGATCAAGCTATGGGACCCGCACATATGTATGGTCAAGCTATGAGACCCGCACATATGTATGGCAACGCTATGGACTCACACGTATGTATGATTAAGCTATGCGACCCACACATATGTATGGTCAAGCTATGAGACCCGCACATATGTATGGTCAAGCTATGGGTCCTGTTCCCGCGCCTTGAGATGCTGTGGGTGTATAGTGCTAGGTCCACATTCTATAGACCAGTTGGAACTGGATGGGTGCCGTGGCCAGTACCATGCCGACCGCCTTGACTTCCCAGGACATTTCCCGACACATATTTGAGGTTTGCTGGAGACGGGGTCCACTTCTACATCTACTCTACGTGATTTGTTTACTTCTGCAACTAACAAACACAAATATTATATTTCCATTTATTGTTAACACAAATAGTTCCATTTCCACATCTGACACAGATAGCTCCATTTCTACATCTAGTTAACACAAATAGTTCCATTTCCATATCTGGTTAATACAAATAGTTCCGTTACCACATGTAGTTAACACAAATAGTTCCATTTTAACATATAGTAAACACACATAGTTCCATTTTCACATCTATTTTGACACAAATAGTTCCATTCCTACATGTAGTTAACACAAATAATAGTAGTTCCATCTCCACATCTGGTTTGTACTGAGCCAAAGAGTTGATGAACCAATGCAACGTCACACGTTTATTGATGCATACGAAGTCTGAAAGGGAACAAAGAAAAAGAACAACTTCATTAACGTTATCTTTCCCCTGTTAGTTAGTTAGTTAGTTAGTCGACAGATCATCCTCGTTGCACATCGAACCATTCAGTCCATAAGTGCTCGCATCCCCTGTGCATTTTTATACCTAATTGTTTGACCAAGTGTGTTTAGATTATCTTGTACCTGATGTCGTCAGCAGTCCAAATCATGAAGTTGGATTGCCAGGGTCTACTGAATTCCATTTCTGGCGACAGTTAATTGTTGTTGTCTTCATAAAGTTCGTTAGTTAGTTGCATTTCCTTTACATCGACGTTTGAGTAAACCCCATAATTTTTAGCTGTTTGTGATTTCTTGGCAAGTTTACGTTCAGTAGTTTGCAATTGCTTTCTTAACGACCGGCACTCATACCATTTTATAAAATAACCAACGCAAGGCAGTCTGCTTCTAATTCGCCCGCAGCTGTGCCTCGAACGCGTTCTGCGGCATTACGAATTGCGTCCGTAACCACTTACAGCCCAGTCCCTAGTCCATAAGAATAATAATGATGACAAAGGGCATCCTTGTCGTTCTCCTATTTGCATTTTAAATGTATCTGTCAGTTTTATCCCATGAAGACCTCTACATTTTATTCTTCATATGTTGCCCTTTTTAAGTTAAGGTTTTCTGTCGGATCCCATAGTGCCGCAGAAACCTCCAAAAGAATTCCCTATTAATGCTGTCAACGGAGTTTTCATAATCCACAAATCCAATAGATTTATTTGGTTGTTTCGGGATTTACTATTTAAATATTGAGCACAACCCACTACTGGCAACGCTGATCGTATTCTGGTATGAACCTAAGGCCTATCCACGTCAATGTGGAAGCACTAGACTCGAGTTTCGCTCTCGTTTGAGCTCGTCAGTAGTGCATATCCTTGACCGGACCCGGAAACAAACCCCGGATCACCATGTTGTAATATTCTGTTGTGATATCGTGTCCAGCGTGGTTTAGTGGTTACACACCCGCTTAACACGCCAGTGATCCGGGGTTTGTTTCCGGGTCCGGTCAAGGATATGCACTACTGACGAGCTCAAACGAGAGCGAAACTCGAGTCTAGTGCTTCCACATTGACGTGGATAGGCCTTAGGTTCATACCAGAATACGATCAGCGTTGCCAGTAGTGGGGTGTGCTCAATATTTAAATCTCAAATCCCGAAACAATCAAATAAATCAATTTGATTATTGCTCGCTAGACTTTAGGCGGCCTGGTGTGCCTTGCCAGTGAGAAGACCTGATCGTTCAGGTCCACATCGATTGACGGACGTCAGTCGCGGCGATCGGGCAAATCTTGAGCTACAGCCTACGATGGGTGACGTTGTAATATTCTGTTGTGATAATTTGGCCGTGTCCAGCATGTGCCGCGTGGTCTAGTGGTTACACACCCGCTTAACACGCCAGTGATCCGGGGTTTGTTTCCGGGTCCGGTCAAGGATATGCACTACTGACGAGCTCAAACGAGAGCGAAACTCGAGTCTAGTGCTTCCCCATTGGCGTGGATAGGCCTTGGGTTCATACCAGAATACGATCAGCGTTGCCAGTAGTGGGTTGTGCTCAATATTTAAATCCAATAGAAACTAGCGAATGCAGTTCAGTACTTTACTATATTATGTGACTACCTATTCGGTGCAGGAGCTGTTTGGGCTTAAGCCTTCTTGTTTATCCCTTAGTTGTGTGTCAATGGCATCTCTTAATCTTTCCAGAATGTTCTCAGGATGACAGTAACATTTTTTCTCTTTAATTTCCTTCAGATCACATCTCTTTGGCAGCTTTGCCAGATATCCTCTCCAGCCTGCTGGTATTTCTCCGGTCTCTCAAACTTTACTAAATAATGTGTGCAGCATTTTATATAGTTGAGGTACCATCTGGACCAGCAGCTTTCTCATCTTTCAGTAGTATGAAAGTTTTTTCTGATTTCTTCTTTAGATGGTTTCTCACAACTGGTATCCGACTCCACGTCTGCAATTTGGTTATCAGGAGGTTTATTTAGGACTGGTCTATTCAGAAATTCCTCACAGTATTCAATGCATCTGTTCATTTGATCTTTAATTTTGGTGACAACTTTTCCTTCACTATTTTTTAATCAGTCCTCTTGGATCATTAATATTCTCCTCATATTTTTTGTGTGGTGCTGTAAAGGTCTCTGAGGTTTCCTTTTGCTGCTGCATCTTCTGCTTCTCTTACTGTTAAACTGTCTTCTACTGCCTATATAGTAACCTTGCAGTGTAGGACAGGAGGGTCTTGAGCCTGAGGAATTAAGGCCGCCTGGCTAGTTCAGTCGCCGCGAACTGCAGATTAGGATTTTCTTTTTGCTTCTCTTACTAGGGCGTCTAAATATTATCTTTTATCCAACTTTAGCATTTCCAAACTTTTTTATTGGCTACTATGTACGAAGGGACTTCAAATGAAAACCTTAAAAGTATAATAGAAATTACAATAACCATGGGGTTGTCTTGTAACCTGTCAATATTGTTGTTAAGATTGTCCAAGAGTGTTAAGCACGTGACATCACGACGCAGACGAATACGGTGCCGTCATAGGGCAGTTTAAAGATCGCCGCCCAACATTTGACATTCACCAAAGACAAGCTGCGTTATGTTATCTGTTTTGTTTTTTTTATCAGTGAAAAGTTGACATCTATAGAAATTCATAGGTGAATGAAGGGTCCAGTATGGTGATGCATGCCTGTCAGTCCATCAAGTGTATGAGTGGAGTAGGAAGTTTCAAAACGGCGTGACTTCTGTGACTGACTGTTCACGACCGGGTTAGGTACACAAACTGGTGATCCCAGAGCCGATTTCAGCTATCGAAGGCCTCGTACAGGAAAACTGCTGATTGACTGTGAGTGAAACTGTCACACATCTTGACATCAGTCAAGGTTCAGCACATCACATATTTATTGATGTGCAACAGTACCGTAGAGTGTCTGCAAAGTGAGTGCCGCGGCAGCTTACTCCAGAATTATAAGAACGACGCATTGATGCTTGTCAAGAACTTTTGCAGTGCTTTGAAGCAGAAGGTGATGGTTTCCTATCAAGAATTGTTTTAGAGATGAAACCTGGGTTCTTACAATGAGCATGAAACAAAAAGAGCGAACAAGGAATGGTGCTATCCCTCATCACCGAAACCAAAGAAGTGCCACGCGCAGCCATCTGCAGGGAAGGTTATATTGACTCTCTTTTGGGATGAACGAAGCATTATTTTAGAGCACTATATGCCAAGAGGGAAAACTATAACCAGTGACACCTATACAGATCTTCTCATGAATCATCTTCAACCCGCAATCAAATCCAAACGACATGGAATTATAAGTAAAGGTTTCCTTTTGCAACATGACTATGCTCGACCCCCATAGTGCCCGTGCACGGATTGAAACCATTGAAGACCTCCACTTTCAGTATATACAACATCCCCTGTACTCGCCAGTCCTAGCCCCGAGTGATTTCCACCTGTTTGGATAACTCAAAGAGTCATTCGGAGGAAAATCTTTTCGGTCCAATGAAGAGGTACAGCAGATGGTGCATGAGTAGCTTCACGTGCGACCAAGAGAATGTGTTTCTACAGGAATCCAAGAACTTTATCGGTGCTGGAGGACTTGCATTTAACGCAGTGGTGACTACATCGAAAAATGATACAGTCGTTCCTTACTTTTTCAGAATATATTCACCATTCTTTATTTTTTTTTTTTCCAGAGTATATTCACCACCCCCTCCCAACACACACACACACACACACACACACACACACACACACACACACACACACACACCCACCCACCCACACACACACACACACACACACACACACACACAAATTAAGGTTTTCATTTGAAGCCCCTTTGTATTTATCCTGGACTCTGACTTTAGCAGGTTTGCATTTTTATTTTTCGTTTCTTCTATTTTCTTGAGGGTATACCATTTCATTACTTGCAGAAACCTGTCATATGTGGCAAAACTATAAGGTGCTAGGGTGCGAATGATGAGCTTAGGAGGATTAACAGATGCCTAGGGATATTAGTTATAACTTCTCGCCTCCTGCCCCATTCGCCACCGTGGTTGATTCTTTCTCGGCTTCGTCATCTAGCCCGAGAGACGGGCTCTATTACTTTAACATTCATCTGCACTTTGGTGATAACTCTCCCACACTCTACCTTGTTGAATGTGAACTCTGCCATTCCTTTTAGACTATATCAACTCACCATCGAACACAACACGACCCACCGACATAGATATAACTCGGACACAAGTGTAGGTTTTCATCTACCATCAACACTCTAGAGTAGACATTGTCACAATCATATATTCCACAACGTAATATATACAACATGCCGGCTTCGTGGCTTAGAGGTTATGACTTTTCTCCGTAATCTCGTATACTCTCGTCAGGTAACGTGATGACGGTTCAAATCAGCAGTGGTTCGAATCGCATCGGTAACTTACGGGGTATGTGAGCCGGCCGCTCAGAAAGAAATGGCAAACTACTGAGCGTAATCTTGCCAAGAGATCAACATATAGCTGAAAGATGCTGGTGTTGACAGCTAAGTCCTGTAAAGGATATGCTTAAAAAATATATATACAACACTATTATACACTCAATAAAATGACGGCATTATGTTAAACCACAGCCATCTTCTCTACGTGGAGCGTATGCGCGGAACGACGACCATGGCTAGAATGAAAATCTGGATGCCCTTGTCACCTTCGCAATCACGTCTGTTCGCTCCGGTGACAATCTCGCTCGCCAGTAGGTCACGATCAACGATCGTCACGTCATTCTGGGTGACTTTCCGTCACTATGCCATGAGGTACAATTCAACCTATGGCAAAGGTTTGTTTTAAATAAGGTCACAGCACAAATAAGGTCACAAACAGAGAATCAAGAGTTATCAAAGCATGACAAGTTTGTATGAGGGGTACCAAAAACTGGCAACTAAAGTTTGAAGAATACAATCAAGAAATTCAGTTGCATGCTAATTCGTAACTTCAGCTGCTGCAATAGAATTACTGTCCAGGCCACACAACGCAAAGCAACTGTCTACCTCTCTGTCCTTTTCAATTATACTTTTCAGTTGTAAAAATAAGTTCTAGATTTGCTCTTCTCATAATGTGGCCAAGACAACAGCCAACAGAGAAACAGTGCTGCTAACTATTTAGCAACCTCTTTTTTTTTTTGACAACGATAATAATGGATGACAAATACCATAAACTGGAAGGTGTTGTTGCGGATGGCTAGAAAAATACAATAAACTGGAAGGTGTTGTTGCGGATGGCTAGAAAAATACAATAAACTGAAAGGTGTTGTAGCGACGTGGCTGGAACATTTCCCTGCCAGCCCGCTGGTCACATGTTCGAATTCCTACCAGGGCAGGATTTTTTTTATTGACCAAGGCTGCCAGGTTGACCCAGCCTAAAATGGGTTACAGGAAATGTTCCAGGAAGTAAAGGTGGCCTATGTAAAACTGACCACATCACCCATGGAGTGCTGATGGGTCTATACAACATATGTGAAACTGACCACATCACCCATGGAGTGCTGATGGGTCTATACAACATATGTGAAAATGACCACATCACCCATGGAGTGCTGATTGGTCTATAACAATATGTGAAACTGACCACATCACCCATGGAGTGCTGATGGGTCTATACTGTCAGAAGTCGGGGTGCCCCACCGGCTAGATGAAAATATTATTCACTGGCGAGCAACCCTAAATAGTCAGAAACTGACTAGGGACAAAATCTATATGGCTGAACTACAGATTAAGCCCTGAATATCCAACGTACAGCTCCAAGTGGCTCGTTACAAAATGAAATGAACTGTGCTGAATATTCGCCAAGGAATGGGAAAGAGAAGGTTAGCTAAGATAGATGTTTTAAGTCTAAGTATATGAGTATAGACGACTATCTCAGTACAGGTTTTCTCCCTGACTGCTCCTTTCCTTGGTGTGTAAGTGAACCCCCACCAATGTACACAACAACACGTATGCACAATTGGAATTAACATATAACGAGAGAACTATGAGTTACAATACTACAACATTTATTTACTAATCATAGACATCTGATGGTTTTCAATATGGGGATGATGAAATCATATAACATATTGTGATGAGAAACATTACGTAACTTTACTTGTTACTTTATCTATCTGGATCTGTGGTCCAGATCCCCACTCTCCAGTAGACTCAACAAAGAAGAACAGCTTGCCGGTATTCTGACGATCCTGTCAGTCCTGGCTCTACCTAGTCAGTAGTCTCTAGTCTTGAGATCTATAACATAGGTGCTCCTTGTGAGAGCTTGAAAGAAAATCAAGAATGTGTTATATCTAGTTCTACATCAGCGCAATCCTAATTAAAACATATCATAACACAAACATATACAATGACCAGTCTGGCCAAGTTTATCTTCCAGCTCTACTGTGTTCACCATCCTCCTTCTCCCTACTGTCTTTAGTCTGGGACGGGCTTTTCAATTGTCTCACACGCCTGTAATGATTACATTTCTGCCGCCCCATGTCCATGTCGCTAATACAGAAATTCTGTGTCGTACAGCCGCTCCGTCCAATGTTAGTTTAGCAGCTCACAGGGTCGGTAAGGGTATTATAACAATGCCTGATCATCCGGGCTTGCAAGCCGTGACCAGTAGCTGTGCCAGGTTTCCATGCATTACCGTGGACGCACGCCCACAATACACTGAGAAAGTTTAGCACCATATACCCTATACCAAGTGTGGGTAATGTCTGTACCATTACACCTCTGCTTCCAACACAATCATTGGCCAATGTGCCAATGCGCAGACAATAGCATAACACTTCATATTGGTAGGTTTGCATATGACAAATCAATATATCAAACATCCAATACACATAAACATATTGATTAAACTAGACATATTATGATACTTTAACATCATAGCATAATGCACTAGTTAGTTGGTATGTATACGAAATGAGACGTATATACACAAAAAGAATATGTACGAAGCATATTCCTAGCATCGTATATTCATATGAAATTACACATACATACATCCAACCTATCCGTAAACATTATATTACTTCAAGATGGACATCTAATGATACTCAACATAATAGCATCAGGCATTATTAATGAGTACTAATATTGTATAGCTACAAAATGAGATATACAACAAGTCTAATTGAAGTTACCACACAGACCAGCTATATTTGCTGAGCTGCCCGGTTTAATCATCACTTAGTTACTGCTGTTGTAAGAATTAAATAAATAGTTGACTATATTCTGTACAACAAATGCACACACCAAAAAGCAACTAGGATAGTGTACAAAGAAATGACAAGCATCTGCCAAGACACCTACAAGTATACCCAGACAAGATCTGTCTCACATAAGGCTCTATTTCTCAGAAGAATAACACTTTAAAGCAATATGATATTGAACACAGAACTTAGAAAGAACACTCAAGTAATCTATGACAATGATAGTTCTTGCAATAACCTAGATCAGATATAGACTGAAAATCAGTAACTAAGAAATAACTTTTGTAGTGAAATCTAACATAATAATCATGCGTATGACTACAGACATTGAGATAGTTCCTACCTGTTCTGAAGTCAGACTTAATCTAAAGGGGAAAAGTCTAGCAGGGGTTTTTATACCTAGCCTAGCAGTAGACACTTATCTCCCAGGAATTCCATTCATAAATTCTTCTTATCTCCTCCTGACTTTA
This sequence comes from Cepaea nemoralis, assembly GCA_014155875.1. Classification (NCBI taxonomy): domain Eukaryota; kingdom Metazoa; phylum Mollusca; class Gastropoda; order Stylommatophora; family Helicidae; genus Cepaea; species Cepaea nemoralis. Next base: position 533,212 of record JACEFZ010027783.1, on the reverse strand, counting down.
ATTGCAATTAACTCCAAGTCTGTCCAGTCATAAAAATTCTTCCTGCATGCACACTAGCCTTCACACCTGTGGGTCTGACAATTATTAGCCCACTGAGTCTTATCAGTGATTTCACACCTTGCGCCTCTAGTCTCTACCAGATGGGGTCAGCCATCGCGGTTGGGCGATTTTCCTAGCTATTCTTATCAGGTGTCATGTCAAGGGAACAATTAGGTTCTCATGGTCAACAGCCAGTTTACAACTCTGTTGGTAAACCAGGTTTGCTTGCGTCATGTCTGGTTGGTTTTAATTACTATTCAGTCCCCTGAGTCTGCCCTCCCGTCTGGCTGGATTGATAACCTCTGGGGGTGACCGGTACTGGTGTCAAATTAACTTCCCAAATAGAAAGCCATTCCTGGTGGTTTGTTTACTTGCAGGTTTTGCAAGCTTACGTCAAGACAGTATAGCCTTGAATATAGAGAAAACGGTTTTGTTCGTCTGTTGATCCTCTACATGGCCCATCAAAAGTGAACCGAAAATTGTTCTGGGAAGTAAAGGCTGCCAATTCGTGACATATACAACATATGTAAAAATGACCACATCACCCATGGAGTGCTGATGGGTCTATACAACATTTGTGAAAATGACCACATCACCCATGGAGTGCTGATTTGTCTATAACAATATGTGAAACTGACCACATCACCCATGGAGTGCTGACGGGTCTATACAACATATGTGAAACTGACCACATCACCCGTCAAGTGCTGGCTGGTCTATAACAATATGTGAAAATGACCACATCACCCATGGAGTGCTGATGGGTCTATAAATATATGTGAAACTGACCACATCACCATGGAGTGCTGATTGGTCTATAAAAATATGTGAAACTGACCATATCACCAAACGAGTGCTGATTGGTCTATAAAAATATGTGAAACTGACCACATCACCTATGGAGTGCTGACTGGTCTATTATAATATGTTAAATTGACCACATCACCCATCGAATGCTGATTGGTCTATAAATATATGTGAAACTGACCACATCACCTATGGAGTGCTGATGGGTCTATACAACATATGTGAAAATGACCACATCACCCATGGAGTGCTGATTGGTCTATAACAATATGTGAAACTGACCACATCACCCATGGAGTGCTGATGGGTCTATACTGTCAGAAGTCGGGGTGCCCCACCGGCTAGATGAAAATATTATTCACTGGCGAGCAACCCCTAAATAGTCAGAAACTGACTAGGGACAAAATCTATATGGCTGAACTACAGATTAAGCCCTGAATATCCAACGTACAGCTCCAAGTGGCTCGTTACAAAATGAAATGAACTGTGCTGAATATTCGCCAAGGAATGGGAAAGAGAAGGTTAGCTAAGATAGATGTTTTAAGTCTAAGTATATGAGTATAGACGACTATCTCAGTACAGGTTTTCTCCCTGACTGCTCCTTTCCTTGGTGTGTAAGTGAACCCCCACCAATGTACACAACAACACGTATGCACAATTGGAATTAACATATAACGAGAGAACTATGAGTTACAATACTACAACATTTATTTACTAATCATAGACATCTGATGGTTTTCAATATGGGGATGATGAAATCATATAACATATTGTGATGAGAAACATTACGTAACTTTACTTGTTACTTTATCTATCTGGATCTGTGGTCCAGATCCCCACTCTCCAGTAGACTCAACAAAGAAGAACAGCTTGCCGGTATTCTGACGTCTGCCAGTCCTGGCTCTACCTAGTCAGTAGTCTCTAGTCTTGAGATCTATAACATAGGTGCTCCTTGTGAGAGCTTGAAAGAAAATCAAGAATGTGTTATATCTAGTTCTACATCAGCGCAATCCTAATTAAAACATATCATAACACAAACATATACAATGACCAGTCTGGCCAAGTTTATCTTCCAGCTCTCCTGTGTTCACCATCCTCCTTCTCCCTACTGTCTTTAGTCTGGGACGGGCTTTTCAATTGTCTCACACGCCTGTAATGATTACATTTCTGCCGCCCCATGTCCATGTCGCTAATACAGAAATTCTGTGTCGTACAGCCGCTCCGTCCAATGTTAGTTTAGCAGCTCACAGGGTCGGTAAGGGTATTATAACAATGCCTGATCATCCGGGCTTGCAAGCCGTGACCAGTAGCTGTGCCAGGTTTCCATGCATTACCGTGGACTGCACGCCCACAATACACTGAGAAAGTTTAGCCCCATATACCCTATACCAAGTGTGGGTAATGTCTGTACCATTACACCTCTGCTTCCAACACAATCATTGGCCAATGTGCCAATGCGCAGACAATAGCATAACACTTCATATTGGTAGGTTTGCATATGACAAATCAATATATCAAACATCCAATACACATAAACATATTGATTAAACTAGACATATTATGATAATTTAACATCATAGCATAATGCACTAGTTAGTTGGTATGTATACGAAATGAGACGTATATACACAAAAAGAATATGTACGAAGCATATTCCTAGCATCGTATATTCATATGAAATTATACATACATACATCCAACCTATCCGTAAACATTATATTACTTCAAGATGGACATCTAATGATACTCAACATAATAGCATCAGGCATTATTAATGAGTACTAATATTGTATAGCTACAAAATGAGATATACAACAAGTCTAATTGAAGTTACCACACAGACCAGCTATATTTGCTGAGCTGCCCGGTTTAATCATCACTTAGTTACTGCTGTTGTAAGAATTAAATAAATAGTTGACTATATTCTGTACAACAAATGCACACACCAAAAAGCAACTAGGATAGTGTACAAAGAAATGACAAGCATCTGCCAAGACACCTACAAGTATACCCAGACAAGATCTGTCTCACATAAGGCTCTATTTCTCAGAAGAATAACACTTTAAAGCAATATGATATTGAACACAGAACTTAGAAAGAACACTCAAGTAATCTATGACAATGATAGTTCTTGCAATAACCTAGATCAGATATAGACTGAAAATCAGTAACTAAGAAATAACTTTTGTAGTGAAATCTAACATAATAATCATGCGTATGACTACAGACATTGAGATAGTTCCTACCTGTTCTGAAGTCAGACTTAATCTAAAGGGGAAAAGTCTAGCAGGGGTTTTTATACCTAGCCTAGCAGTAGACACTTATCTCCCAGGAATTCCATTCATAAATTCTTCTTATCTCCTCCTGACTTTAATTGCAATTAACTCCAAGTCTGTCCAGTCATAAAAATTCTTCCTGCATGCACACTAGCCTTCACACCTGTGGGTCTGACAATTATTAGCCCACTGAGTCTTATCAGTGATTTCACACCTTGCGCCTCTAGTCTCTACCAGATGGGGTCAGCCATCGCGGTTGGGCGATTTTCTAGCTATTCTTATCAGGTGTCATGTCAAGGGAACAATTAGGTTCTCATGGTCAACAGCCAGTTTACAACTCTGTTGGTAAACCAGGTTTGCTTGCGTCATGTCTGGTTGGTTTTAATTACTATTCAGTCCCCTGAGTCTGCCCTCCCGTCTGGCTGGATTGATAACCTCTGGGGGTGACCGGTACTGGTGTCAAATTAACTTCCCAAATAGAAAGCCATTCCTGGTGGTTTGTTTACTTGCAGGTTTTGCAAGCTTACGTCAAGACAGTATAGCCTTGAATATAGAGAAAACGGTTTTGTTCGTCTGTTGATCCTCTACATGGCCCATCAAAAGTGAACCGAAAATTGTTCTGGGAAGTAAAGGCTGCCAATTCGTGACATATACAACATATGTAAAAATGACCACATCACCCATGGAGTGCTGATGGGTCTATACAACATTTGTGAAAATGACCACATCACCCATGGAGTGCTGATTTGTCTATAACAATATGTGAAACTGACCACATCACCCATGGAGTGCTGACGGGTCTATACAACATATGTGAAACTGACCACATCACCCGTCAAGTGCTGGCTGGTCTATAACAATATGTGAAAATGACCACATCACCCATGGAGTGCTGATGGGTCTATAAATATATGTGAAACTGACCACATCACCATGGAGTGCTGATTGGTCTATAAAATATGTGAAACTGACCATATCACCAAACGAGTGCTGATTGGTCTATAAAAATATGTGAAACTGACCACATCACCTATGGAGTGCTGACTGGTCTATTATAATATGTTAAATTGACCACATCACCCATCGAATGCTGATTGGTCTATAAATATATGTGAAACTGACCACATCACCTATGGAGTGCTGATTGGTCTATAAAAATATGTGAAACTGACAACATCACCCATCGAGTGCTGATTGGTCTTTAAATATATGTGAAACTGACCACATCACCTATGGAGTGCTGATTGGTCTACAAAAATATGTGAAATTGACCACATCACCATCGAGTGCAGATTTAGTCTATACAAATATAGAGCTATTACCAAATGCCCATAAGGTGCATTGGTCTAAAGGTAAGAACGTTACCCTGCCAATGGCATGAGCGCAGTCAGACAAGAGTTGAATGTCAGCTCTCCATGTTCTCTACGGAAGGGAAGGACTGGCCACCTTTTCCTCCATTCACTCAAGCCTTCCAGGTGTGATTGATGATTCTAACACTTCACATGCAGGCAGCAGCTTCATGCTCAGATACCTGTGTATATACTGATCCTAACACTTCATATACCCACATCAGCTTCATGCTCAGATACCTGTGTATATACTATAGAGCCGATGTGCCTCAATTTGTGGAAACTTTTCCTTTACTTCTACCTTTTACCAAAGGCTGCTGGGATATGGAACTGCTAGACTAGAGACAGCAAGAGACTAATACCGAGAGACACACATGGAGTTGTTCATTTACAAAATTAGTTGCATGTCCTTTATAAGATATTGCAAGCAAACCCATCATGTATTGGCTAATTGTGATTTACTAGGAAATTTTACACTCAGTAGTTTGCCATTGCTTTTTAAACATCTTATATCATTGACATCAGCATAAAGCCTTCTGCGTCCAAACTACCCTTGGCAGGTTGCTGAACCCTTGACTCTGTATATCAGGGAATTGTGAAACTGTGTTTCACTAATTCGTATTCCACACAAGCTGCACTTATACATAAATTCAAATACATACTCTCTATATTTGTTAGGAAGACTGAGTATTTGTGAATGTGTCCAGAGTACAATGAAATCTTTTCATAGAAAAGCCACAAAAACTATAGTCATTCATTCTTTTAGTAGCATGTCCTTTGCAGAACCTCGCTCCTATAACAATCTTCCCGGAAAGCTTCTCGGTCATAAGCAAGATGTCCCGCATCCGATACACCCATCTGGAGGTCATCTGCCACATCCTGCACCCATCTTCTCTTAGGCCTTCCTCTTCCTCTCTTCCCAGGCATACACCCCTCCATTATTGTTCTCTCCAAACTTTCATAACGTTTCAAGTAACCAAAATATTTCAATTTTCTTTGTTTTATTGTCTGTGTAACGAAGGAGTTACGGGACGCTGTTCGTAATCCCATATACCCACGTTCAAAATATATCTGCGAGCGATTTGGCAGCAGACCGCAGCATGTTGGTTTTTTACGAAATTGTATGGGTGCCGGTCGTTCAGAAAGCAATGGCAAACTAGTGAAAGTAAACTTGCTAAGAGATCACAACAGGAAAAATGCTGGTGTTGACTATGAAGTCCTGTAAAGGATATGCAACTAACTTTATCGTCTTTAGTAGCCAATCTTCTTCAATATTCAGCTATAAGTCGTATGGGTGCATTTTTTTTCTTTTCTATATCCAAGATATTCTTGGAACCCGCCTATAACATTTATATTCAAAGGCATTTATGCACAGTTCAGCTTGTTTAGTAAGTGTCCAGGTCTCACAGGCGTATACTGCAATGGGGAAAATGCTTGCTTTTAAAAATCTAATTTTAGTAGTTCTATCTGTCCACTTCTCAATTTATTCAGTTGTTTTAGCTTTTTAAGCGGAATAGATATTCGTTTTTTAATTTCTTTCATTGTGTCACCTTTGCTGGTAATTAATGACCCAAGATAATCAAAATTTTCCACCACCTCCAATTTTTCCTCATTAATATACATTTCTTCAGGTACATTGTAAGTCAGGTCTTAGTCAGATATGACTGAGCTACCGCATAACAGTAGACGGTACTACCTGGTTTCTGTTAGCGCAGAACGTTGGGCGGCGCTTACCAAACCCGACACCCCACATTGTGCCAACGGCTTCGGGCGGAAGAGCACAATTGGGAGGGTACAAGCCTTACCCTGGTGCGAGGAAATGCAAGCTAAAGACACAATGTCATGGCAGGGCAGACCAGGCCCTAAGCCTTGGTTGGCGGCTGGTCTAGGATCGAAGCTCCGACAGGCGGACAATTAGAGCATTGCTTTGCTGATCCGGTAGCTTCTGCAGCTTGTCTTGTTCCAGATGTAGGGGTGTTACCTTTCCTCTGGAGTGAACTAGGCAGGCCGAGAGAGGGATCATGCTGCATGGGCAACACATGATCTCTATATTTTAGCCCAGGCTTTGTGCTATGGAGAGGCAATAACTCCATCCCTGGTCTTAACTGGTCTCGGAATCAAAGCGAGAGGCAACTGTTACGGGTTATAAGTCCTTGTCAGTTGGCGTAGACATGGGGCGCCACACGTTGCCTCTGACGGTGGGAGACACCTACAGGTGTCACTGATCAGCTACCGCCCGCCTCAGGCTGGGCAGCCCCCGGCCAATTGGGTGCTGATCCGCCACAGCCTGCCTGCTTCAATGGGTGCTTGGATCTAGGACAAAATCTGAATCGCAGGCTGTAAAACCAATGCACCAGGTACAAACAAAAATAAAAATAGACACCTCAAGCTACGGCTTGCAACCTGGAACGTGAGAACCATGTGTCCAGGATTTTCCACTGACTTGACCAATATTGACGATGTGAGAAAAACGGCTGTGATTGATGCCGAACTCAATCGTCTTAACATTGATATTGCTGGCCTGCAGGAGACTCGCCTCGCTGAGGAAGGGTCACTCAGGGAAAACAATTACACCTTTTTCTGGAAGGGTTGAGGGCAGGCAGAAAAAAGGCAACACGGTGTGGGCTTTGCAGTGAAGAATTCGCTACTGGGAATTATTGAAATTCCAGCAGGAGGAAATGAAAGACTATTATCCCTGCGCTTGGCAACCTCTTGTGGGTTTGCCACCATTATTACTGCATATGCACCGACACTCGATTCCTCTGATGATGTGAAGGATTCGTTCTATGAGGAGTTAGACTCCGTGATCAAGGCAGTTCCAAAATCTGACTACATTTATATGCTAGGTGATTTCAATGCTCGTGTGGGCAAGGACTCGAGTTCATGGCCAGTGTGCCTCGGAAAATTCAACATCGGTCGCATGAATGAAAATGGGCAAAGGCTGCTGGAGCATTGCACCAGTAATGACCTATGTATTACAAACTCCTTTTTTAAAGCAAAAGAGATGCATAAGGTCACATGGAAACATCCAAGATCCGGCCATTGGCACCAGCTGGACTTCATCATCACACGGAGACAACATCTGAACCATATATCATTGACTCGAAGTTACCACAGCGCTAACTGTGATACAGATCATTCTTTGGTTGTTGCAAGGGTTAGACTGAGACCAAAGAGAATCTACACAGCTAAACACAAATCTAGCCCCAGGATTAATATTATTAACACTCACGATCCTGAAAAGTGCTTTCAGTTTCACCAGCAACTTGAAGACGCTTTCACTGATACACCAGAAAATTGTACAGTAAATGAAAAGTGGGGTCAAATTAAGGAAACTCTTTATAAAACTGCCGTAGGGGTTTACGGCACTGTGGATCATAAGAGACAGGACTGGTTTGCGGCAAACAGCGAGACTCTGCAGCCCTTGATTGATAAGAAGAAGAAAGCTCTCTTAAGAAACAAGGAAAGACCAACGCGCAACACTCTGAGTGAGCTAAGGCAAGCTAGGAAGGATGTGCAAAAGGCTGCCAGGCAGTGTGCAAATGATTATTGGATCAAGTTATGTGAGTCCATTCAAATCGCAAGTGATAAGGGAAACATAAGAAGCATGTATGAAGGAATAAAGAAAGCCTGTGGTCCAGTGATCAAAAGAAGTGCACCATTGAAAACCTTGACTGGAGACATCATCACTGATAAGAAACAGCAGATGGGCAGATGGGTAGAGCACTATTTGGAGCTTTACTCAAGTGAGACCAAACTAGCGGATGATGCCCTCAACGCCATAGAGGCTCTACCAACTCTTGACCACCTGGACACACTTCCCACCATAACAAAAGTTAAGTGTGCTATAAATGAACTTGCATCTGGCAAGGCTTCAGGTAAGGATGGGATTCCAATAGAGGTTATCAGGAGTGGGCAAGACACACTCACTCTACAGATCCACCAGCTAATAGAGCTATGCTGGCGAGAAGGACAAGTCCCACAGGATTTCAAAGATTCAAGCATCATAACACTGTACAAGAACAAGGTTGATCGGAGCGACTGCAACAACTATAGGGGTATCTCACTTCTGTGTATTGTTGGAAAAGTATTTGCCAGAATTGTTCTGCGCAGACTTGAAGTCCTAGGAGATCAAGTCTACCCCGAATCACAGTGTGGCTTTCGACAGAACCGGTCTACCACTGATATGATATTCTCATTGCGACAAATGCTAGAAAAATGCCGTGAACAGAATCAACCACTGTTTATTGCCGTCATCGACCTCACAAAGGCATTTGATTTGGTCAGTCGTGAGGGTCTGTTCAAGGCACTAAAGAAGATTGGCTGCCCACCAACTCTTCTGTCCATTGTGGAATCGTTCCACACAGGCATGAAGGGTATAATCAAGTTTGATGGTGCAACTTCTGAAGAATTTGAAATCAAGAGTGGAATTAAGCAAGGTTGTGTACTAGCTCCCACCCTCTTTGGAATATACTTTTCACTTCTACTGAAATATGCCTTTCGTGATCAGGATGGTGGTATATACATTCACTCACGCTCAGATGGCGGCCTCTACAATGCTCAGAGATTGAAGGCTAAGACCAAAATTAGGAGGGTACTGATCAGAGAGTTGCTTTTTGCAGATGATGCTGCAGTTACGACCCACTCTGAGGAAGAATTGCAATGTCTACTATCTGCATTCTCCAATGCTTGTTCTGAATTTGGTTTAACAATTAGCAAAAAGAAGACACAGATTATGTCACAAGGTGCAGATGGGGTACCATCAATCTTTATTGACGATGCCGAACTAGAGATAGTAGACCATTTTACATATCTAGGATCAGTGGTAAATAGCAAATTATCCCTAGATCAGGAAATCAACATCCGGATTGGTAAGGCAGCAACAACAATGAACAGGTTAAGAAAAAGAGTCTGGGAGAACAGGAAGCTTACTGCCAAAACACAAGTCCTTGTCTATCAAGCCTGTGTCCTTACTACTCTTCTCTATGGCAGTGAAACCTGGACAATTTACTCACATCAAGAGAAAAATTTAAATAGCTTTCATATGCGGTGTCTACGAAGAATTCTTGGTATTAAGTGACAAGACAAAATCACAAATACTGAAGTATTGGAAAGATCAGGTTGTGTGACAGTTTATTCCATGCTCAGTCTTCGTAGACTTAGATGGATAGGACATCTTAGGAGGATGGATGATGGTAGAATACCAAAGGATATCTTTTTCGGTGAATTACAGATGTGTAAAAGATCTCAGGGTCGGCCTCTACTACGATACAAAGATGTGTGTAAGCGGGACATGATTGATACAGGCATTGATAATGCACATTGGGAGCAAGTCGCCGCTGAACGTGTTGCATGGAGGGCAAACATCAGAAATGGAATAAAGACAAAGGAGAAAATTATTGCAGATAACTCACACACCGAGCGTTTGAGACGTAAGATGGTGCATGATGGTGGAAATGACCACGTGTTCACATGCACCCACTGTGAACGGACATTTACAGCGCAAATTGGCCTTATCAGTCACACTCGCTACCGCCATAGGTAAAAGTTATTATGCCTTTTTAAAGCACAAACTATCGTCTGTCAAGACGGCAAGGTGCCAATGGCAATACATTTCTTCTCCATTTTAGTTTTATTTGTATGCATTATCTTTGTTTTTGCTGTGTTAAGATATAAGTTGTGATTTTCACTATTCTTTTCGGTTGAGGTTATTAGTTTTCCTATAGCATTCTGTGATGTGGATAGTAATACTGTATCATCAGCATATTGAATCTCTGGTATTTAATAACCACCAATATTAAGAGTATCATATTAGTTAGTTAGTCTTTCCTCTTGAGTCTAAGGCGGCGCATAGGGCAGAAGCCCTGTCTCTCCATGCTTGGCGGTTCGCTGCTACCTGTTGTAGATCTTGGATATTTACTTATCTTGCTTAGTCTCTTGTCTTATTTGCGTATTGGTTCTGAAGTCTGTCCAGTGGATGTTTAGAAGTCTTCTAAGACATTTGTTCTCAAAATTATCTAATTTTTTTTAACTAAAGCTACCGTTGATTTCCAACTTTCACATGCATACGTTAACACTGGAATCACACAAGAGTTGAAGATTTTAAGTTTTGTGTGTTTGCTGAGTGTCTTTGACTTCCAGATGTTTGACAGTTTATTGAAGGCACCAGATGCCAGTGCGATTCTAGATGATATTTCGGGTGTTGAGTCCCCTGTAGATGTCATTTTGCTTCAAAAGTATGTGAAGCTGTTGACTTTTTCAAGAACGTAGCTGTTCAATTTGGTGTCATCTGAACTGTTGGTAAGATCAATAGTCTTTGTTTTTGTGGTGTTAATTTGGAGACCAATTTGCCCTGAAACATTTTGGAGGTGGTTTATTTTCTCTTGGGCATCCGGGTGTGTTGAACTCAAAAGCACTATATCGTCGGCAAAGTCCAGGTCTTCTAGAATTTTGTCAACCCAATGGATACCCATATTTGTGTTGTTTGTGCATTTGCGCATGACCCAATCGATAGCTATTCCAAAGAGCATCGGTGATAAGACACAACCCTGTTTCACTCCTGTTTCGACTGAGAACCAGTCAGAGTTGCCTGTTTCTGTTCTTACGCAGCAACGTGTCTCTTTGTAGAAAGATTTTATGACGTTGGTATATTTGGTAGGAAAACCATAGATGTTAAGTAGATTCCAAAGTGATGGACGGTGGATACTGTCGAAGGCTTTTTGAAAGTCGACAAAGTTGGTGATTAATTTTGACTGGAATTCTGCGGAGTCTTCAATGATTATTCTGAGGGTGAAAATGTGGTCTATGCATGACCGTTTTGGTCTGAAGCCAGCTTGTTCTTCTCTAAGCCTTTCATCTATAGACTTTTTCAATCTCTCAAGTAACATGCTACATAAAAGTTTTCCTGGTACTGACAATAGAGTGATACCACGCCAATTATTGCAATCAGACATATCGCCCTTTTTAGGCAGTTTGAAAATTACACCATCTTTCCACTGTTGTGGTGGGGATTCGCTTTGCCAGATTTCATTGATCAGCTGTAACAAACGTTGTAAGGTGTTCTCATCTGCTGCTTTGAGCATTTCTCCTGAGATGTCATCTTCACCAACAGCTTTGTTGTTCTTCAATTTTTTGATGGCTGCTTTAGTCTCTTCCATGGTGAATGACTCACAGGAGGCATCTAGTGGGGGTATAGTAATTTCTCCATCCAGGTTTGGAACAGTGTCAGGCTGCGGTCTATTTTATTGCTCCTTGGTTATATCATCTCTGATATTTCTCATTATATTTTAAATACATACAGGTATACATATAAGCAAAAAAATAGTTTGTGGCCGCTTCAATGTTCTTTATTTTATGTGATTTTGGAAGTATGAAGACACAATCTTTATCCGCCAAAATGAAAGTATATATATATATATATATATATATATATATATATATATATATATATATATATATATATATATATATATATATATATATATATAAAAGAAAATCAGGCACTTGAATAATATCTGGCATACTGATATGCACACACAAAAGTGTAAATAAATTTAGCATAAATTCATAAAGATTTTACTATTATGGCAAGAATACAGTAAATTTCTCAAACAATATTACATTTTTTTTTCTCGCATATCCTTTACAGGACATCGCCGTCAACATCAGCATCTTTCAGCTGTCTGTTGATTTCTTGGCAAGATTACGCTCAGTAGTTTGCCATTGCTTTCTGAGCGACCAACTCACATACCCCGTAAGTTACTGACGCGGAACGAACTGCTACCATTTCTCGCGCACATCACATTACTCACGAGAGTATACGGGATTACGTAGAAAGTCGTGTAACTCCTAGACCAAGGAGACCGGCTAATATTACAATAATAGATGTAAATAAACATAAGTATATATATTAGAAAAACAGCCACTGGAATAAACTCTGGCATATTTATCAGCACAAACATAAGTCTGAATAAATTTATCATAAATTCATAAATATTTTACAATTATGACAACAATACAGTAAATATCTCTAACAATATTACACTAATAGATAAAAGTGTATATTTAAGTAGCATCAAAGCAAAGGAAACACAACTATAAAAGTACTGTAACAAGAAAAACAATAAAAAAGGTAGAAGTTTTGAATTGGATGTAAAACTTTTCTGAGTATGCATGAACAAAGAAATAATAAAGATATAGCGTATATCATCATCATAAAGTGCCCTGCCAGTTGGCGTAGGCGTTCATGGCTCTGCACAGATCTCGGTCCTTGGTGTTAACAATTACCAATTTCACATTCATGCACCTATGCTTACACACAGAGGTAACTTGCATAATAATAAGCATATATATGACAATGAAAATGTATGTGGCCATAAGAAGTATATATATCCAGAAATATGAAATGTGTTCATAAAAAAGTTTTATATATATCTTGAAAAAGTCAACAGCTTTACATACCTAGGAAGCAGCCATCAAAAAATTGAAGAACAACAAAGCTGTTGGTGAAGATGAAATCTCAGGAGAAATGCTCAAAGTAGCAGATGAGAACACCTTACAATGTTTGTTACAGCTGATCAATGGAATCTGGCAAAGCGAATCCCCACCACAACAGTGGAAAGATGGTGTAATTTTCAAACTGCCTAAAAAGGGCGATATGTCTGATTGCAATAATTGGCGTGGTATCACTCTATTGTCAGTACCAGGAAAACTTTTTTGTAGCATGTTACTTGAGAGATTGAAAAAGGCGATAGATGAAAGGCTCAGAGAAGAACAAGCAGGCTTCAGACCAAAACGGTCATGCATAGACCACATTTTCACCCTCAGAATAATCATTGAAGACTCCGTAGAATTCCAGTCGAAATTAATCACCAACTTTGTCGACTTTCAAAAAGCCTTCGAAAGTATCCACCGTTCTTCACTTTGGAATCTACTTAACATCTATGGTTTTCCTACCAAATATACCAACGTCATAAAATCTTTCTACAAAGAAACACGTTGCTGCGTAAGAACAGAAACAGGCAACTCTGACTGGTTCTCAGTCGAAACAGGAGTGAAACAGGGTTGTGTCTTATCACCGATGCTTTTTGGAATAGCTATCGACTGGGTCATGCGCAAATGCACAAACAACACAAATATGGGTATCCATTGGGTTGACAAAATTCTAGAAGACCTGGACTTTGCCGACGACATAGTGCTTTTGAGTTCAACACACCCGGATGCCCAAGAGAAAATAAACCACCTCCAAAATGTTTCAGGGCAAATTGGTCTCCAAATTAACACCACAAAAACAAAGACTATTGATCTTACCAACAGTTCAGATGACACCAAATTGAACAGCTACGTTCTTGAAAAAGTCAACAGCTTTACATACCTAGGAAGCAAAATGACATCTACAGGGGACTCAACACCAGAAATATCATCTAGAATTGCACTGGCATCCAGTGCCTTCAATAAACTGTCAAACATCTGGAAGTCAAAGACACTCAGCAAACACACAAAACTTAAAATCTTTCAACTCTTGTGTGATTCCAGTGTTAACGTATGGATGTGAAAGTTGGAAATCAACGGTAGCTTTAGATAAAAAATTAGACAATTTTGAGAACAAATGTCTTAGAAGACTTCTAAACATCCACTGGACAGACTTCAGAACCAATTCGCAAATAAGACAAGAGACTAAGCAAGATACAGTATCCAATTTCATAAGAAGACGCCGTTGGAACTACATCGGCCATGTACTCAGAATGGACAAGTCAAGACTCCCCTACCAAGCCCTCATATGGTCACCAGTAGGGAAAAGAAAACGGGGAAGACCAAGAGAGACCCTGCGTAGAACCATCATTAGAGAAGGCTCATTCAATGGCCAAGTAAATATCCAAGATCTACAACAGGTAGCAGCGAACCGCCAAGCATGGAGAGACAGGACTTCTGCCCTATGCGCCGCCTTAGGCTCAAGAGGAAAGACTAACTAATATATATATATATATATATATATATATATATATATATATATATATATATATATATATATATATATATATATATATATATATATACATATATACATATAGAGTAAGCAAATAGCTAGTTCGTAACCACTTCAATGTCCTTTATTTCATGTGATTTTGGAGTATGTAGACACAAACTTTACCTACCAAAATGAAGGCATATATATGAGAAAAACAGACACTTGATTTACTCACTAATAATATAACAAAAGATTGTGCAAGGAACTCCATATTGTTTATAATTCATCATGTGAAATGCTGATCAGGTAATGGTTTGTGGCCTCACAAGGCCACCAGAGTTTCGGATCAGATCTGTGTTCTTGTCATGACTGTGTCATCCAGGTATTTAGCACTATGCCTTCCCCTTGCTCTTTCCCCATCAATTTTGCCAGTTGTCACAAAGTTTTTAAGTTTATTTCTCATAACCTGCACAAATATTCTTGACTATCTACGTCTCATTTTTCTATCAATTAATGGCTTTATTTATTTCTTGAAGAACTGTCTTATCCATTTTTCTGTCCATCCATGGTATTTGCATTTTCCTCATAAACCATATTTCCACGTATGAGGGGACTTCAAATTAAATGTGATAGAAATTACACTAACCATGCCATTATCTTGTGTCACTATTGTTGTTAAGAATACCATGAGTGTTAAGCATATGATATCACAGTGCAGACAAACAAGGGGACGTCATAAGAGACAGTTTAAAGATGGCCGCCCCACTTTTCACATGCACCAAAGAGGAGCAGCATTTTGTTAACCAATTTTTTTTAATCTGTGAAGGGATGAAATCTATAGAAATCCATCGGCGATTGAAGGTCCAGTATGGTGTTGCATGCCTGTCAGTCCAGCAAGTGTATGAGTGGTGTAGGAAGTTTTGAAATACCGTGACTTCAATGACAGACTTTTCACGACCGTGTCATACAAACTGAGTAGTGACGACAGAGTGGTTACACATGCAACCAAGAGAATTTTTTTCTACAGGAATCCAAGCACATTATCGGCGCTGGAGGACTTGCATTAAACGCAGTGGTGAGTACATCGAAAAATGATACATATGTTATTTCCTATTTTTGGGAATTGATCCACCAACAAACAAACAAATACATATTTAAGGTTTTCATTTGAAGCCCCCTCATAGATGTTTCTCAACTTGTTTGCCTATTGTCTATATTCACATGTGTGCAACAGAAGAGCTTCTTTACTGCAACACAATTTTTCTCATTTAGGTTGACAGATTTTATTGGTATGTTGTCCATCTTGCAATAGATTACCTTTGTCATGGTAATTTTTGTATTTCAGCTTTTTATTGGTATGTTTTCCATTATGCAATAGATTACCTTTACCATGGTGATTTTTGTTCTCATCTCTACCAAGAATCTTCCATCAGATATCATAACTATTCAACGATAGATAAACCGTTTCACCTGTTTAAAAACTCACATTTACTTGCATGTTGCATTGTGGTGTTTATTTCTTCTTGGAGATTACCATAATCTCTGATTTGCACGATGACCTCATTTGATGCTTGAACTATTTCAATTGTGTACAAAATATTTTTTTCAATCCTTCTTACAAGCAAACAGATGGCTAATGATAAACCCAACATTTCTACCAGCAATTATCTTACTCAGTCTGCACAGGCAAGTACATATATAAACTCCATCATGAAGAAAGCTTCTGTTCATCAGAAGCGCACCACCTTCCATGAATGTTTTGGCCTCTTTATCTTCTTTAAACTCTCAGAGGGTGGGCCCACTTGGGTCATGACTTCAAGGTCATTCTCCGAATGTGCATCCACACCCTACACATCAGCTTCAAGACATGTGCTCACCACTGATTGCAATGGCTAAACTTATTTTAAAATAACAACATTCTGTGTCACAAGAAGCTAAAATAACGACGACAGAAACATAAAGTAACAACTAAATTAGAATGAGCACATGTACTAGCTGCCTCACATTAACAAAATCATGAAAACCTGAGAGGTTATGTAAGGAATACATTCATGTTCTGTCACAGAATTAGCAGTGCCATGAAAAAATAAATATCATGACATGTATAAAAATCTGCTGACTGAAACATTACGTGTGCCTTAATCTTCTGTATGAATGTGAAAGCTATACCCTGAGTAATGACATGGTAAAGAAACTGGAGGTAGTGGCGATGTGGTTTTTTTTAATAATAATGTTGAAAATATCATGGATAATGAATCAAACAAATGCTGAGGTATTCAAGGCTTGCAGGTTTACAAGATCACTCATCGAAGCTATAAGGAAAAGCCAAATAAAATTCCTGGAGCATATCAACAAAGGGGTGGAATAGACAAAGAAGCCTCATGTAGGAAAATACTAGGAATGGGAGGCAGAGGAAAAGGAAAAGAGAACACTTATTAAACAGTTGGGAAAACAAATATTATAAGCAAAATAACTTCATCAAGACATTAGATGACAGAGAAGGCTGGGCAGTCATGAACACAGATGTCAGGCTTCAGGCCAGATACCTGAAGAAGAAGGCGTGAGGAATGACTAACTACAGTATGGTGAGTTGTCTCTGCCAGGCTGAGTTGACAATACACAACAATATTTAATCATGCACAGTTTCAATGTTATTGCACAATTAATTATTTTATTTATGTATATTGCTTGAGTATACTATAACAGTGTGACAGTAAGGACAACACAGGAAAGTACAGACAGTGAGTTAAAAAATGAGTGAAAACAGTTAGGGACATGCAAAATCCTGTTCGAATTTATAAAATTATATAAGACAACCCTTTTTCAAAGTGCACTGGAATGCACAACATATATGTAGGAAGACTATATGTAGTATCGAGGTGTGACGGAGACTTCGACAACGGAAGGTCGAGAAGATGACAACAAAAACAAAGTGAGTAGAGTTAGTGACTTGATTCCACCCGCAGTGGAAACATCTTGGAAGCTTTCTGGATTTATAGAGGGCAAGGAGTATATACAAGACAAATAAGATGGATCATAGAAATTTAAAGGGCAGTAGAAAACAGAGATTAATTCAGAGAAATAAGCATGTTTATTTGATAAAATTATTATTTTTGACGAGGGAAATTTAGGAATATAAGCATGAATTGCTAGGAAATTTTACATTGTTGATTTTTCATAACATCTGCTACTTTTCTCAGATTTGTGGAATTATGGAATTGCTGTTTAATACAAGCTGCAATAAATATTTACCTGAACTTTACAGCCGTGAAATCTCATGATGTTGTTACTGAATTGCCACGTATTTTAATTGGCCATATCTTTGTCGTTATCTGATATTTTTACATAATGAGACAGCGCAAAGTACTGCCAGCAATCAGAATTGCGACACTATAGATCATGAGCTAACCCACTGATCCTTTTTTCAGCATGTAAAAGTTTTTAATATCGGACATATATGATGATGAAACTGTCGAGGATCGTGTTACAGAAGGAGAGGGTTGACGTGCTGTTACAATACTCCCCATCTTTCTATCATTATGTGTACAATATAACATCAACATATCTCAAGTTACCCATATTATCCACTTGTATGCTACATATATTATTTAATTAAATAAATAAATGTTATATTTCAAAAGCAAATAGTTTTAAGATGCTATCCTGATATAAAAAGCCCATACAGAAGTATGTGTTTTTATTACAATTTGGACCTATTAATGACTAAAGGGCCTTGTGGTAATTCCTGAAACACTTGAGACAGAAATGTCTTCTGTGCAGCTTCATAGTCTCCTCTGTGGTGAAACAAATGCTGGGCATGCTTAGAACTGTTCCATAAACATAAAGTTACAGGTAAACTGCATTCTGATCGCCAAAACTCTACAAGCTTCTCCAAGATATCTGCATCACTCATAGGATCATCTCTTGATGCCAGAACAAGTGTTGGAACTTTCACAGGGTCATCACGTGCCTCATCTAAGGCTTTCTGAAAAAAATCTAAAGTGTGTTTCTTACTGGCTGTGAAGTACATTTTAGCTATAAGAGTAATTGACCCTTGAATGTAAGAGTTGTTACTCATGACTGAAGCCATGCCCTTCATCATTTTGTCAATTGCCTGGTCTGACTGAACACCACCATTCTGCTCTTGGTTCTCACTAATGCCATTCTTTTTTATTATACCTAAAGTATTGCCTCCAACTACAATGCTATCAAAAATAACTCCTCGATATTTTCCCAATAAATGCTGTTTGTTCATCTTTTTTGCAGTCATATTCAGCACTGTCAAGTTATAGGAACCAATGGACATTGTGTGGAAGATAAGGTATTCATATTCTTTCAACTCGTCATCAAGTACCTATGAATAAAAGAATAAGTTGCATTTGAAAATAACATATAGATTCTATAGTAAGACAACCTCAGATCTTAGTCAGATATGACTGAGCTACTATATGACAGTAGACGGTACTAACTGCTTCTGTAAGCGCCGAATGTTGGGCAGCGCTTACCAAACCCGACACCCCACATTGTGCCAATGGCTTCGGGTGGAAGAATGCAATTAGGAGGGTACAAGCCTTATCCTGGTGTGAGGAAATGCTACCTAAAGACTAAATGTCATGGCAGGGCAGACCAGGCCCTAAGCCTTGGTTGGTAACTGGTCTAGGATCGAAGCTCCGACAGGCGGACAGTTAGAGCATTGTTTTGCTGATCCGGCTGCTTCTGCAGATTGTCTTGTTCCAGACGTATTCGTGTCACCTTTCCTCTAGAAAATGAGACAGGCCGAGAGAGGGATCATGCTGCATGGGCAACACATGTTCTTTAAATTGAGCCCAGGCTTTGTGTTATGGAGAGATAACCCCATTTTACAAACTATCATCTGTCAAGATGGCAAGGTGCCAGTCAGTCAGTAAGACAACTTCACTTCCTGGTGAACTACAATCAGCCGGTGGAAGTGCCATCCACCATACATTTGGGCTCTGTCCAAAGTATGCCCATCTTCATCTTTCTCTTCATACTTTGTGAGTCAGTTACAATCACGACATGTGTGTGCTGTTTGTCCTCTAGCCAGCGGAACACTGCCGGAACTGCCTTTGCCTCCATTCTCAGACTAGATGTTGTGGTATCTCCTGCACAGAACACCATCCATCAACCTTTATCATGAATCCCCAGACCTCCTTTTCAGTGCAGCCTGCTGACCAATCCCTGCACTCCTAACCCAATGCTATTATGACCCTGCACAGGTCTGACTTTTCCCCAGGCATGCTGACCCACTAATCTCCTCTCCCAATATTTTCAAACATGCAAAATTCTCTGATCGTATCTCTGCCTGATTCATCCATGATTTTCCTCTGATCAGCCAATGGTCCTTAACTGAAATGGTTTATGACTTGCATCTGTATGTTGCCAGAGGAAAGAATCTAGCATCATTCCCTCCTCTAGATGGCAAAAACATTCTGGCCTGGCCTGAGGGTATCACCATCAGATCTTCATATTTGGTATTTATTGTCTTTCAATGTACTTCTGTAGTTTGCCATTGCTGTCTGAATGGTTCTGGTGTTCCCTACAGATCAATACCAGTCTAGACCAGCTCATGCATTAACAGTCACTGTTGAATATACATATCTTCCATGTCAACCATCAGAGCTGTGTGCACTGCTGAAGGGCAACTCTAATCTTATTATTCTGATTAGTGTAGTCTGGCTGCCCAACCCAAAGCCCTTTGTCCAGAGGGTGGTGCTGCTGTCCACAAGCAAACTCATAGGAGACATAAGTGAGCTGGACAGGAGCCTGAAACTAGGTAGTATCCAGGACATCTGAAGGGCTGTGGCTGCCTCTCATCCTGAGTGACTATTCCGTACACATCCCTGCCATACCCCCAACAACAAGAAATTACACATGTAAATATTGAGGAACAAAGTTAATATATATAGGGATACACAAAGTGGAGAGTGGAAAAGAAGAAGTAACAAAGACATTTATGATCTGTTTAAGTCCCCACTAATCACTGGCATCATGAAGGCTAATAGACTACAATGGCTGGGGCATATAGAAAGAATGGAAGATAATAGGGAAACAAAACTCGCTTACACTCAGGAAATAAATGACTGTAGACCTGAGGTAGACCAAGAAGACGGTGGAGAGATAATATATATACAGACCTACAAGCACTTGGAATCAACGACTGGCAAGAGGTGGTCAACCAGAGAGACAAATTGTATCTGCAGCAAAGAACCTCAATGGCTCAGAACGCTGAAGAAGAAGAAGAGAAGAAGATATATATATATATACACACACACACTCTCTCAAGTCTCGTCCCTGAAATTCAAGTTCCAATTTTACACATAAAAATATGTTCTTTACAGATTAATCAAACATGTTTTTAATAGACATCAGTACTTTTCTTTCTTTTACACCCACTTTCCCGCATAACTAAAGTCAGCTACAGTGACCAAATTGCAGCAAGATAAATGAATGCAATCTGCTTGACTGCTTACATCATGGTCGGCAAACTCCACGCCAACTCCAAGTGGTAGGCCTGGAAACAGGCTATGTCACTGACATCTGGCCAGGTGAGTGGG
Organism: Cepaea nemoralis; assembly: GCA_014155875.1. Classification (NCBI taxonomy): domain Eukaryota; kingdom Metazoa; phylum Mollusca; class Gastropoda; order Stylommatophora; family Helicidae; genus Cepaea; species Cepaea nemoralis. The sequence continues at coordinate 512,199 of JACEFZ010027783.1, read as the reverse complement.
AATCAAACAGGGAAGACAAACCGGGTTACAAACTTGGTATGTTAAGTCAAATGTGGCAGTGGAAAGGTGCAAATATCACAATCAATGTTCTTGTCATGATGGAAGAGAGTAGTAGTATATATAAGAAGGCTCAACTACAGTATGCTTACTACAAACACTCTCTTGACATGTCTTGAGCAATTTGACAAACAAATCAGATCTATCAGTTTACAGAAAAGGTAATATCAAAATATGTTTCTACAGTATAAAGAGAAATAGATGTATATAATATGATATTATGCTACCTGCAATGTTCTTAATACACTCCTCTTTAATCAACACAGGCTTTTGTTCATCTTTGGTGGAAACAAAAAACACTAGACATGTACAACAATAACAGCACTTACACGATCTGGCTGTATATTGTATATAGCTCAATAGCAACAATCAGATGGTACAATAGTATCCTTATAAGAGCTTGTGTAACCAAATATTTGCAGCACCTGGTGACAAACTGGTGAAAGCTGTTGAATCACAAACACCAAGCAGACCAGCGTGTTTGATGTCTCACCTTTCCCTTTGAGTTGCAGTCTGTCAACAATGAAATACCTCAACTCTCAGGGAGGACATATGACCAATCTATGTCTAATCCACGTTGGTCCGTGTGTGATGTGCTGGTCCATAGGTGATGAGCTGGTCCATGTGTGATGTGCTGGTCCATGGGTGATGTGCTAGTCCATGTGTAATGTGCTGGTCTGTGTGTGATGTGCTGGTCTGTGTGTGATGTGCTGGTCTGTGTGTGACGTGCTGGTTCATGTGCGATGTGCTGGTCCATGTGTGACGTGCTGGTCCATGTGTGATGTGCTGGTCCATGTGTGATGTACTGGTTCATGTGTGATGTGCTGAATCATGCCCTGGTCACATCCTAATATGCCTCTCCACAGATGCGAAGCTTCAGTGCCAGTCTGGAACACCCTGCTGGTTTCTGAGCTTGGGGAGGGAGGGAGAATTCTGCGCAAGTCCAGTGGAGGAGGTATTCTGGTACTGGGTTGGAAGGAAAATCTTTATATCAAGCTCACTTTAAAAGATGCAAGCTTTTTGGGGGTCTTAGGCAATGCCTTAGACTTATCAGTTAACAATGACAGTCTTTCAAAGGATTCACAATCATTCAAGCAACAAAAGTCTCACCTGAAGAATATGTTTGGCTAGTTTCACAGAGTTCGGAGGCCACAAGAAGTCTGTAGCTAGAGATTTCACAGTTAAGACATCCAGTCCTAGATTTGTGTATAAGTCTCTGTATTTTCTAGAATGCTTTTCTTTAGCTGCCAGCCATGGAAAGAACAGCACTAATACACATCTAGGATCCACTGGCCACTGCCATGCATCACGTGTTAATGCTGTGTGAAGCTGCAGACGTGCTGATATCTGTTGGACCTTCATATGGTTTGGTTTTCCTTTGCTGAAAAATATTAAATGTGTTTATGCCTTCATCTTGCAAGATGACATGTAAGCTTTTGTCATTTTCACCTGTTTGAAGATATGGTTTTCTTCTCTTGAACATATTATGGAAAACATTAGCTTGAAGGAAATGCATGGTAATAAAGAAAAATGCATTAGTACATTTCTATTTCTTTATGTCTTCATTGGTTCTTACGTACTTATCATACAAAGCTACTAATTGTTGAATATTTTACTTACAGATATCACAAAATAATTGTCAACTTAGGACTGTAGATTTAGAACTAAACACAGCCTCGTTAATGTCATCATCATCATGTGCTTGCAAAAGTTCATGTTGTCCATAGATCCAGGTCCTCGGTGTTCTGGTCAACTATTGATGATATTCCTGCCAAACTATCGTGTTAGACCATCCAGCATCATTTAACATTAGCCTAGTTAATATATGTTAACATAGCCAAAATACAACAATGAGAATCACACTGGAATAAAAACATTTTGTCACTGGCTTTGGGTAGCTGGGAAATTTGTTTCCAGATTGTCAAATTATTATTTGTAACATGCACATATTTCTGAAAGAAACAATAACTGAACACAAAATATTTCAAACAAATGACCAGATTTATAATGCCTATCCATTTCCCTTAAATGTGATATTTAATGCAGTATACTATACTAATCATTTGGCATAACATAGCATATCTCACATGTGTGTGTGTAACGATTACTGGGTTTGATAACATTATAGCATATCTCAATTGTGTGTGTAATGCTTTTTAAGTTTGATAACTAATGACATAGAGAGTCAAATGAACCTGTCTTCCCTTCTTTTCTACAGTTAATTTCACTTGTTCTTGGAGAATAGTGGCAAATATTAGGCATTGTAAAAAAGATCCAATTGGGCAAATCCTTGAATGTAAAAAATAATCAGCCTTAGGCTATAAGTCAAAACATTGCAGCACTTACCATGTGACTTAGTTTGAGGTTTCCAATGTTTGTTAAATAATGATTGCATAACACATGAAGATAATCACAATTGATGAAAGTGTGTGCATGCCTATGTTAATTGGGATCAGTTATTTGTGAACAGGAGAGGTTTTTAGGGATGCTTTGGATATTTCACTACCCCAAGTTTGACTAACTTGCCAAGATATCAACAACAGCAGTAAAATGCTTGTGTTGACAGTGATGTGCTATAAATAGGATTTTTTTTATTCCGCGTTTCCATCCTGTTTCAGGATATTGCGGTCAACACCAGCATCTTTCAGCTGCATGTTGATTCATAGGCTAGATTACGCTCATCAGCACGCCACGACTTTCTGAGCAACCAGCTCCATACTCTCATAAGTCACTGGCACGACTCAAACCACTTCTAATTCTCGTGCGCTCATGTCAACCACGAGAGTATTCGGGGTTAACGGAGAAAGCTGTTAACCCCTCGGCCAGGGAGCGCGGCATAAAAAGGATATGCAACAACAACAAAATTTTTTTACTACAGATATTTTATCATTTAACTCTTTGAGTTCGAGAGATCAGTATTTTGGTTTTATATTTTCAATCATTCATTATGGTATAACTTCTACCAAATTTTATATTTCAATGTGTCCAGGTTATACATTTTAAATATCTCCTTTAATACCACCAATAATGCTGATATAGTTTTGAAAACAGTGAAATAACTAACCCTCTGTCTTTAACAGTAACTTAATACTCAGAAAAATCTGCACAAAATCCTCCCACCTTTAAGAGTTAAAAGACGGTAAGCATCTAACTTATAATTTGATCATGCTTATTTTAAACGCATTGTCCATTCTAACAAACATTTTAGTGGTATTAAATTATGATAACACAATAACCTCAATTAGTGGAATTCAGTGTAGGTTATATTTGTATAAAAGAATATGAAATGCTTAGTATTCCACTTTTATGTAATTTTATTATTGTGTACTTTGTTAGTTCTGCATCTAAATGCTATCTTGCAGCAAGTAGGTACATGAGACATCTTATAAGTGAAATGTTAAACACAAGTGCCTAGGTGGCACACGTCGTGTCCTCATCTGGGATTGCAGTTAAACAGACACAAGTGGGTGTGTCCAAGGTATGATACACTTTTGTAATTCGGCAAACGAGTGTTGCAAATCTCTCAATAATTGAGGTTGAAGGTGGAATTTAACAAAATAATTCTTGGACAAAGACCAGATGCTAGAATAATGTACCGTTGAATTTTATTTATTATGTCGTTAGCTATATTATATATTGCCTATGGACAAGGGGGAGGTGGTCGTGCGTTTGTGGGACTAGGTGGAGAATCCATATGTGGAAAGAATGAGATTGCGGGGGATCGGCAGGGGTTCTGGAAGAATCTAAAAACTGAGAGCGAAGACCAGGAGAACTTTTAATCAGATTGCGGTGGGAATGATTAGTAGTATGACTCTTCGCTGGCTGTTGAACGAGGGGACGGTGCGCGTATGGGAATGCCCTGAGTGCAGTGATGTCGGTTCTTAACTCAACTCAACTCAGCTATATCAACAACATACAGACTTGAATGAGGTACACCACTACTACCAGGTAAAAGTTGGAAAGCATCTTTCTAGGCCCTATTCAGCTGTCCAGATGTAATCAATACCAAACTCATTTTTAAAATGTCACTAAAGTACCTAAGCTATACTCATACTGCTATACTATATTAATTATTATTAATGTATATTATATCCAGTAAACTATTCGGTTTTCGTGATTTTTTTTTTACAATTAGAGTTAGTAGATAGATTAGCTTAGAGAAATGTCATCATGACATATAACAATCAAATCAATTTATTTAAAAAATAATATAAACAACAATTCAATGTGGACATCAATTGTTGATTGGGCACTAAACGAATTATTAATTCAACCTTAACGATCATCATACTCAAAACGTTGTGTCAGTGGTTGTGTTGAACTGTTGAACATAGTTGGACGGACTGCACCATACACCCACCATGCCATACAAAACAAATACTGTGATAGTGATACAGTGTGACGTGTCTATATACACCCACACAAACACGCCTTGCTGAAACTGTCTGTTCTGTACCTCTGAACTCTGACCTAACTTCAACGTTATGCAACGGAGATTTTTTATTGCGTGGGTGATGTCCCTTGCAATTGAAATGATCATGTCATGCAGCAGATCCCCTTGCATGTCGCTCTCGATCTCAACAATATGCGCGGAATGGCCTCTCCATCTTTGGCCATTTCTCACGTTCCAAAGTCATATGCCATCACACCTTTGAGATTCTTTATCGACTTCAATTGTGTGTGTCTTGGGATGCATGCTGTGGTAGTTTCCCCTTGCTTTCTATATTAACACAACAGTGAACTACCTTTAGCAACCGTTCAAGTAGGAAGGGTAAGCGAGTACACTGACTGCTCTCGCTAATACTAATACTAAAGCCAAGAGCACCATAGAGGTGGTGTCCACCCTAATTCTCACATTATAAAATTTGTATTCGAACATGGTCGCACAAGTCCATAGACATAGATGTTCGAATCGTTTCCTCATAATTTCTACGAATGTGTGATGGTTGATCACATCCGTTCAGCTGTTGGTTTCTCGTTTTCTTGTTCCCTCACAAAGTCTTGGAGTCTTGCATCTCCCTGCCGGTCACCAGTGTCTATCATCCTAAACAAGGCCCTTGCTCGCCCAATCATTTGTCAATTCATTAATTCATGTAGCGCGTCTGCCAGAATAAATAGCAACGATTGCCTGGAAGAGGCGTATGAAAGTAGAACTTAATATCCAACTATAATAAGGGGACAAACAGCTTTCTTTCGTCATGTAATGAGAAGAGAGGCAAGGGAAAACATCGTGAAAACTTGAAAGAACAGCGTTAGAAGAGAATTACCAAGCAACGTGATTATGGATGGACAGAGACCGTTATATGGAGAAATATTAAGGATTGATCGAGAACTCCAAGGACCGAGATCTGCCGAAATGCACGAACGTCTCCGCAAGTTGCCATTATGTAGCAGATGCTTTACAGCACGTCCTTCTCATCACGGCCCACCGAAAAGACTCGAACCTTGTCCAGTTCCCTTGCCTTGTGCATCTTCATGCCAACTGTGTCTTCAACGTCCTATGTGTACCTTCGTGCTGTCGAACGCCCGCCTCAAGAACCTGTACTTACTATTACTATTCTTTCTAATCCATTGTGATGTTTAATAAAGTAAAGTGTTTCAGAGAAATAATGTTGTTGGTGAACAAGTTTTCTTCTATGTTCAGATCGTGTAAAATGTGAGTGTTTTTCTTCTTCTTGAACCATGGTATTCTAAGGAGTTTTCTGTTCAAAGGTCCCGATGTTCTTCTTTGGTGTTTTTAAAGTGGTCCATGACTTAATTCGTATGTTGTCACAGGAAAGATGTATGTAATCAATCCGTTTAATTTATTTTCTGATGCTGCCATAGGTTCTTAATACCGCGTAACCTCTACATTACCTGGGCCAGTATATGTCTGACTTCTTTTGGACAGTGCCCATAGTTGTTATTTATACAGATACGGTATTCAAATTGATTGACTGTTGAAAGTATTTTTGGTTAACATACAATTTCGTCTGTACACATTATGTTGGTGGTTTTTTTTTTTTTAATTTATTTTTTTTTTTAAATTTATTTATGAAAGATCTTGATCTTTGTTGTGTATTTGACAGACCGGATTGACTGTTCTAATCTCTTAGCACTGCACTTCTGGCATCTCACCCATTTGTGTCGTTGAAATTAGCAGTTGCGCCAAACAGGCCAAGGCCGAGAAAGGGACGAGTTCTGCAGGAAGGTGTGCTCCGAACGATCTCTTACGACATTCTGGCGCCTCCATAAGAGCATGAACGGTGCTGCACAACGTAGGGGTATTCCAGACTTTCAAGGCACAGACCTCACATGGAAAAAGTCGGATGCGGATAAAGGTAAGGCCCTTCTTGCACGCTACATAGAACAGACTGACCAGAAAGACGAGCCCGCCAGAGGACCACAACGACACTCTCTCAGTTGTGTGAGGGGGTCGGGACAGACGAAGAATGGATAATCACAGCTGAGATAGTGCGTGCGATGCTCAAGAAATCACCTAACACCGCCCGAGGCCCAGACGGCATCCGATATGGTGACCTACTGGTGATATCAGAGGATGACATGGCAGAACTGGCCAGAGAATTCAACACCAGTATTCAGAGGGATCAGATCAAAGAAGGATGGCTACACAGCTACTTGCTGCCGCTGCAAAAACCGAACAAAGACCATTCCAAGATAAGCGGCTACAGAATCATTACGATTTCAGAACACTGCTGGCAAGTTACTGGAGAAAATTGTAGCACACAGACTTGCTTGTGACTTGGAACAACTCAGCTGCTTCCCACCCACACTCGGAGGATACAGACGCAACAAAGAGTCATGGCTGAATGCGGCGGTCTTTGCTCAAGATGTTTACGAAGGATTTCAGGTCAGAGAAGAGACATGTGCGGCCGCCATAGACTTAGAGGACGCATACAATAGAGTATCCTTCGAGCACTTGATGCAAACCCTCCTCAGACTGAAAGTGCACCCTCACCTTGTACGATGGATAGCTGCAGTTCTGCTCCAAAGGAAGGTGGAGCTAAGATGCGGGAGTTGGTCTTCTGAGCCGATAACGATATGTCCAGGATTGCCGCAGGGTTCACCACTGTCACCAGTACTATTCAACGTGTATACGGTGCCGATCACTGAACAACAGTTGGACGGGAGGGATAGGACTCTGTCATTCGTTGACGACATCCTCGTGTATCGACAGGGTCGAGATAGACAGGCGGTTGCCAATGATATGCAGGGAGAACTAGATCGAATTTCCTCATGATGTGCTGATGCTGATGCCATTGTCAACCCTGCAAAGGCAACGGTTACATGGTTCTCCCTTAACAACCATATTGTGAAAACAGACATGCCGGCAGTAAGAATGGGTGGGAGCATTTTGAGTAGAACCCAGTCAATGACATATCTTGGCCTGAGGCTTGATCGTAGCCTGTCTTCCAGAGATCATGTCGATTATGTCATAACGAAAGCTCGAAAAGGATTATCAGCAATGAGAGTCATGGCGACTGCCAATATCGAGCAAAGACTGCTAATACTTCTGTTCCAAGGACTTGTGCTTTCACGCATCGAGTATGCCCTGACCATCCTCACTGTCAGCCCTACACAGATTGGAAGACTTGAAAAGGTACAAAACGAAGCCATGCGCATCATTTTGGCTGCACGAGAGACACCAGCTGTGTAGCAATGAGATACCTCCTTGACTTCCCGACAATGGAACACAGGATCAAGATCTGGAGAGCTGATGCATACTTAAAAATAAGTGCAGATGAGCAGCACCCTCTGCATGACGCTATATTCAGAGAAAAGGGTGACAGGCTAAAGAGAGGCAAATCATGGATGGGTCGGGCGGAAGATGTCGTCAGACAGGTCTGCAGTCTTACCAGTATCAACCCCGGCAAGGAATGGGTGCCGGTGCCTCCAGCCTTTAAGTGCACTTTCTCCTGCATTATCACACTCGACAGACGGTGCAAAGAGCAGAACCCTGCCGTTGTCAATGCTGAGGTTAACGCGCTCATCTATGAACACTCAGATAGCCCCGATGTGCTCATTTATACAGATGGATCTGTTGTAAAGCAGCCGAGAAGTGCGTGGGAATTTACAGCCCGTTCAGCGGGCCGAACCGTTCAAGAATCCAGTGGTGCCCACTCTATGACCACGAGCAGCATGACGATGGAGGTGGTGGCAGTTACACAGGCTTTCATATGGCTGGAATCACAGCATTATACCAACGTGTGTGTACTAAGTGATTCAACGAGCATGTTTCAGAAGGTCGAAGCTGGATCTGTACGTAGACAGTGGACTGAGTCGCTGCGGAAGTCTGTTGTCCGTAAAGTCACCTTCATCTTCGTCCCGGGACATGCGGGAGTCGAGGGAAATGAACGAGCTGATAAACTGGCTGGCTCTGCACCCCCTGTAGATGGCCAGCCCATGGATCGTGCCGATGTTATTAACGTCCTCAAAGATATGGCGAGAACAGAGGACTTTGACGTCAGTGATTCCACATCGCTGTCCAGGATGAAAGACTTGGGTGTAACTCTTTCGCTACCGTGCTCCCATCTGTGGACAGAATTGATTTGCTGTAATGGCAGTCCGCCCTTTTCGTCCCACAAAATGATCAGTGGTTTATTTCACATATTTCTGCTCCGTTTCGGAATTTTAAGTTACTGTAAACTAAAAAGTAGTACAGCCGAAAGATCTCTACGCCATCTTGGAGCGGTCAATGGTTTTCTAATTTTTGATTCTTGTGAATTTTCAGTTTTAAGGTAGTGTTAATTTGTTTGTTTTGGTTTTTCACAATGGAAACGCCCACCAGTATGCGTCCACGTAGAATGACTTCAGATCAAGCTAGATTATTATTCGAAACTGTTTTAAACAATAGTGATTCCGATAATAGTGATTCAGACAGCAGTTATATCTGTGAATCTAACATTTTAGCACGTGGTGATAAAGATATTACTAGTGGAACTTCGTCTTCAGCTGAGATGTCTGATGAATGTTCGTCTGACAATGAAAGTCAGGATGTCACAATCACTTCTCAGCGGAAAGGAAAGCAAACAGTACAAAATAAGAATAAAAACTGGAGGAAAAAAGTTGAATCTACAAGCTTCTGTACAGCGTGATGCACCTATCCCATCACCATCGACATGGCAAGATGTGTCAGAAGGAGAAACAAAACCGAAGTTTGAATTTCGTCCTCGAAGATCTCACGTCAACTCTAAACTTTATCATCTGCAAACACCTATGGATTTTCTCAAAGTTTTTTTTTGATGATGACATAGTGGATTGTATAATTAAAAATGTAAACAAATATGCAGAAAAGATCTTGATGCAGAACACTCCTAAAAGAAAACATTCTAGTCTGTTATCCTGGACCCCACTCACGAAGCATGAATGGCTGAAGTTTACGTCTGTCATTATTGCTATGGGACTTGATCCAAGACCATCTATCAAAGACTATTGGTGAACATTTATATACTCCTTGGTATGCCACTATGTTTCCCAGGAACAGATTTGAATCTATTTTTCACACCATGTTTCACGTATGTGAACCAGAAGCATCACGTGAAAAAAAAATTGATCCTCTTGTTGACATGGTCCTGAAGAGATTCCAGGAAGCATTTTACCCATTTGAAAATGTGTCCATTGATGAAATGATTATTGGATGGAAGGGCAGATTTCAGCACAGACAATACAATGCAACAAAACCTCACAAGTACCACATCAAAACATTTAATAGAATTTGTCAGTGTCCGTAGAGAATGTGTTTTTTGCAGCACTCGAACTGAACGACACAGATCTTCTTTTGTTTGCTCCGGCTGCACTAATAGACCACACTTGTGCGCCAAAGTTTGCTTTGCAGCCTATCACAAATAGACTGCCACATATAGTAAATAAAAACAGACATGTGTAAATATTCATTGTAATTAAATGGAAATCTGCCAAGCGTTTTCATAATTTTTGTCTGAAAAAAATAAAATACATGATTCAGAATCTGCGGCAAAACTTCTTTTCGGATGGTTGATTGGAAGCAATGGTGTTTATAGTTTAGAATAGTGTTGTTTGTTCAGTAAATTCAATTGGATTAGCAGTGAAGAGATATTGGATAACAACGCCCCCTCGGTAAGTACAATGTTTACATTATTTTTACCTACTTTTGTCCAATTATTTTACAAATTATATTATTATTTTTATTTTATTTACAACCTAAAGCAGAAATTCTCCTACCAACATATTCCTTGTCCAATCCCCTTTATTTTGATATATAATACAACATTTCTTCTACAATTTTAACCATTTTCATAACTTTACTGTGAGAGACCCCACCTTCCAGATTTCAGCCATTATTTTTTGTCATTTTTTGTTAAAAAGACATGGTTCAGAATATGAACCAAAACTTCTTTTTGGGTTACTTTAATGAGCAATACTGTTTATATTCTTGAAGACAAGTGGTGTTTGTTTGATTATTCAGTAAATTAAACATGATTAGCAGTATAGGAGTGTAGAAAACACATTCTAAGTGCAATGTTTACATTATTTTTACCTACTTTTGTCCAATTATTTACAAATTATATTATTATTTTTATTTTATTTACAACCTAAAGCAGAAATTCTCCTACCAACATATTCCTTGTCCAATCCCCTTTATTTTGATATATAATACAACATTTCTTCTACAATTTTAACCATTTTCATAACTTTACTGTGAGAGACCCCACCTTCCAGATTTCAGCCATTATTTTTTGTCATTTTTTGTTAAAAAGACATGGTTCAGAATATGAACCAAAACTTCTTTTTGGGTTACTTTAATGAGCAATACTGTTTATATTCTTGAAGACAAGTGGTGTTTGTTTGATTATTCAGTAAATTAAACATGATTAGCAGTATAGGAGTGTAGAAAACACCTTATAAGTGCAGTTTTTTTAATAATTTTTACCTCTTTAATTTCAGTTGTTATTATTAAACCTCTCATTATTGTCATAATATTTGTAACCTATCAATTAATTATTAACACTGTCATGTTCCTTGTGCAATCCTCTTTAATTTGATATGTAATACAATAGATCTGCTACCATCTTAACCATTTTAAAAGCATTATTGTAACACACCCCTAGTTCCAATTTTCTGCCATAAATTTCTGTTTGGTCACAGCCCAGTTTTTGTTTGGTAGTGAAAGAGGTAAGAATTGGCACTGCCAGACGTGAGAAGTACATCGGGAAAACGAGGTGCCTCGGCAACCAACACAGAACTGGCACTATTAGCCACCGGACGCTGATGCATATGCTGGGGGGAGGATCTGAGCACCTATGGACATGTCCGGAGTTCAATGAAGATACCCCAACTGATAACTGATAACAGTTGCGCCAAGATATGTGATACATTCAAGATGTCAACTCTGTCCAATGATGGTTCTTCCATCACCCGAGTATTCATCCACCTGTGCATTCACTTCAGCTGGCACTGTAGAAGGAAACTGTTGACGAGCAATGTCTGTTTTACAGCGACGAGGGTGCCAAATGGTATATTCGATATAACAAACATCAGCAAAACATCAGCAAAACCTCGTTGTCCAGGTGCAACCAATTGAACAGAATCCGGAAGCAATGTGCCAACAGCATCGACAACTAAAAGGTGGCAGACATGTTTATGATGTCAATATTTATTTCCTGCGAACAGCTTGTGACAAATATGAATAATAATATTAATAATAATAGTAATAATTATGAGAATACCGTTCCTGTACATCCAGGAGGGTCGGTATCGTAGCAATAAATATAATCACACAGCTGAATCTAACTATTCAAATCCTACGACAATGTCTCACCGCCTAGCGTCAGTTCTACTGCCTCCTATCGATTGACCGTTCTGTCACCTTGGCCATCCTCGCCGAGTCCTAATTTACACATTCATGGCCAGGTTCATGATGAGATGAGATGGCCAGCTGTTGGTCCTGACTGAGAGGAATAATGCTTTAACGATCTAGCTCTTCTGTGAAGTAGTTCCTAGCTATCAGTGTATCACTGCCATGTCCTGAAGGATTGTTGACAACCTTCTCTCCTTTAACAAACTCATGCCGCCTTCCGTGCCGCCAGCCGAAGCTCTATCTGTTGTTGCTAAACTATCACGTTGTGACGTTTCTACCTTCTCTGTTGGTTCGAGATTACTTCTCAGATTCTTTGTGACTTATCCATTGCGTCATTCATTCTGACTCGCTACATGGTAGAGGGCAGATTACAAAATCATATCAATACACTCAGTTCAACATGCAAAAGTTACGATGTGAACATAAATACAACGAAAACGGAAGTAATGAAGGTTAGCAGGTCTCCTTGTCCTGGTCTCCTGGTCACACTTTTGTGTCAGGTCTTAGTCAGATATGATTGAGCTACCGTATAACAGTAGACGGTACTACCTACTTTCTGTTAGCAATTGGGAGGGTACAAGCCTTACCCTGGTGCGAGGAAATGCAACCTAAAGACAAAGTGTCATGGCAGGGCAGACCAGGCCCTAAGCCTTGGTTGGCGGCTGGTATAGGATCGAAGCTCCGACAGGCGGACAATTAGAGCATTGCTTTACTGATCCGGCAGCTTCTGCAGCTTGTCTTGTTCCAGATGTAGAGGTGTTACCTTTCCTGTGGAGTGAACTAGGCAGGCCGAGAGAGGGATCATGCTGCATGGGCAACGCATGATCTCTATATTTTAGCCCAGGCTTTGTGCTATGGAGAGGCAATAACTCCATCCCTTACAAACTATCGTCTGCCAAGACGGCAAGGTGCCAACAACGGTCCACTAAATGTATAGATAAATAGTACACTTCTGAAGCAAGTTAAACATAATTTAAATATATGGGAAGTAAGTATTTTCAAAGAGGCTGGCAGCATAAGTTCAGAAAGCGAAATCAGGTGTCAAAAAGCAAATATGATTCAAATAAGATCAACTGTCGACGATACTGAAACGTATAACTATGCAAACGTCCGCAAAACGACAGATAATAAATAACATATCCGGATCCGTATCAATCTTATGATGCCAGCGTCATATTTGGACATTATCCAGATCACACATACGCAAAAACGACACCTGGGATATGAGATGAATAAGAATGAGCTGTCATTAATCACTCGAAACCATATAAGAAATGATATTATCAGACAGCCATTGGGGTCAACATCGTGTGCCACATATATTGGAAAGCAGAAGATCAAATGGTTCAGCCATCTAAAGAGAATGCCAATTACCATCTACCAGCACTGGCCCTACATCAAACAAGATCTAATGCAACAGCAAGAGGATGTCCGAGAAGAAGATGGATTGACGACATTAAAGACATTGTACAATCACTCGGAATGTCACTATCTAGTGCCACCCACCGGGCGCTGGAAAGTCAACTATCTCTCCACCACAACGCTTGACGGAAAAAGTGGAAGATGATGAAAATGAGTAAATACGATAAGCTGCACAGTATGATGTCATAGCTGTCAACATTACATTTAATATTATTACTTTTATCAAAATTTCAAAATTTCAAAATTTCAAAATTTTAAGACGCATCTTTGGACCCATTAGGGATACACAAAGTGGAGAGTGGAAAAGAAGAAGTAACAAAGACATTTATGATTTGTTTAAGTCCCCGCTAATCACTGGTATCATGAAGGCTAATAGACTACAATGGCTGGGGCATATAGAAAGAATGGAAGATAATAGGGAAACAAAACTCGCTTACACTCAGGAAATAAATGACCGTAGACCCCGAGGTAGACCAAGAAGGCGGTGGAGAGATAATATACATACAGACCTACATGCACTTGGAATCAACGACTGGCAAGAGAAGGTCCACCAGAGAGACGAATGGAGACAGATTGTATTTGCAGCAAAGAACCTCAATGGCTCGGAACGCTGAAGAAGAAGAAGAAGAAGAAGAAGAGACTTTTATCATAGTATATAACTCTGACGCAGATCAATTGGATTTAAATGTTGATTTCTTGCTCAGAAAACAATGGCAAACTATGTTCGTAAAATTGCCTACTAAATCACAAATACCCAATGGGATATGGGTGTGATTGCAATGGCATGCAAAAGATAGCAATTTGTAAACATACGGTTAAACTGTTATACAGTAAGCGCAGTTCGTAATCCCGCATACCCGCTTTCGAAACACAGCTGTGTTGGTATTTTTGAAATGATATGGGTGCCGGTCGTTCAGAAAGCAATGGCAAACTACTGAACGTAAACTTGCCCAGGAATCACGAACAGCCACAAAATGATGGGGTTAACTGCTACGTCCTGTAAAGGACATGCAAATAACTTTTTTATACAGTAAAGGGATCATTGTGCTGTGCTGTGTTTGGGTTACATTGAAACATAACAAATTAATGCGAAATAATGCAAATGTAAAAATCTAAATATTTACTGTCGGTTTGTTTTCTTTTTCTTTAGACAGGGCACACCCTGGTTCATCATCATCGTCATCATCATCATCATCATCATCATCATCATCATCATCATCATGTGCCATGCCGAAAAGCGTGGGCAGTCATGTTTCGCAATCTTACACTATCACAAGAGTTGTGGATCGGCTCTGTGTTTCGTAATTTAAGCACGCTGGTTACATTTTTCAAAAGCACCAGGGCATCCAAGTACCCAGACACGACGGCACCACTACCGATAAAGCTCCCGTGAGCTTCATGGGAACGGGTACCCAGGTGTAACATGTTCCAGAAAACATATATACCCTCCGGACAACTTCCCGAGCTCGCTTTTATCGAGAGTGTCCCGACTGAGCCTTTGTTTCCTTGTGCTTGATGTTTGTTTGTGAAGTGGTAGGCAATTCTCCCGTAATCTGTTGGGGGGGGGGGGGGGGGGAGAGAGATTTACAACAGACAATAATTGTAGCTTTAAAAGCTACAGCACAAAGAAAGACAGAACACACAACATTTTTTTTAAAAAATATTTAACGTTGCAGGCTACACAAATAACTGAACCCTTTACCGTGAACTTTTTTTTAACGAAGTTTTAAACTTGATTTATTATTACGGACTGTTAATAAAATCTTTAAATAAAATTTGGTCTGACTGTTATCAATCAGTGTTTCTCAAGATATGTGGCCTTCCGTCATATTTCCGCATCCTGGATCCAATAGATACACACAGCCAAGGTGTCTCGCACTGCATATAATGATATATCATTACATATATGTCTGCCTATATCAGAACAGGATCTGTAACCTTTAGTAGATACGGTTATTGTATACAGTGAACAACTGGGGTTATAATTAAATTATAAGAAGACACAGATTATGATCATCACTTGGAAGAAAGAAACACTACAATATAATACACTGGTAAATGTGAATATTCTTAAACAAGTGAATCGGTACAACTACCTCGGAACAGTCATAGCATCTGATGGGAGGTGCCTTGAAGAGATTAGAATAAGAATCGCCATGGCTAAGGCAGCCTTTTGCAAGATGAACGACATACTGGCCAATAAAAAGATGTCATTTGCAACTAGAAAAAGAGTGTTGAAGTGCTACATAGAACCTGTAATTTTTTATGGACGTGAAAAACATCTTATGGCAGTGAAATTGTGGTTTCTAAGGAAAATGCAAAGAATGCTATAGACAGACAGAGAAACCAAGGAGCAAGTCCTACAAGAGGTACATGAAATCCGTAAACTGACTGGAGAAATTAGACGCAAGGCAGCCAAACATTTTTGGGTTTGTAATTAGAAAAAATAAACTTGGTGATAACTGGCAAGATTGAAGGGAAAAGAACAAGGAGAAGGCAGAGAAGTAAATATTTGGATGGCTTGACCACATGACATGGTCGAGACAAGAACACAGAGTTGATCCACGCTGGCGATCGCTTAGGATGGCGAAAAATGACCTCCCACGCTTATCGGCATGGCACATGATAACGGTTATGCCTATATCAGAATCCTCTGTAGTTACAGTATTTATACATGCACATCATTAGTTCTTTAAATACATTCCCTTCCCTCGCTAGTTATTTTAGATCTTTGCTTCTGCTGTCAGTTTTTTCCTAGGGTTTGATTTGTTTGTGTTAATTTCTTGCTTAAAATCAGCCATTTCCATTAAGATAACGCATTCTTCAGATGTTAGTGTAAAATCCTCTTCACATTAAAACATGCTAGAATGTGTGTGTGTGTGTGTGTGTGTGTGTGTGTGTGTGTGTGTGTGTGTGAATGCATGTGTGCATGCGCGCGTGCTTTGTGTACGTACGTGAGAGAGAGAGAGAGAGAGAGAGAGAGAGAGAGAGAGAGAGAGAGAGAGAGAGAGAGAGAGAGAGAGAGAGAGAGAGAGAGAGAATAACGCGCTAATAATCCCGGAGCGCAGTTGGGATACCAATGAGAAGAGAGAGATGACCCGACGAGGGAGAGTTTATTGCACAATGCAGACAAGTTTAAAAAACAAACCCATGGCCGAATAGACACGATAAGACTGGTAGTGGCAATCCGCAAAGCGTTGAACATGAACTTGGCGACACTAGGAAAACACAGTAGGAGGAAACACGCATGTCCCGCCACACACACACACACACACACCACACAGCAGCGACGAGGGTGCCGACTGGAGCGCGATCCAGAGGAGGTGAGAGGACGGATTGAGGGAGACGCGCCCGAGCCCCTCGGCGAGATGGGCCCGACGCACGCCGACCCGTACAGACGGAGCATTCGAGCACCAGAGAGAGTGATGAAGAGATTCTACACGAGAGAGATCACAGACGGAAAGTGAACGCGGCGAGACTGATTTTTAGAAGCCCGTAGGAGGGAGAGAGGAGAAGAGAGGATTCGAGTGTGCCGTCTGAAGAGATGCTCAAAATAATCGTCAGAATCGCGTCTTTTGATTTAGAAGCATGGGGTTACATTGGAATGGCGTCGCACTGTATTTTTTAACCACCTGCTAATAATCCCTGCCGAAAGCGCAGTTGGGATATAGCCAAGGTCAATAACAAATGCGAAACTATTAATGTAAGGTTCTCGGAGAACTATGCAAATGCAGATCAATATTTAAACAAACAAACAAACAAAAAACCATACACTGTTTAGACACAATAAACACGTCAGAAATAGAAACGCAATCCCAATTTTCCAAGACACTCTGAAAAAATAAACTCTGGTTCTATGTGTGTTAAGAAAACACACGCACACGCGCGCACACACACACACACACACACACACACACACACACACGGGCGCGCGCGTGTTCAGAAATGATCATAACATCAAAATACATGTAGGCGGGCGCGTTAGTGTAGTTGATAGGAAGCTACTTGTCATGAGCGTGGTCGGACGAGGGCTTCACATCTACGCGCGTTGTACCCTAACAGAGGATATGTCATGTGACCACCAACGCTTCTGTGCATTCAAGCTCTACAAGATGTGATGATTCATTCTATCACATCACGGACCAATATCAGCTTCCTGCTTCGGAACACGAGGGCTATTATCATCTCTTCGGTAAGGTGAAGGTCTGGCTGACATGTTAATGTACGAGGGCTATTATCATCTCTTCGGCAAGGTGAAGGTCTGGCTGACATGTGAATGTACGAGGGCTATTATCATCTCTTCGGCAAGGTGAAGGTCTGGCTGACATGTGAATGTACGAGGGCTATTATCATCTCTTCGGCAAGGTGAAGGTCTGGCTGACATGTGAATGTACGAGGGCTATTATCATCTCTTCGGCAAGGTGAAGGTCTGGCTGACATGTGAATGTACGAGGGCTATTATCATCTCTTCAGCAAGGTAAAGGTCTGGCTGACATGTGAATGTACGAGGGCTATTATCATCTCTTCGGCAAGGTAAAGGTCTGGCTGACATGTGAATATACGAGGGCTATTATCATCTCTTCGGCAAGATGAAGGTCTGGCTGACT
Source organism: Cepaea nemoralis (assembly GCA_014155875.1). NCBI lineage: Eukaryota > Metazoa > Mollusca > Gastropoda > Stylommatophora > Helicidae > Cepaea > Cepaea nemoralis. The sequence continues at coordinate 494,277 of JACEFZ010027783.1, read as the reverse complement.
ACTCACCCCTCGACACCGCCGAGGAGCTCATGGATGGCGTCAACATCTGGCTAAGTACCCTGGCGGCGCCGTTCTTTGACGAAAGTTACAAAAACTGGTTCCACCGTACACGTGCCTGAATTTAGGTGGTGACCATGTGGACAAATAATGCAGTGGTTATGTAACTTTTGTATATATTTAGATTTTATTGTTTTGTTTTTTTTAAACTACTTACCAGCAAATCGGCGGTTGATTTTGGAATAGCCCGCGTATAATACATATGTGAATGGTTATGGAAATTATTCTACACCGCCAAGTACGGAACCATCAGGCGCACATCAGGTGTATATCTCAACAGAGGTGCAGCTCTAGTATAGTGATTAGTGATCTGGCTGCTTACCAATACAGAGGTCCAGGTTCAAACACCAGCTACGGCAGGATGCTTGCCTCCTATCAGTGCTATTTTGGTGTCGACCCAGTCTAATAAAATCACTACCGCAGAATTTGCTAGGAGGAAAGGTCGCGAGGGAAGAAGTTGACCACCCCACTTCCTTATGTCATTGGGTTACCTAACCTACGTTTTAGAAGAGAGCTGAGTGAAAACCAAAACTAGTCTCAAATTAAATATCATGATTACACTGAAAAATTTCAGTGCAATTAGAACCAGAGGAGGATCCTTTTACCTACATGAAATAATTAACAGCGAAAAGGGTGAACCAATAAGTGAACAAAAACAAATCCAAATAAGATGGAAACGGTACTTCGAACAACTTCTCAACATTCCATCTGATGCCACAGGAATTCAGGAAATCGACCCAGATGCCGTCGAAGAATTAAAACCAGATATAATGAAAGAAGAAATTGGAGAAGCCGTCATATTAGCCCAATTGAACAAATCACCGGGACAAGAAGAAATACTAAATGAACTAATTAAAGCAGCAAAGGAAGTAGGAGCAGCCTGGCTACATAGACTATTCAACCATGTTTGGGTAGAACAATGGACACTACGAGACTGGGGAAATGCCATAATTATTCCAATCTGGAAAATCAAAGGCAGTAAAAGAGACTGCATACAATGCAGAAGCATTTCTCTCTTGAGTCATAGTGGAAAGAATATTTTGTAAAATTCTTGAGAAAAGATTACGAACTACTATAGAACCCCGGATAAGCGAAATCCTGTGACAGTGCTACACACAAAGGCTATGATCGTGAACGTATAGCACCAGACAAGTCAGTCTTCGCGTTGTTAGAAAAGGATTTTATTGATGAATCATTCTAGCTCAGCACATATGATGGAGACTCCCTTCTTGGTGTTGACATCTGTTCTCGCTGGCCCCCAAGTGACGTGTGTGTTTTCCTAGATACCCTTCTTCATTCGTGCACACACGTTCACTATGGTTTTCCCCCTAGTCAAGGAATGCGCAGCATTCCTTAACTCTTTACTCCTAACCTAGAATCCCTCACTGTTACAATACCTCCCCTTCTTCAAAGAGAATTTTTCCTTGAAAAAATCTCAACCCCAACTTTTAATTAGTTAACTTTACCTCTCTATACTACAATAACAACAATTCTATATATTTCCTAAGTCAATTCTCCTATCTCCTCATAGCCAATTGCTACCCAGAGATCATAATATCGAAACTCTCTACAAAACTCGTCATAAAGTTCTCTAGAAAACTTTCTACAAAACTCTCCATAAAATTCCCCACAATACAAAAGTCTCCATAAGCGAACCGCTTTTAACTTTAAAACGTCCATCTAAATTATGATTGACAAAACTGAAGATATTCCCCATATCCTTTAATTTCCCCCTTATTCACATTCTCACTCTCTCAGTATTCTAGGATAGACAGGAAAAAATAGCTAGATTAGATTTGTGTAGGTGCGCACCTGAAATCAATAAAAGTAAGGAAAAAGTAAGAAAGTAAGAAGTAATCACCTTTCTCTTCCCATACATTCTCAAAACTTTATCAAAAAATAAAGTTTCAAAATTTATCTTCAGTTTCCGTCAATAATAATTGTTATTATCAAAAAAATATGTTAATCCAAAACTGCCAGCCTTTGTATTATTCAGACCAACAATTTCCTGTTTACCTTTCCTTCAACCACAAAAACTTCCTAACTGTTAAGTACAGTCTTCTTCTTCCAATATGCAGTTAAATGCCAAATTTCAACCTGGCATTCCCCCCATATTCTCCCCTTAAACGCTGTTCAATCCAGCTCCTATTATAAACCTTGTATATATATTGCATACCCCACCTGTAATAACAACATACCCCTTCATTACTACATATAGAGTCACTTCACTAACCACTATTTTAATTCATCTTCTAACTGAACTTCAAAGTAATAATCATTTTAAACACCCTCAAGGTAACTCAATCAACCCAAAACATCGTAAAAATAACCATCTAAGTTAACTTATTTTTCACATTTCATAAAACACAATTGAAGTCCCAACAATTGAACAAAGCATTTCAATCCCCTCATCATATATATCCCCCCACATTAATCAATGTACACATACATTATAAATTTCAAGACCAATTTCTGAGTACCCAATAATAATTTTCCGCTTTAGAAAAATTCCATCAAGTACCTTTGTAAACACAAAATTATCGTGTCCAACTTCTTCTTCTATCTGCTATCTGCAGAACCCTATATCACTCTTTTCATCTATCATTTCTCCATTTCTTTAATAACCTCAAATTTTTTTTCAATAATTGCAATATCTACATCAATGTCTCTTTCCTCTCGAGGAGAGCTATCTTCTTTCATATCAGCTTCTTCATCAGTTTCTGACTTTTCATCCATCTCTTGTTCCCCATCTGTATATCCATTACTAGCAACCGCTAATCTCTTCCTTTCTACATCCAATCTAATTTTTCTGTCTTGCCGTCTCAACAGATTTTCAAAAAGTGGCATCTCTTCCTCACTCGAAGAATTCTCTCTAAGTTTCCTTTGCCTCTTAATTTCTTTTTCTTTCTGTCTATCCAACTTTCTTTTTACTGCTTGTCTTGTATTCATAAATGGAGGTTCAATATTTTCCCTAACTGACTCTTCACTCATATAATCGTCATACACATTATTTTCCTCTGTCATGACTGTTTTTGGTATCGTTTCTTCTTGTTCAGCTGTATTAGATGCTGTTGTTACTTGTTTTCCATTCTCTATAGGCCTTGGATAACCCGATTGTCTGACAATCTGTCCACCCGACAATATTTCTTCGGAACAATAATTATTATTATTATTATTCTCTGCATCCCTTTCTTCATTATCCCGCCTTAAGTGTTCTACATGTGAACGTGCAACATGCCCTGAAATTTGATTCTTAATAGTATACGACACTGGACCTTTTTTTTTCTAAAATATAGTATCCCGGGACCCAATGAGCATCAAACTTAGAGTTTTTTCTATGTTTTTTATAATATACCCTATCACCTACGTTAAACTCTTGTAAGTGTGCATTTTTATTTGCGTATTTCTTCTGTCTTTCTCTAGCCTTAATTATATTATTTCTTAAACGTACATGTGCTTTATGCATTTCTTGTAACCTTGTTTCTTGAAAATCTTCCCCCAAATATTTTCTCCTAGGTTTTAATAAATTATCAATTGGCAATATCGGTTCTCTTCCATGTACTAAGTAAAATGGTGAGAAACCTGTTCCTTCATTTTCGTGTGTACGTATCGCCGCTAATGCCATCCCCAAATAAAGATCCCAATCCATATCGTGTTCTTCTACATTTTTCGCTAGAATATTGTATAGTGTTCTATGTTGTCTCTCATTGTTTGCATTAGAAGTTGGTCTGTAATATGAAGTCCTAATGTGTTTTATATTCCAATCTTTTACCAATTTCTCAAACTTTTTATTTACAAACTCTTTCCCATTGTCTGTAAGTATTATTTGTGGACACCCAAACCTTGGTATAAATTCTTGTAAAAGCATATTTATAACTGAATCCGCACTCTTGTCTGGAATTGGATATACTTCTGGCCAAAGACTATATGAATCAACTATATGTAGTAAGTATACATTTCCCGATAATGTTTTTGGATGAGGACCTGAAATATCCAAACTTACTTTCTGCATTGGAAATTGAGGAATATCGGTATCTTGTAAAGGACATTTAATTATCTTCATGTTCCTTAACCTACACTTTTCACATGCTTCAACATATTCATATACGCTTTTGAATAAATTCGGCCAATAATATTTACTGCTAATAGCCTTCACTAACTTATCTCGTCCAAAATGACCATTATTATCGTGGTACGCCTTTAAGACTTCTTGTTCTAAATGTTTCGGAATATATTTTCTTACTCCTTCACCTTTTTCACTGATATAATATAATTGATTGTCTTCTTGTAACTCTACAAACTTTCTTTTAAAACTATTTTTCCCCTGTTTCTTTCAATTTCTTTTTTATCTGTACTACTTTCGGATCCAATTCTTGTTCTGTTTTCATATCAAACTGTTCTAAATGTGGGTCTTCTGTTCTAGTTTCCGACTCTTGCTCCGATGGTAAACTCTCAAATTCTTCCCTATTTATTATGGCAGAATCTAATATATTAACTTGCCAGTTTCGATCATCTACCTCTGGTTCAACTTCATCTTCCGTGTTTCCTGATGACTGTGGGTACGGGATCCTAGACAAAAGATCGGCGCACGTATTATGTTTTCCTGACACATATTCAACCTTAGCATTGTACCCTTGTAAATTCAATGCCCACGTTTGTATTTTCCTATTTTGTATTGGTGCTTCTAATATCGACTTTAATGGCATGTGGTCAGTTCTAATAATGAAATTGGCGTTATGTAAGTAATAATTTAGTTTTTGCAGCGCGTAGTGTATTGCATATGCTTCTTTCTCAATAATCGGCCATTTCTTTTGAGTCTTGCTGAGTTTATGCGACAAGAAATAGATTGGTCTTTCATTTTTAACCCCTGGTATTCCAGATTCTTCTCCTTCATATGGTTGAACCAAACATGCTCCTATTGCATTGTCTGAAGCATCTGTGTATAGTATTAGTTGTTTATTCAGGTCTGGATGTGTTAATAATGGTACCACCGTTAAGCTATCTTTTAAAAGTTCAAATGCTTTTTGACACTCATCATCCCACTTAAATCTAGCGTATTTTCCCGTTAAATTCGTAATAGGTATTGCTATCTTAGAAAAAGCTGGTACAAACCGCCGATAATACGCACAGGTTCCTATAAAAGCCCTTACTTCCTTAACGTTAGTGGGAGGAGGTAACTCTTTAATAACTTTTATTTTTTCCATGTCTGGTTTAATACCTTCCCTATTTATTATATAGCCTAAATATTTTGTTTCTGTCTTTAAAAACTGACACTTACTAAGCTTTAATTTAACGTCGTGCCTTCTTAATCTGTCAAATACTAGTCTAACATGTTCCAAATGATCCTCTACATCTCCTTTTGTAAAAATCAATACGTCATCAATATATGCTAAGGCAAAACTTTGCATACCGTCTAGTACTTCATTTATTAAGAACATATAGTTCCCTTTCCTTCTGTATCCGCGTCTATTATTACTTCTTTCATTAGAGGTTTCTGAATAACTTATTCCTACCATATTTACTCTATCTGTTGCCAATATGTCACTAACGCTGTCATGTTCTAGCTTAGCTATTACACATCCTCTGTATAATTTAATTTCTCTACCTGTGTTATTAATAACCATTACTGGAAATGTTAAACTTTTATCTAATTCTATTATTCCATCCGGAACTTCTAAACCTGGCTCATCAATTATTTCATTTTGCAATTCTGTGATTCTAACTATGTTTCCTGCTACATAATATGGGTTTCTCTTCAGTCTTGCTTGTATCAAATTAACTGACTGTGGTTTTAAATTCATGGTTGTTTTAACTCTAACTAATGTCGACACATGCATATCTTCCTCTAGATCTACGTAAACATCTTGGAATTTTAATTTATGCAAATCAAATAAAAGTCTCACCCCATTTTTCAATAAAAAATCTCGTCCCAATATCATATTTCTATTTAAATCTTTAACCACATGGAACATATGCCTAACATTTATCCCTCCTAATTTCAAATTTATCATCGTTTGTCCTAACACTTCTAATTTTTGTCCCGTTACCGAATGAAGATTCTCTTGAATTCTAATTATTTTACAATTTTTTAACATTCGATATAAAAATGCTTCTTTAATCACGCTAACTTGTGCTCCCGAATCAACTAATGTTCTAACTTTATATTTTCCTATCTGTACTATACATGAGCTAGGATCTACCATATTTAATGACAATTGCTTTACCTCAGCTTGTTTTTTATTTCTAAATGTTCTATTATACTCATCCTTTGGGTTTTTAATATATTGATGCCCTTTTTGGATCTTACTATCTTCCCTCTTACTGCCGATCCTATTCAATAAGCGGGATGCCAATTTCCCTGATTTCCTGACCTTCTAAAATTTCTCTGTATTTCTCCAGAATTCCAATTTGCTGGTCTACCATTTGCCATTCTATTCTGTATACTCGTCTGAACACCTCTACCATTTTGCGTAATCGATGGGCCACTTCTGTTACCACAAAAGCGAAAAATGTGCCCACGTTGGTGACATCCCCAACAAACCACATTCGAGTTATTTGTGTTACCTTCCATGTTTCTTACAGTATTTCTCACTTGTCCTCTTCTATCTTGATTATATACATTCTCGTTTCTTTGCACCATCTGTATTTCTCCTCGTCTTCCTCTCCATCCATGTCTATACTGACCTATTTCCATAGGTTCTTCAATTCTATCTTCTGAACTACTACCTAACTCTCGTCCTACCCTTAGCCTAAACCTCCTCCTCAAGCTTTCCTCTTGTATAGCGATATCTACCGCTTGTGACAATCTTGCAGGATTCTCTCTTAATAATTTAAATTTCAATCCATCTGACTTAATTCCATCAACAAAAATCCCTACCAACATCCGTTCCACTTCCTCTGCTCGTACATTCTGTCCTAAGAATGACTCTTCAGCTAAGTTGATTAACCTGTCACTGTATAGCTGAACACTTTCTGTGCTGTTTTGTCTAGTCTGTCGCAATACTGAGAATGCGTGTTGTGGATCAGTAATTTCAGCATATTTTCTTGCGAGATCATCTTTGAATTCTTCCCAAGTTTCACCTCCTGCTGCTTCTAACTTTCTTCTAATATGGTCAGAAACTGGACTTGTACTTGTTCTGTATGCCAAGTTCTTTTTCTCTGCGTCTGTAGCATTTACTAAATATGCATGTTTTTCAATGGAAATAATCCATTTCTTAAACTGATTTGCTTGACCACTAAATCTTTCAACATCATTGCTTATATTCTGTTGTCTTAACACCGCATCCAACCTTGATATTGCCCCGCCAACTCCAGTGAGTACCTGTGAAAAATCTTGGGATTCCATCCTAAAATTTATAATTATCAAGCAATATACAAATATTTCAACAATATTGAATTCAAACCCAGCAACAATACACAATCTGTTAATTATTCTAATATTATCTAATTAACTTAACTAAATCCTCCAATCGAAGATCCTGACGAAGAATTATTCCTGTTTCAACCCTGAATTTTGATAAAAGAATTTAAATGACCTCCTGATTCAGAATTTCCTACACCACATAAAAAAAAACTCTAATCAAGCTCGTTAAAATGATTAGAACAACGAAGAGCGTCTGGATTTCTTTCCTTACTAATTTACTTGAAGTCGAATTCAGATTATTTCCAATTATTTCCTGACGTTAATCACGCTCGATATCAGGCTCGCAACAAGACTTTGATTACCTGCTCGATTACTGTAGATTCCCTTCAGATAAGTTCACCTTCATGCAAGAAGCGACAATTGCTCACGACTTCAGCAAAAAAAAACTTATTTTCCAGCAGCAATCTGTGACTTTCATATATATCAAACGTAATCCAGTCAACAACAACTGGACTTAAAGCTGACGCTATCCAGTCTCTTATTTTCATGTGGAACTCTCGCCATGGTCAGTTTAAATAGTTGAAACAAGTTGAAAGAAGTGACTGTATAAAGTATTGCAGACCTTGATTTCATAATTCTGGAATTCGTACCATAACCTTGAGTTCACCTTCAACAGTCCCACGGGTTAAAACTCATTTTTTTCTTACTGATTTTTGATGCAGAACGGCCTTACTTATAGCATTTTGCGTTGGTCAGTTCTCCAACTAATTTCCTAATTATGCAATAACATCAGTCTTTCAAAAAAATAAGTATCACTCAAACCTTTTCTTTAGCGCTGACCTTGAAATTGGATCTCCTTCTTAATCAGGAATCTAGTGCAAACCCAGAACAGCTACCAACAGTCGGCTTTCATCTGTTGTTTTTCCAATTAATTACTTCTCCGGACATGCCCGACATAACTATGGCGGTATTCTCTCTCCGCGACCTCCCATGTTTCGTAAGGTCAAAGGCACCAAATCAGCCTTGTGTGACAGTGCTACACACAAAGGCTATGATCGTGAACGTATAGCACCAGACAAGTCAGTCTTCGCGTTGTTAGAAAAGGATTTTATTGATGAATCATTCTAGCTCAGCACATATGATGGAGACTCCCTTCTTGGTGTTGACATCTGTTCTCGCTGGCCCCCAAGTGACGTGTGTGTTTTCCTAGATACCCTTCTTCATTCGTGCACACACGTTCACTATGGTTTTCCCCCTAGTCAAGGAATGCGCAGCATTCCTTAACTCTTTACTCCTAACCTAGAATCCCTCACTGTTACAATCCAGCTTGGATTTAGGAAAAATAAAGGATGCACAGATGCCATTTTTGCTCTTAGACAACTTATAGAAAAATCAACCGAATTTAACGAACCACTCTACTTAGCCTGTGTCGACCAAGAAAAGGCATTTGATAGAGTAGATAGAAACAAGCTGTGGGTAATTCTTAAACCATATGGAGTGAGTTGTTTTTTTTTTTATAATGCATATCTCTTAAAGGACGTTGCAATCAACACCAGCATTTTTCAGCTGCTTTTGATGTACTAGGCAAGATTACCCTCAGTAGTTTGCCATTGCTTTCTGGGCGACGGGCTTACATACCCCCGTAAGTTATCAGCGCGGCGCGAACCGCTGACGATTCTCGCGCAGGTGAGTTACTCACGAGAATATACAGCATTACGGAGAAAGACGTTAACTCCTGCGCCAGAGAGATGGCATGGAGTGAGTACACATCTAACAAACCTATGTAGGTGCTTATACAACAACAGTGAATGCATAGTGAGAGCAACTGGAGGACACTCAGAACCCTTCACCATAAGATCAAGAGTACGACAAGGTTGTGTCCTGTCCCCTCTCTTGTTCGTAACATATATAGACAACATATGTAAAGAAACTAGCCAAACAGAGACCGCAAGAATACCACATGAAGAACAGAACACATAAAAGAACCATCGTCAAATTATACCATTAAAGAACTCCTATTTGCGGACGATCAAGCACTAATATCAAAAATTAGAAGCAGAATTACAAGACCACCTGAATAGTCTAAACGAAATGTGTAAGGAACGAAAATTAGCACAAGTAAAACAGAGCTAATGACTATAATCAAAGAAGAAAAAATAACAATAATTCATCTAAACGAACACCCCTTGAAACAAATAAAGAGCTTCAAGTACCAAGGAAGTATAATATCACTAGGCAAATCAAAAAAAGACGAGATCGAAAATATATGCAATAAGGCAAATCAACTCGTTTGACAAATGGCACCACCAATACTAAAGAACAAACATGTAGGCTATCAATTGTTACTAAGAAAGCACCCCACAACACAAACTCTATGCTACAAATGCCAAATCTGGACAATGACAGAAAAGGAGAAATACAAAACCACAACAACAGAAATGAGATTCCTGAGAAGATTATTCAATGTATCAAGAAGAGAGAAGGTCAGAAATGAAGAAATCAGGACTAAAGTAGGGGTTATAGCAGCACTAGATTTTATTGGAAGGCAGCAATTCAAATGCTTTGGTCATGTAACTAGGTTACCAACTTACAGTATGTCACAACAAGCAATGATGTACAGACCAGATGGAAGCAGAGGAAGAGGCCGACCACGTAAACGATAGACGGAGGGAATAACAAGGTCCATGGGAATGTCGATACATGAAGCCCATAAGCGGGCACTTTCCAGCTGTTTATATTTCACATCGACACCACAAGGTACAAGAAGAGATTATACGAGATGAGATTACACTGAAATATATTACAGTCTAATAAAAACCACACTGGAGCTCAAAAATTGAAGTCAGCCGCGCGCAAGCAGCAAGCATAGTACAAGTTGGATGATAACGTCAAGAGATGACCGATCAGAAGTATGTCCGAGTATACAATTAGCGCAAGAGGCATAAAGTGTTAGAGATAACATCAACCTTCCTTGTGTAGGAGCCTCTTGATTCATTGGCGTAAACAGACCGTTGTATGGAAAAGGGGGAGGGGTGTGGTGGACAAGAATACAATTCAGCTGTATTGAGTAAGGGTGATAATAAAGTATGAAAACGAATGAAGAGCAGATGCGCTAAATGATGTAGGCATGTAGCAAGCCTGTAAGGCACAAGTAGCATGCCGTGCTTGATCCATTTAATTAACAGTTTGCCAAGTCTCACTTGAAAAGGTGAAACCATATACATATTAAGGTATACCCCCTCCCCCACCCAATCCCAGCTCCTTTTCGTTCTCCCGATGTCTCTCTCTCTCTCTGGCCGTGCCAATTCCAACTCTCGAATCGCTCATTCCGGGCAACGATGTGGATTCACTGACGTCAAAGTCCTGCTAATTGCATACTATCAGTATATCACTGATAGATTCCATGAAGATCTGATGTAGGTTGCATTAATCATATTTTCCCTTTTCCATGTTCTCCTTCTTGAGTTTAATTAAAGTTCTGACAAAACAAGTCTGGATACCTGATAACTGCAGGGCTCACTTGGTCGAAGATTATGGATATTCGCAACTCTCCGTGGCATCAGCTGAGAGTCATGGCATCGTTCGTGATTATGCCTGTTAGTGTTAGATGTAACAGGTCACTGCTACTGGTTTGAGTCACTTATGTCAACATTGGGTGATTGGATTTCTGACATAGACCCCATCGATTTCATGGGGGAGGTGGTATTGTCTCTAGGCACATCTTTAGGCTTCGGTGTTGACAATTATTATCTTGGTCCTCGGATTTTGTTGCTGAATTTGCTCTTCAGAACTAGATAACTGGCTCAAGGTGTGTTCTCCACGACACTTTCCGGCAGATTACTTCTGGCTGCAAGATTAGCCGCGCTTTCTCCGGCAGCCAGCTGTGTTTATTTTGTCGGCGGTGAAGGGCTGTCAACTTAGTCCACATTAGTTTCTCTGTTCCCAACTTTCTCGATCTTTGTTTCTTGACATTTTTCTGTCACTTTCTTCTTTAATTCCAAATCTAAACACTTGAAAAGTCCATAGTCCCTCTTAATCCAGGATTACTGACGCTGTTTATTTCATTTATGTTGTTACTATTATAATGACTAAAGGCCGGTCCAATGGACAATTTCTCAGAATTATGTCTGTCCGGAGTTCCATTTCCCGTCTTAGGCCTCGGAACATGTTAATGTATTCTGTCATACCCCTTCTGTATAGATTCAGTGGCTTTCTGCGGTTTTTTGCTTAGTTCAGAATTTCGGCCATGGTTTTCATTGTTATGTACTATTTTTATGTTGTGACAGTACTTGTCTGTTAGCATGACATCAATATATCAATCATGTGCCATGCCGAAAAGCGTGGACGGTCATGACTCGCCATTTCACTCGATCACCAGAGTCGTGGATCAGCTCAGTGTTCCTGTCTCGTCCATGCCATGTGGCCAAGCCATCCAAGTATTTTCCTCTCGGTCTTCCTCTTGGTCTGTTCCCTTCGATCTTGCCAGTTGTCACTAAATTCTCCAATCCATTTCTTTTCATATGTCCAAAAGATTTTGACTGTCTATGTCTAATTTCTCTAATCAGTTTACGATATTCATTTGTCTCCTGTAGTACCTGGTCATTGGTTTTTCTGTCTGCCCATGGTATTCTTTGCATTTTCCTCAGAAACCACATTTCTGCAGCCATCAGATGTTTTTCAGCTTGACTGCACATTGTCCAAGTTTTACATCCATACAAAAGAACAGGCTCTGTGTATCCCCTTAACACTCTTTTTCTCGTTTCAATTGACATCATGGCATATCTGTCGAAATTAGCTCGTTCGTAATTCCAGCGATGGCTTCTGGTTCTGTGGAACATTCGCCGTATTCATGACGAGCTTGACTGATCTCTTTTGACTGTCTGCTAACTGGTCTAACAATTACCGATCAATTGTGTGGAAGATGTCTTCTGGTGCAGCAACCCATGTCTGGAGTAGTAATGGCTAATGGACATGGTACACAATCTTCTGGAGTAAACATCGGCGGTGTTACCAGGTTTGTTGATTAGATGGCGATTAGAATCTATTTTACAGTTCTCAACGTTATCTTGTTTGTTTTTAGAGTGTGGCTATCCTCGTCTTTTATGAACAGTGTGCGGAAACACAGCTGCGGGCGATTTGGAAGCAGACCGCCTTGCGTTGGTTACTACAATGGTATGAGAATGAGTGTCAGTCGTTCAGAAAGCAACGGTAATCTATTGAACGTAAACTTGCTCTGAAATCACAAACAGCCAAAAAATGATGGAGTTGACCGCTACGTCATGTAAAGGACTAACTTTAACATCAGTGATATCCTTCTTCTTTAGTCACATGATTTGGCCAAAGGGGTTTCTTGTTTTTATTTCATACATTACTTCTCTCACTTCTGCTGGGGGGGGGGGGGGGGGGAGAGAGAGAGAGAGAGAGAGAGAGAGAGAGAGAGAGAGAGAGAGAATAAATATACCTTATCCATTGCCTCTGAAGTTAACTTCTGTTCTATCATTATTGTAAACCCCACATATATATTGTGTTCATCGGAGAAGATTTATTATTTAATTTGATACCAGTAATATGTTCTCTGAGATCTGTTACGAGACAAGGATGATTATTCCAAATGATGAAGGGAGGATCAATAATACCTACTATTGTTTATTTTAACTTTAAACCCTTACTAGGAGGGCAAGTTTCAATGTCGGTCGGTCAGTCCTACCTTGCAAAGCTCGAAGCTCGCCAGCAAGCGGCCAGTGGATGTGACATGGTGGTAGTAGCAAATATACAAGGGTTAAGTAGGTAAGGAACCTACGACTGGTTTAGCAAACTGGTAGGGAATTTACTTGATCCCGAAATTCTGCTCAAGATTCATGGAGTAAATTTGAGGAAAGGCGCTAGTCACAGGCGCCGGAACTTCATTTACCCCTCACTGTCGTGAAATGCAGTCTTTACATCCCAGTACAATTTTCGGTTCACTTTTGACGGACCATGTAGAGAATCAACAGAAGAACAAACAGTTTTCTCTGTATTCAAGGCTATACAGTCTTGAGAAGCTTGCAAAACCTGCAAGTAAACAAACCACCAGGGATGTCTTTCTATCTGAGAAGTGTAATTTGACACCAGCCAAGCTACCCAGCCAGTCCAGCTTCAATGTGGTACATGTCAAACTGGTAATTACCCCCCCCCCCCCCCACCCTCCCACTGGCGGGCAGACTCAGCAGAGTGTGAAACAGACCTTGTAAAACTTATCCTAAACTTGACTAGAGGCTAGTAATTACCTGTAGAAAGGTAAAAGGTGGTGTTAGAAGGATAATAAACCATTCAGGACTGTATCCAGAAATTAGGTGTTGGGTGTCTGACAGAGGCAATTAACTGTGAAGTGTCAGGACTGGCCACACAGAGTAAATAATGGCTATTAAAACAGAATCAGGAATGCCATTGGGTGTGATGTCCAGTTGTTCAGTGAGAATTGCAATAAACGCCAGGGGGAGATCAGGAAGAATTTATGACTCGAATTTCTGGGAGATAATAAGTCTGCTTAAATAGGCTCCCTAAACCTGTTTCATGTTAGTTACGAAAATCAGTCGAAACAGGTAGGCAACCATTTCAATGTCTGTAGTCATATGTCTGCCAGACTTCACTAGAAATGTAGATTTCTTAGTAACTATCTAAGTCTTTTAGATGTGTGTACTGATCTTCAGTCTATATCTGACCGAGGTTACTTCAAGAATTATCATTGCTTCAGGTTACTTGAGTGTATATCCTATTGCTATAAGGGTTATTCTTACTATATAAGTAGATATCTTTTGTGAGGCAGACTTTTGACTTTCACTTATCATGTTAGATGTCTGTTATTCTATGGAAACTTAGTTTCTCAGGCGTTGTAGATAATCATGTTACTACAATTTTTGCATTTTCACACTATGCATGTAGGAATACTTTCATATGCCTAATGGTTAAGTATACCATCCCAGCAGAGATATACAATGCAGGTGAGCCGGTCCTAACAGAGCAGCTTCACCAAGTCTTTACAAACATATGGGTGAACGAGTCCATGCCACAAGATTTCAAGGACGCGTCAATAGTCCTTTACAAACGTAAAGGAAACCGCCAATCCTGTGACAACCACAGAGGCATCTCCTTGCTTTCAATTGCAGGGAAGATACTCGCCAGAATTCTTCTCAATCGCCTCACAGCCCATCTCGATCAAGGTCTTCTTCCTGAGAGTCAATGTGGCTTCAGAAAAGAACGCGGAAATGTTGACACGATTTTCGCTGCAAGGCAGCTGCAAGAGAAATGTCAGGAACAGAACTGCGATATGTTCTCCACTTTCATTGACCTTACCAAGGCTTTTGATACAGTCAGCAGAGAAGGACTGTGGAAGATTATGGCAAAATATGGCTGTCCACGAAAGTTTGTCCAAATAGTGCGGCTATTTCATGACGGCATGCAGGCAAGAGTACATGAAAATGGTGAACTGTCTGAAACCTTTCCTGTCACAAATGGAGTAAAGCAAGGATGTGTCCTGGCACCAACACTGTTCAGCCTCGTGTTTTCAGCCATGTTGATGAATGCCTTCGAGAACGACGACATTGGAATAGACATCAACTACCGTATGGATGGAAAGTTATTCACTCTCAGAAGGCTGAAAGCTAAAACCAAAATTAACAGCGACACCGTCAGAGAGCTCCTGTTTGCTGATGATTGTGCACTATACGCCAACTCAGAGGCGGACATGCAACATAATGTTTCAGCTTTCTCACATGCCTGTGCCAACTTTGGGCTCAATATCAACTTGGAGAAGACTGTAGTTATGTACCAGCCAGCTCCAGGGAATAATCACACTGTACCGAATATCAAAGTGAATGATCATAGACTAAATGTTGTGGACAAATTCACCTATCTTGGCAGCACTGTGTCACAAGCTGCCACAATTGATGACGAAGTGAATGCAAGAATCTCCAAGGCAGTGCGGCCTTCGGCAGACTGTACAAGAATGTATGGGACAGAACAGGAATAAGAATGCAAACAAAGCTAAAAGTCTACAAAGCAGTTGTATTATCCACACTGCTATATGCTTGTGAAACCTGGACTGTTTATCAGCGACACGCTAAGAAATTAAACCACTTCCACACAGTCTGCCTAAGGAAGCTACTGAAGATTAAATGGCAAGACAAGATTCCAGACACTGAAGTCCTAGAATGAGCATCCATGCCCAGTCTTCACACTATACTGATGAAGAATCAGATTCGTTGGGCTGGTCACTTGACTCGCCACATGCCAGATCACAGGCTCCCTAAACGAATTTTTTACAGCGAACTGCGTTGTTGTAAACGCTCCCAAGGTGGCCAGAGGAAACGCTTTAAAGACACTCTGAAAATTTCACTGCATGCTTTCGGAATTCACCTGGACACCTGGGAGACAGCAGCCAGCGACCGAAATTCGTGGCGCGCATCATTACGCAAAGGTGCAGTCATATGTGAGGCAACCAGGACTGCAAGAGCTGTGAAGAAAAGGCGGGACAGAAAAACCACTGCAGGAAATCCTCCTCCAGAGACGACAAGCACTCTTTGCCCATATTGTCAAAGAACATTTCGAGCCAAAATAGGCCTTATCAGCCATCTTAGAACCCACGGCTCCATACCTTCAACCCCACTGGATGAAATGAATGGTCATCATCATTCTTGATGGACAAACAACAGGACAGGTTAAGTATATGTTGGATGTATGTATTGGTAACTTCATATGAATATACAATGCTAGGACTATGCTTCGTACATATTCTTTTTGTGTATATACGTCTCATTTCGTATACATACAAACTAACTAATGCATTATGCTATTATGTTAAAGTATCATAATATGTTTAGTTTCATTAATATATTTTATGTGCATTGGATGTTTGATATATTGATTTGTCATATGCAAACCTACCAATATGAAGTGTTATGCTATTGTGCACGCATTGGCACCATGCCTATCGATTGCATTGGAAGCAGAGGTGGAATGGTACAGGCATTACCCACAACTGGTATAGGGTATATGGTGCTTAGCCCTTTCATGTATTTTGGATGATGCGGCTGTACGACCCAGAATGTCGGTATTAGCGACAAGGACATAGGACGGCAGAAATGTAATAATTACAGGCGTGTGAGACAATTCAAAAGCCCGTCCCAGACTAAGACAGTAGGGAGAAGGAGGATGGTGATCGCAGTAGAGCTGGAAGATAAACTTGGCCAGAATGGTCATTGTATATGTGTGTGCTAGGATATATGTATTACTTAGGATTGTACTGATGTAGAATTAGATATAACACATTCTTGACTATTTTTTCCTAGCTCTCACAAAGAGCACCTATGTATAGATCTCAAGAACTAGAGACTACTAGGTAGTGCCAGGACTGACAGGCGTAAGAATACCAGCAAGCTGTTTTGTTTCTACTGGAGAGTAGAGAACTGACCATAGCTGCTTAGCTGATATGGGTCACAGATCCAGATAGTTGACAAGTAACATTGAAGTTATGTAATGTTTGTCATCAATATCAATATGTTATATGCATTCATCATCATCATCAATTGAAAAACATCAGATGTCTAATAATATGATTAGTAAATAAATGTTGTAGTTTATTAACTCATAGTTCAGTCGTTATACTTTTTAATTCCAATTGTGCATACGTGTTGTGTGTGTACATTGGTGGGGGCTTACTTACACACCAAGGAAGGAAGCAGTCAGGGAGAAAAACCTGTACTTGGATAGTTGTCAATTACTCTTAAATTTAGACTTAAACATCTATCTTAGCTAACCTTCTCCTTCCTATTCCTTGGCGAATATTCAGCACAGTTCATTTCAATTTTGTAACGAGCCATCTGGAGATGTATGTTGGATATTCAGGGCTTAAGCTGTAGTTCAGCCATATCGATTTTGTCCCTAGTCAATTTCTGATTATTTGGGGTTGCACGCCAGTGAATCATACTTTCATCTAGGCGGTGGCCACCCCAACTTCTGACACTCACCACGACGCCTTACGGCATAGGTGGAAGCCAAACAAATAATACAAACACAACAATATGTTCTCTTCCTTTTATTTCAGACACCCAGTATTTTACACCTACTTCGTTCACCTCATTCATTTCACTCTGTGTGCTTTGCTCTCGTGTTATCTATACTAGTTCTCTCAGTTCCTTCATGCGTATTATTTAGCTCTCGTTCTACTGCGTATGTTATTGTATCCGATAATCTTGTATATAAATGTGTGTTGATTTTATATTTTCATCTTTCATCCATTAGAAGTTATATTTTTTTCTGTCCTCCACTTTTTTCGCATGATTATTTTGACCGAAGTCTTGCAACATTATACATTTTTATTTAATTACATTTAGTTAGTCAACAAGTCATCCTCATTGCTTATGAAACTTGGTCAATAAGTGCTAACATCCACTCATAATCTACCTCAACGTGTAACGACTGACGACACCAGTTGTATGTTGGTTAATTATTATTATTCTTTGTGTCCCCGCATGGGAAAGTCTTGTTTTACTTTATGTTCTAACAGTCTCATCACAGTTGCAGGAACACCTCCGTCCCTTGAGTCATTTACACTATCCTGTCTTCCCGAGGGCGTGCATGATATTACCATTTGTAACTTGCCTGGGGTCATTAACATTACCCGCCCGGATAAATAATAAACGGAGGTAAAATATGAGAAGACAGACAGGGAAGGTTGGTGACAGTGATTTAAGGGGGTGAAGGTGGGTTCATCCCGCTAGTGGGGATGGTGAGAGAGACAGTTTAGGCTGTCGAGGAGTGTTGTGTGAAGTTAGGGGACGGAGGGGAAGTTGAAGCCGAGACCCCAAGAGGGTCGGAGGGACAGTTGAGTTTGGGAACCGACAGGAGAGGTCGGCGGTCTGAGAAATGAAAGGATAGCGGAATTGGGAAGAGAGCTCCGAGCTGTGTTTTTTCAGGGAGAGTTAGTTGAAGTTTAGACCCAGAGTGGGGTGGATCGAGTGAATTCGGGCCGGGAGAGTTGCTGGTTAACGTCTCTGGTGGATGAGATTAAGTAGGCATTGAGAAGACAATGTTATTTGAGTGTTTGAGTTGTAAAAAGGATATATTCTTAGAGGATTACTGTTACTGGATTTTTATGTTGCTTGTGTCCGTGTTCATTCGTCATTAAAGGGAAATTATGTGCGCAAATTCAATCTTATTCACTGAGTGATGGATGTGTACTGCAGTGGTGACTTGTAGTGTGAGACCGGTGGCTAGCTCAGCTTCTATTCTGCAGTAATATAGAAAGAACATTATGATCTAGACAACGACCAATCTCATTTTGTTACAAAAGAGTTTGTGTCAGAGAGATTTAATGGGGGATCGTCGCTGAGAGAGGTTATCTGTGGGCTCGTCGCTGAGAGAGATTTTATGCGGGCTACGTCCGGTCAAAAAACCCATTGTAATATAGAGAAATTAATGGACACTCTTAATGTGGGCTTGTAGCTTACAAAGGATAATGAGTCAGAGACATTAGTCGGACGCCCAATTATAACTAGAATATATTCACAACGAAATTGAGGTATCTAGCAGACGGCCCGTTTCAAAAGTGTCCGAGAAGTAACACAGTTCACGGGAAACCATGTGAAAGTAACATTGCACTCTCGGAGAGGGAGAGTGGTCGGTGAAGGGTTATTCACAGTACACAGACAGGGTTTACTCCTGGGCGAGAACTGGCTAGCAGATAAAAAGCGGCAGAGTCAAGGTCGGGTTGACAGAAAGTCGGCGCTGTTTACGACAGGAGCAGGACAGTATTGCTGAAGCCAGTGTTTGTGTGACGAGGCCAACGCGCGGTGTGTTTGCAGGTCAATGGGGCAATTCAGCGCAGGTAAACAGAGAGGGGGTGCGCCAGAGGCCAGTTACTGGTGAAATTCATGTTTACAAATTCGCCCGGGGAGGGGAGATTTGTGATGAAGAGTGGAACATACAGTAGTGACAATTGCTAGTCCATCGAGGAGGGGTGAAAGACGGTGGTAGGATAGTGAATGTATTTGTTTATAAAGAAAATTTTCCATTAATCAGGGGGAAAAAATTGAACATTCTTAAGATCACTGCCACATTCGGTGCGTGTTGGGACAAATAAGATTGTAGTACACCGAGGTACTGACTGGGGTGACCTAGTGAGACAAGGCCGTGTACGCGGGAATTTTACTGAAAAATTTCCATTGGAATTACAAGATGGTTTGCACTGAAACCAGGATTTATGGTCATCGTTGTTAACGTCTTTGTGTTCTGGTCATTATCGTGTCACCGGGAAATAGCCCACAACAGACAATCAGGTGCCGTCACCGCAAGAGTGGTTGTATTTCTCTGCCAAAAACTACTTGCTAAGCAGATTTAAAGCGCTGGATCATTCGTTGCCATTTTTAACTTTTTCGGCGGCCGTGAATCCGTGCCATCACTTCAGGGCGACAGCAACCGGACAGATAAACATTCATTGGCTATGGGTTGTTATCGTCTCCCCAAAACGCAACGAAAACCCTATCGTTCTAGCAGGAGCCATAACATACAGCAGGGAGGGTTACAAAAACGTTACGGACTGTGTAGAGACAAGGTGTTCGGATAATTACCATCATCTTCATTTTTACGACAGTCGGAACTCGTTATCACCACGTCAAGAAAAAAAGTACCAACGCATCAAAACAGTAATTCGTTGTTGGGATCTAGCGTCGTAGTCACTTCAAAACATTAATCAACAGACATTTTCAGGCGATTATTGGACACTATTAGAAACAATCTAAGGACTTTTGTGAGAGTCTATCATCGTATTGTTGTCGGCCTACCATTTTGTTTCTGTTGCTCGCATCGTCCTAACTATTGTTTTTGTGTGTCACTCAATTATTCGTATGCGGTCTCATGTATGTTGTTAATAGGGATTTTTGCGATTTCTATCTCAATCAGGGTAGGCTTAGCTAGAACGTTTTTTTCCTGGTGCTTAAGATATTTTTTTAAGGAATACGCTATGAGCTTAGCGTGGTAGTGCGTGTGCATTAGGTTTCCTAACCAATATCCAGAGCCGTGGTGTCTTTCGACAAATCTGTGTACATTAGTTACTGGAGATTACTTCTTCTTCTTTTTATTATATCTACATATGATATTTGGTTTATTCGGATATATGGTATTATTGTAATTGTCACGTTAAAAATCTCCTATCTAGATGGGGTATTTTGGTGTGTGTTTTTTGTATGCGGACTAAATTTTCTCTTACATGGGCTTGTCGATGTTAGTTTTTTTTTTGTGTGTCACTAGCCTATGCGTGTAGCGTCTTATAGACATCACTTATTGTTATTTATGTCTAACACTATTTCCAGACACTTTCTACAACTATTTGTTATATATTCGAGGGAGTATAGGTAATACCCCCCTCCTCACTATCTAGTGCTTACAGAGGATCTGTGTGAGTACAGAGTGATAGTATTAGTACTACGAATTTACGTACAGAGTGAGTGGTGGTGTACTTAGGAAGGTGCACAAAGACAAGTAGCAGTGTCTTTATATTATAGTTGACTGACGGACAGCTAAGTGTACACAAGTACAAGATGCCTACTTTAATGGAATATATTGAAGCAATGGAACGATTAGGCCTGAAGGGCAAAGATTTACAGGATTTTGCAGAAGCAAAACTGGAAGAATTTCATCACTGGGAAAGAGAGGAGAGGCATAATGAACGTGAAGCCAAACGCCTACAGGAAGAAAAGTTAGCTGAAACCCAACGCCTACAGGAAGAAAAGTTAGCTGAAATCCAACGCCTATAGGAAGAATAGTTAGCTGAAGCTAAGCGGCTACAGAAAGAGAAAGAGACACAGGTCAATTTAATGCAACTAGAACTTGAAAAGTTAAAACAAACAAATGCGGTGGAAATCGAGAAAGAGAAGATTAAGTGTCAGATGGAAACGGAAATTGCACTAAAAAAATTAGAACTAGCATCTAAGGGTCAAAGTGAGGAAGGCAGAAAACCTTCGCAGTCGTCACAACGATTGAAATTGCCATATTTTACAGACCGGAACAATCTTAAATCTTATTTTGACAGATTTGAAGCTTCTGTTAAGGTTTTAGGCATTCCAGAAGGAGAGTATGCTATGAGGCTAAGTGAGTAACTAACGGGAAAAGCCCTAGATACCATGTTCAATCTACCTGTGGCAGAAAGAAACAATTATACTATTATGTGGCAACGCTTGCTTACAAAGTTCAAACTAACTGAGCATGGATACAGAACAAGGTTCAGACAATTAGTGCCAGATACAAATCAGGATTTTACAGAATTTGTCAATACAGTGAAGAACACATTTAATAAATGGATGGAGCTTGCAGAAGTTGGAAAAGATTTCAGTCGCTTAGTCCATTTGATGCTAAGGGACAAGATATTATCGTCATGTAATGCAGATTTAGTGGCTTTCTTTTAAGAACGCAAACCAAAGGACATAGACACAATGTCCCAGTTAGGGCAAAACTACATGACTGCATATCCAAACAGTTCTATTGGCAGACAGATTTATGAGGAAATAGTCTGTGCAGCGTGTAATAAACAGGATCAGAATCGTGGGATCAGACCAAGATCTAAAAGTATGGACTCAGCACAGTAGTATGAGCAACAAGGACCTAAAAACAATGGTTTCCGTGACAACCATTTTGGCAAAGCAGGACGTTACCCATACAAAAGGGGGAATTTTATGAGACGTCCAAATGGTTATGCCGGATGTTGGAATTGTGGGAACTGGAGACACAAGGCAGCACAGTGTGATGTACAATCATCCAATGGGCCAACAAATAATTGGAGGAAGGACATTATCTGCTTCAAATGTGGCGGGACCGGGCATTTCAGCTATCAATGTACGACGGGGGGAAACTGAGCACTTAAATGCAGCACAAGTGATTGAGACAATCAATAATGAGAATTGTATTGGATGCAAACCTCTTTTTGATAAAGACAGTCAGCCGGTCTTAATGTGTGGTCACACAGTTCAAGCAGGATCAGCAGTGCATGCAGGAGGAAGTCTGAAGCTGCACCATGTATTAGTCAATGATAGTCCAGCGTTAACCCTCAGCGATTCCGGTTGTACGTCCATCGGGGTTAGAAAAAGTCTAGTACATCCCTCGGATTACACAGGGGAAAAGATTAGATGTATAACATTTAATGGTACAGTAAAATTGTATCCATTTGCCATGATCACAGTGACAACACCATATATCACTGGAAGAATGACAGAGTGTGTTCTAGACTCACCAGTGGCAGGTCTAATCGTAGGAAATGTGCCACGAGTTAAAGAATGTACAGAAGAAGAAATCGAGAACTGGAATCAAAAATATGAGGTGAGAAGCAACGCGTTAGTTACTAGAAGACAAACAAGATTAGATACGATAGCTGAGGAAGAGATGACAAGCGAAATAGACACAGGGAGTGAGGACAAGGATAGTACAACTGAGCAGGTGAGAATGGATCTCAAACAGAGCTTTAGTGACACCCAGAGACAAGATACTACTCTGGACAAATTTTTCCAAGGGGGTAGTAAAGTAGAACATAGGCAATCAAAGAAGGGTAGATGGTGCTTCGAAATGAAGAACAATATTCTCACTCGCAGTTTTTCGGATGACAAAATTACACGTAGGCAAGTAGTAGTACCCTTAGCGCATAGAGGCCGATATATAAGAACAGCTCAGGATATTTCATGTGCATGACACATAGGAATAAGGCGTACGCAGCAGAGAGCAGTGGGCCAGTTACATTGGCGTAGATTTAAGAAAAAGGTCAAACTAAACAGAGAATCAAGTGTAATGGTACAAGATATAGATAGGAAAGTTAAGTCAGTTCAAAAGCGTGATAACGACATCACTGACCCAGGCTTAGGGATAGAATACATGTGTTTTAAATATATAGGGACCATGAGTGATGGTTATACGAAGGGTAAATGCATCATCGACAGGAATCGGCAGATGTTTGATGCAAGAAAAGAACCATCTGATATAGGGTCGGTACACAAATAGTTTGTGTGTTCTTCAAGATATTAATTGACCTGTGTGCCACATAGTGGTCCGCGCACCACCTAATAGGAATTAGGAGATTCCTAGTCTAACAATAGAATGACTTGACCACTGGGAACTAAGGCCGACGTAAGCATCGTCAGAACAGCAACGGAGGTCGCTTCGAGAAAGGACATCAAGTCAGCTGTGTGTTTTCCTTTGAGCTCCGTGATAAAAGGATTTGATCGTCTAGGCGAGGCATATTTACTAAAAGGATAGATCGCCTGTTTGTATGGCATTCATACCATGTTCGGACCGGGACATAATAAATTATAGACGACGAGTTTACAATAGTTTGCGATAGTCCTTGGGATTGAGCAATTACAGAAAGATATGAACAGCTGGGTTTGTATTCACATGTAACGTCCCGTCCCCAAGTCAGGGGCCAGTTATATTTTACAACAGTGTTATATCTATTTCTGAAAAGGAGATTAATCTGAATAAAAAGGATTGTCTCGAATTGTACCAGTCTTTAAGGTGCGCGACTTTGTTACATTTTACTCCAGTTTGAGTTTTAACGCTTTGGCGGTTGAATGACATTGAGACACTGTGGGTACACAAATATAAGGTTTTTCTATGATATGTTGAGTATTAGGCGATGTATTAGCTCACGCATGGAAAGTGGGGTGTGTTGATGTGTGGGGAATATGGGAGGTTACTATGATTACTTGATGTATTATTTAGGGTGGTAGCTGGAGTAAGATGGAGTCATACTTACGGCTACTCAGGCAATGTTACTTGGTCATTATTTTTGTTTTGTGTGAGAAGCATTACTATTACATCATTTGAAAACGATGTTATCTTTTGAGGAGGGGTTAATGTAACATGCCTGGTGTCATTAACATTACCCGCCCGGATAAATAATAGACGGAGGTAAAATATGAGAAGACAGACAGGGAAGGTTGGAGACAGTGATTTAAGGGGGTGAAGGTGGGTTCAGCCCGCTAGTGGGGATGGTGAGAGAGACAGTTTAGGCTGTCGAGGAGTGTTGTGTGAAGTTAGGGAACGGAGGGGGAGTTGAAACCGAGACCCCAAGAGGGTCGGAGGGACAGTTGAGTTTGGGAACCGACAGGAGAGGTCGGCGGTCTGAGAAATGGAAGGATAGCGGAATTGGGAAGAATGCTCCGAGCTGTGTTTTTTCAGGGATAGTTAGTTGAAGTTTAGACCCAGAGTGGGGTGGATCGAGTGAATTCGGACCGGGAGAGTTGCTGGTTAACGGCTCTGGTGGATGAGATTAACTCTTTCACTACCAAACAAAAACTGGGCTGTGACCAAACAGAAATTTATGGCAGAAAATTGGAACTAGGGGTGTGTTACAATAATGCTTTTAAAATGGTTAAGATGGTAGCAGATCTATTGTATTACATATCAAATTAAAGAGGATTGCACAAGGAACATGACAGTGTTAATAATTAATTGATAGGTTACAAATATTATGACAATAATGAGAGGTTTAATAATAACAACTGAAATTAAAGAGGTAAAAAGTATTTTAAAAACTGCACTTATAAGGTGTTTTCTACACTCCTATACTGCTAATCATGTTTAATTTACTGAATAATCAAACAAACACCACTTGTCTTCAAGAATATAAACAGTATTACTCATTAAAGTAACCCAAAAAGAAGTTTTGGTTCATATTCTGAACCATGTCTTTTTAACAAAAAATGACAAAAAATAATGGCTGAAATCTGGAAGGTGGGGTCTGTCACAGTAAAGTTATGAAAATTGTTAAAATTGTAGCAGAAATGTTGCATTATATATCAAAATAAAGGGGATTGCACAAGGAATATGTTGGTAGGAGAATTTCTGCTTTAGGTTGTAAATAAAATAAAAATAATAATATAATTTGTAAAATAATTGGACAAAAGGAGGTAAAAATAATGTAAACATTGCACTTACCAAGGGCGCGTTGTTATCCAATATCCTGATCACTGCTAATCCTGTTGAATTTACTGAACAAACAACACTTTTCTAAACTATAAATACAATTGCTCCCAATCAATCATCCGAAAAGAAGTTTTGCCGCAGATTCTGAATCATGTATTTTTCTTTTTTCAGACAAAAATTAGGAAAACACTTGGCAGATTTACATTTAATTGTCATGTCTGTTTGTTTTTATTTACTATATGTGGCAGTCTACTTGTGATAGGCTGCAAAGCAAACTTTGACGCACAAGTCTGGTCTATTAGTGCAGCCGGAGAAAACAAAAGATGATATGTGTCGTTTAGTTCGAGTGCTGCAAAAAACACAGTTTCTATTGACACCGACAAATTCTATTAAATGCTTGGCTCATGTAAATCTTTCAGCATAATTTCCTGCAACAGACTGAAATTCTTCGGCAGGCAGAGTGTCAAACTTTCAGGAATACTCTGAGCTACTTCGCGATGAGCACTTTCCTTTAATTGAATTCCTTCTATGACAATTTTTATCCTCCTTTCTCTGTTTGCCATATGGAATGTAGGATGTGAGCATTGATCTGTGCAATTTCAAAGATCTAGTAGTAGATCTTCTTCCATCACTTAATGGTTTTCCTATCATGGATATTATAATATCCAACCATTTGGTCCATTCTGTCGCAGCCATTCATCGCCATGTTATTTTCATGGAGACCATCTTCGGCTTGCTTTGCGGTTTTCGCAATCCACTCTCAACAGTTCTAACTACAGACTTTTTAGAGACAACAATTCATGTTTTTTTTTTAGCTTTATTTAGCCCTTCCACCAAATAATCATTTCATCAATGGACACATTTTCAAATGGGTAACATGCTTCCTGGATATTCTTCAGAATCATGTCAACAAGAGGATCAATTGTTTTTTTGTTTTTTTTTGGGTACCCTCAGGTTCACATACATGAAACATGGTGTGATAAATATATTCTAATTTTCTAATTGATTACTGGGAAACGTAGTGGCAGTGGCATACCAAGGAGTATATAAATGTGCACTTGTACACCAGTAGTCTTTGATACATGGTCTTGGATCAAGTCCCATAGCAATAATGACAGACGTAAACTTCAGCCATTCGTGCTTCGTTGTCAGACACTCAGCTGTTGACGAACATTCACTGGTTTTTCTTTATCACCACGTGCTAAAACATTAGACACAACTAAAAACTTCTTTCTAAATATTCACTGATAAGGGAATCACTATTGTTTAAAACAGTTATAAACAATAATCTAGCTTGATCTCAAGTCATACTACGTGGACGCAAACTGGTGGGCGTTTCCATTGTGAAAAAACAAATTAACACTACCTTAAAACTGAAAATTCACAAGAATCCAATATTAGAAAACGTTTGACCTCACAAACATGGCGTAGAAATCTTTCGGCTGTACGACTTTTTAGTTTACTGTAGCTTAAAATTCCGAAACGGAGCAGAAATATATGAAATAAACCACTGATCATTTTGTGGGACTAAAAGGACGGACTGCCATCACAGGAAATCCATCGTGTCCCAAGATGGGCTCACGGTAGCGAAAGGTAGGCCTTGAGATGGCAATGTTATTTTAGTCTTTGGGTTGAAAAAATGGTATATTCTTTAGAGGGTTACTGTTATTGGATTTTTATGTTGCTTGTGTCCGTGTTCATTCGTAAGTAAAAAGAAATTATGTGCGCAAATTCAATCTTATTCACTGAGTGATGGATGTGTGCTGCAATGGTGACTTGTAGTGTGAGACCGGTGGCTATCTCAGCTTCTATTCTGCAGTAATATAGAAGGAACATTATGATCTAGACAACGACCAATCTCATTCTGTTAAAAAAGAGTTTGTGTCACCCTTGTTCATTTCAATTTGCTCGCCCGTTACTCACAGCAACCAAGTCCGCAAGCCTATTTGCCACACACACACACACACACACACACACACACACACACACACACACACACACACACACACAATAGTAATAATAATAATAATAATAATAAATAAAACACATACGCACGTAGGCAGACAGACCTATATTCACAAGTATTGATAGGCTCTCATGGAAGAAAAGGCAATAAACAGAAATTAGAGGAGGACAATAAACAATACAACTATTGAAAGTTATAGTGTCCTATAATCTAATTTGTTGCTTCTACGTCTTTGAGAGCAACATAAATACTCGTGAAGTTTTTCTCATGCTGTTAAACAGTTTGTTGCATATCCTTTACAGGACGTTGCAGTCAATACCAGAATTTTTTTGCTGTTGTAATGTCTTGGGAAGTTTATGTTAAATATTTGCCTTGCTTTTTGAACGAACGGAACCCATAACATTTGGTTTTTTAAAAAAATAACGCAACGCGGTCAGCTGCCAAATCGCGCGCAGATGTGTTTTGGACCGGTAAACTTGGACAGGCAATATTTTCAAACACTGCACAGTCATTAAAAATACAATCTGTTCTTCTTCTTCTTCTTCTTCTTCTTCCTCTTCTTCGTTCATCCGGAGTTTTTTTTTTTTTTTCGGATGTGATTGCGTTGTGCCTGTTTACAGCAGAGCTGCGTTCTTGCGCCGCTAGGCCGACACATCCGACTTCTGCGGGCATTTGTTGACCGGGTTAACCTTCCCGGCACTCTGTTCTTATAACTGAGATATTTTCAGTTACAGGAGCAAGGTTCTGCAAAGGACATGCTACTGAATGAATGATGAATGAATGAATACTTATCATAATTGAAAACATTATCATGCATTCCCATCCGTCATGTGCCATGCCGATAAGCGTGGACGGTCATGTTCTGCCATCTCATTCGATCACCAGAGTCGTGAATCACTCCGTGTTCCTGTCTCGACCATGCCATGCGGCCAAGCCATCCATGTATTTACTTCGCGGTCTTCCCCTTGGTCTAGTCCCTTCGATCTTGTCAGTTGTCACCAAGTTCTCCAAGCCATTTCTTCTCATAACATGTCCAAAAAATTGTGACTGTCTACGTCTAATCATCATTCATTATTTGTTTCGTAAAATAATAAATACATTTCTATAATTTAGCCAATCCATACATTTAAGATCTCAGACATTTGTTTATAGATGGCGGCTATCGCGAACGACGCCATGTCTTGTAACCAGTAGCTAGTCTAGTGTTGCTATATAAGTAATTGAAATAAGAGTTTAAAATTATAATTTCTTTTTATATACATTTCTGTCTCTACAAAAATAAATGGCGGTTGGAAATGCATTAATAGAAGCTGCATGTGCATCATTAGTACGAGAATATTTGAGCAAAAAGGTACGAAATTCCAGAGATTGAGTGAGTGGATTGGATTGAGTCTGACTGACTGACTGAGTGACTGGGTGACTCACAACTTGTCCTTACCACTAACACTGTCTGCAAAACAAATGAAAATGTATGGAATGCCACTATCCGTTTTAATAATGATCATATTTGGCAAGTCCCTAAGGGTTGTAAAAATTATATCAAATACCCTTGATCTGTGTACTCTGTGGCAACAGATTTTTCTAAGTCTCATCATGATCATCTCATCTCATCTCATCTCATCATGTTCCTCTTGTACCTTGCGGTGTCAAGGTAAAGTATAAACAGCGGGAAAGTGCCCGCTTATGGGCTTCATATATCGACATTCCCATGGACTCTGTTATTCCCTGCGTCCATCGTTTACGTGGTCGGCCTCTTCCTCTGCTTACATCTGGTCTGTACATCATTGCTTGTTGTCGTATGTACTGTTAGTTGGTACCCTACTTGCATGGCTAAACCATTTAACTTGCTGCCTTCTAATAAAATCTAACACAACTATAACCCCCACTTTAGTCCTGATTTCTTCATTTCTGATCTTATTTCTTCTTGATACATTGAGTATTCTTCTCAGGAATATCATTTCTGTTGTGATTTTTCTTTTCTCTTTTTCTGTCATTGTCCAGGTTTGGCATTAGTAACATAGAGTTGGTAGGAAAATTGTGTTATAAAGTAGTTATTGATACATGTTTGTTCTTTGGTATTGGTGCCATTTTTCCAATGAGTTGGTTTGCCTTATTGCATCTATTTTCAATCTCGTCTTCTGATTTGCCATTTGATGATATTATTCTTCCTAGGTACTTAAAGC
Organism: Cepaea nemoralis; assembly: GCA_014155875.1. NCBI lineage: Eukaryota > Metazoa > Mollusca > Gastropoda > Stylommatophora > Helicidae > Cepaea > Cepaea nemoralis. Next base: position 464,765 of record JACEFZ010027783.1, on the reverse strand, counting down.
TCTCTATTTGTTTTAAGGGATGTTTGTTTAGATGAATTGTTGTTGTTTTTCTTCTTTAGTTATAGTCATTACCTCTGTTTTACTTGTGATAATTTTCATGTTATGTTCCCTACACATTTCATTTAGACTATTCATGCGGTCTTGTAATTCAGCTTCTGACTTTGCTATTAGTGCTTTGTCATCCGCAAACAGGAGTTCTCTAATGGTGTAATTTGCAGATGGTTCTTCTTGCGGTCTCTGTTTGGCTGGTGTCTTTACATATGTTGTCTATATATGTTATGAACAAGAGAGGGGACAGGACACAACCTTGTTGCACTCCGGATCTTATGGTGAAGGGTTCTGAGTGTCCTCAAGTTGCTCTAACAATGCATTCATTGTTGTTGTATAAACTTCTACATAGGTTTGTTAGATGTGTACTCACTCCATATTGTTTAAGGATTTCCCACAGCTTGTTTCTTGGATTGATTTTTCTATAAGTTGCCTAAGAGCAAAAATGGCATCTGTGCATCCTTTGTTTTTCCTCAATCCAAGTTGTGTTTCGCCTTTCTGGGGTTCTACAGTAGTATCTAAGTTTTCTGGTCAAATGGTTGAGGAAGGGGACTGGCCATCTCACATTATATGTGTCATAGCCTAGACTATGTAAATGCTGAACTCTTCACTCCTTAAAGGTAGTGTCTGCTTTGGGACTAGCTTTAATCACCAGACCAAGTCTATCATGTTTGACTACATGCCACTTAGGCACCAATATTGAAATGCTTAATATTAAATAACTTATCAACTGTACCTACAGGCTGCAAAAATGTATGTAAATACAGAATTAGATACAGAAATAACCTATTCAAGAATAGACATAAACTTTCATAAAAGTGAATTATTAAGGATTTAATTTCATTTATACTAATGTAAACTATACTAAACTCCATTAATTGAGGCAACTGTCAACGTGGTGTCCATGCTTTGTTTTTCGTGCTTGACTCATTGGTTGGACAGATTATTAAGAACTGTTTTTATTTTTCACATGGGTAATATGGCAGCCATGTAAAATATAGTGCTCAACAACTTTTGGAATGGACAATGAATTTTTAAATAAGCAATAGTGTTATAATCATTAAGATGTTTGCCATCTCTTACATGTGTGCATGTTTATATTAAAGAATAGGGAAGTGGAACAACCAAAGTATATTTTTATAAACCCTTGTTTGCACGAAAACAGATTTCCATCAAAATGAGCATACATACAAATGATACTGACCACATGACACATCCAGTGCTGATTGAGTTATATAATATGTGGCTAGGACCATAGACCCATTTTTTCTCGTGGCATGTAAAAGGGCCTCTCACTTTTGTTAACTGTAGCCATTTTATGAGGTTGGTCTCCCAGATTATATTGGTAAGTTTAAAGAATCTGGCCACTGTGTGGGGCTGAACCCAGATTAATTGTCCTGTTAATGTTTAAAAAGTGGTTTTTATTGCAGCAAGATATAGTCATGTCAGTCTTTCAGTATAATTTCATCTCAAATTATTGTGTCAGTGTCACTGCCACTTCCATCATTATTGCAGCCCTTTCATTGATGACATGACAATATGTGATAACTGACATAACCTAACAATGAGTTGTTGTGTTTGTCTTGAGATAAAGAACCGGTGTGTCCGCTTGTTTGGACTCGCAAGTAAATGTTTTGTTGTTTTTATCATTTGAAGGGTTTTAAAGGTACACTTAAGAAAATGGATGAAGAATGTCCACGCAATGAACTGAGTATCAGCAACAGACAGGCCTTGATGAAACATGTAAACCTTCAGAAACTTGTGAAAAGAAATAAGGTAGACGCATGTTATTGAATTGTTTCAAAGTAATTTCTTCCTGGTTCATTTTTAGAATATCAATTTTAAAAAATATTTGTGGCTAAGAACATAATTCAGTGGTAAAAGTTTATATCTCGTCTGAACTTCATATTTATATAATTTCTAGAGACAGTACATGGGAAGGCCTATTGGCAACATCAACACGAGTAGACATGCATAGTAGAGAATGAATGTGATGCTATGGAATTCATCTGTTTGGATAAATATATGTTTAATTCATCTGTTTGCAAGACCATGTAAAGGTTATCTGAATGAGTATCATTCTCCTACATACTGTGACGAAACGCCATGACAGCACAAGAATTATTCTATCATTCTCTAAGTAAAAGAATAATTGTTCACCAGAAAATAATCTGAGTCCCCAACCAAGGAATAAGGATAACAATGCCAGAGAAAAATAGAGTCACTTAGAGCCCGCACTATCATTTTTACTACATTGGTAGATCAAAGCAACGTCTGGTCTCTACATCTAAGAGATTTTCCCTTTGATGTTCTGATCAACCAGACATCGCGGAGCCAGTCAGTGGAGATTGAGGTGTTAGTTTACAGTGTTAGTTTACAATCCTGCGGTTGGAATAGGGACAGACACCTAACACCTTACGTTTAACAGGACCTAACGTGTGAACCGGCAGAATGGGAGATAAGAGCCAGACTTTGCGGAGACAGAAAACGTTTGTAGTTGCCGCAACAAGCAAGCGAGTTCAGCGGACAGACTGGTGATCCTAAACAGCAAGATAAGGCAGGCCTTACACCTCATCGCAACCCAGGAGATAAAGCGTGTTAATTCTCCGGGAAAGCGAGGAGGCAACAGCAGATTGGAATGTAGTTATGACGCAACTGTCATCGTGGCCAATGGCATGTTCATTGTTTCAGGCCGTGGTGGGGCATCAGGTCAATTTGATTGACAAATAGAACTACCGTCCACAGGAAAGGGGGAGGGGTGAAAATAATTTGGGACTTAATCCATCCCGGTAACTCATCCAACATGAAATAAAATAGGCGGAGTTAATGAATATGGGACATAGCTAATTAGCTCACGTGGAAACTGGGAGCAGGAAGACAAAAACCACGCCAGGGACGAAGAGAATAAAACTACAAGCATGACCAGCAAGACTTCAGATGCATTCACAATAGCGTACCAGGGAAGCCGGAATTTTAATTTATGGTGAGAGATTATCCTCTCGTTCTGATACTTCAATAGTGTGACAAAATTTGCTAGTTAAATCTCAGGTAATACCACATTATTATTATTATTATTATTATTCTGATCCGTTTCTCTGCTAGTCTGAGCCTGTGTAGTTTTCTTGTTCTGTTTATTCTCCCAAACTTTACTCTCGTGGATTTTCTTTGTACTTAATGTTCCAGTTCTAGCTTTACAATTTCACTGAGAACTATATTCTTCTTTCATTCACTACTTGGTTGTCTGATTTGTTATATGTGATAATTTGGAGAAATCCATTATCCAAGCTACATGAGCGTGTGGGCTTATTGCATGTACAGGAGATACATTTAGATTCATCCTGTATGATGTTAAACATTGGGGAGACTGACTACTTAGGAGAAATTCCTGAGAGCTACCAGTCTCTTGATAGCGTCCAATTAACATTGATTATTTGGACCAACACTCTGAGTGCCTACCAAGATTGTGGTGAAACCACTTGGTTTGAGGAATGGCACCAGTTCACCTTGTCTGCATGATGTCTGCATGAGGACAGACATGACTTAGGACATTCAATATCCCAGACAGATTCAGGGAAGGCATTTAATGTTTGACAGGGACTGTGCGACCAGTCCTTCCGACAAGACAGTATGAATGAATTAGAAAGGGAGAGAGTAAGTGAGGTGAACTTATATGGGAAACACTCCATTACATAATGTATGTGAATATGTATGTTTTGAGCTATAGATGTTCTAAATGGTTTTATGAATATATACATATATATTTATTATTTAGAACTGATATATGTTTATGTAACATGCCATCATATATCATCATACCATCATATATTATGACTTGAATGTATGTTTATATGAATGTATAGACATATGTGTTTGAGATGTGTAGACGTAGATACTACCCATCTCCGTTCGTTTCATTCCAGATCTCTTAGGAGCAATGGACAGTCAACTCATATCAGGAAGTGACTGAGCCTAATGAAGGGACCAATTGGACTCCTTCAATCTGACAGTGAACTGCGTCTCACAGGGGGAAGCATGACTTACGTGCTTCTTAGCTTTTCAGCCGGATGAGGTATGTATAACCTCATTATAATCCATCATCATCATATTATAAGCAAGAACATAATAATAAACACAGTTGTTGTATTTTAAACTCAGCTTGTCCATATAAATTCTAAATGTTTATAAATGTTTGTGTAGCTTAAATAATCTAGTGCACACATTATTATATCATTTAGTGGGGGTTCGAACACATATGTCCAGAAGTAGGAATTTATGTCAGGGAGGTACCTTGCCTATGCAGTCATAAGTAACCAGATTACGTTGCATATCTTAACTCCTCCTTTCTTACTTCTGGTGATACCAAGTACAGCCAAATCTATATAGATATATTCTATCTTCAACGAGCCACTTCTTGGCTGTTTTCTTGAGTATCAGGGACAGTGTCTTAAATCAGCATAACAGACATTTGTTCCACGTTTTCTCTCTGGGATCTAGGGGTGGTAATTAGTCCCTTCTGACAGAGTTAGGGGATCTCAAACTGCATCCAGAACTAAACACCAGTAGAAGAAAATGATTTTGGCTGAGTGGTTGCCCATCTGGGATCTAACCCCAGCCAGTTGACGACACATACAAGCAGTGATCATATGTATTAAGTATGTCAACAGAAGTTATCAGATTTGATAGAAAGTACATCTGCAGATTGCAGAATATGTGTGTATATATGTAACTTTGTAAGTAATATAGACCAGACCATTGTTACATCTGACGTTAATGTGGTGGCTCAGTATGGAGTAGAGGAATGCATGGAAGCTTATGCATGATCCATCACTTACCTGACCATGGCTTTGTTTGAGGTAGAGGACAAAATAAAGGACTCAGTGGCATCATCTTCTGCTCATCATGTATTAACATATGATTCATGTTTAAAGAAACATCAGATAGGAGGGGGCTTCAAATGAAAATTACAATAACATTGTCTTGTAACCTGTCAGTATTGTTGTTGAGGATGTCAAGAGTGTTAAAACATGTGACATCACGGTACAGACACACATGGTGACATCATAAGGACAGTTTGAAGATGGCCACATCCCACTTTTATAATGCACCAAAGAGGAGCAGTTTTCTGTTATTAAATTTTGATCAGTTAGTTAGTTAGTTAGTTAGTCGCAGTTCCAACTTCATAGCAACAGGTTGTCCCCATTATGCTCCGTTCCTGTGCCAGTGATCAGTGAAGGGGTGAAACCTATAGAATTTCATCGGCGAAGGAAAATCCAGTATGGTCATGCATGCCTGTCAGTTCAGCAAGCGTATGGTGGAGTAGGAAGTTTCAAAAGGCATGACTTCAGTGACATACAGGGTAGTGACCCCAGAGTCGATTGAAGGCCTCATACAGGACAACCGCTGATTGACTGAAAAGTGACATTGCCACACATCTTGACATCAGTCCAACACAGCACATCATCCATGTTGTACTACAGTACTGCACAGTGTCTACAAGCTGGGTGCCATGGCAGTTTACTCCAGAATTGAAACGACGCATGCATGCTTGTCACGAACTTTTGTAGTGCTTTGAAGCAGAAAGTGATTGTTTCCTATCAAGAATTGTTATTGAAATGTTGAGATGACACCTGGGTTCACTACCATGGGCTGGAAACAAAGAGAGCGAGCAAAGGATGGCGCCATCCCTTCTCACCGAAACCAAAGAAGTAGTGCATGCGTCCATCTGCAGGAAAGGTTGACTCTCTTTTGGGATGAATGAAGCTTTATTTTAGAACACACCATGCCAAGAGGGAAGACTGTCACCAGGAATAATCTTCAACTCACAATAAATCCAAACAACCTGGACTTCTGAGTAAAATTTCCTTTTGTAACATGACAATGCTCTACCCCATACTGCCTGTGCACAGTTGAAACCATCAAAGACCTCCACTTTCAGTGTGCACCACATCCCCAGCACTCGCCAGACCTGGCCCCAAGTTATTTCCACCTGTTTGGATGTAGTATACATCTTGCAAACTGCCACCTCGATGTTTAAATCTTCCCGCACTACCCTCCAGTTAGCAACAGCGCCGACAACCACCACAATCATACTTAAATTCAAATTTGAAGAAGGAAAGAATTAGCACTGATAGTTCAGAAGGACGGAATTTGCATCATCCTAATTTGAAAATGGAGTGCTGATTTGAAACAGAAATGACAATATTATAATTATAAGCTGAAAAGGAGCTATGCCATTGGTCACGATGCGACATGACGTCAGAACCCAAGCTAGGACGGGCTGGAATAAAAATGGCGAAAAAGACCGGAGAAAGTTAGTGTGTGTGTGCAGAATTACAATCTTTCAGCAACAGGAGACAGTCCACTGGAGCTGATGGCCTGGTATCCTCTGCTTAAAAATCCATCTGAAGTACATAACTTGGAAGAGGAGAAGGAGAGAGAAGTGCCAGCCTATGAAGCAGCCAGAGTACTGGAAAAATCAAACCCTAGTCTGGAGCCTGAAACCTGATTGCATATGCTGAAGAAGGCTTTCAACTATGTTGAAAGTAAGCACACTAGAATATTAAGATAGTTATGCTCCTTTCCCACCAGATAGTAAGTTGGTGTGTTGTTAAAAATGTGGTTAGACCTTAAGAACTTATTTCAGTTGTGCATTTTACTCCTTAAGCAGTTAGCTAAGTCAGAAGTGATTTAGGAGTTTGTGATTAACTTAGGATTTAGAAGGTTAGAATCCTTAGTTTAATAGTAAGGAACTATCTTAAATGTGCTATCACTAGTAGGAGGAATTAGTGTAATTCGTCCTGGAAACAGTACATGGGCACATTAAATTTTAAATAGTTCCCTATGTGTTATAATAAAATCCTGTGTATTCTATGGAAGCATTCATGTGGTGATTCATTTGTGACTTCATTGGGGTTAAACCTGTGAATTTATCTTTTAGCTTATTGAGTGTGAGTCACACAATTATGCCTATCCATCATTCATGCAAGTGTGTTTATAATTTATGAAGAATGATTGTAGATTAAGTGAAGAGAAGAGACATACAGAGGATGTGTATGATCAATCAATCAGTCACCTGATAGTAGGCAATTTGAGACATACTGCCACGTCTATCAGAGGTACACATACACTAAGAGATAATTTAGTGCGCTTCTCAGTGCGCTTCTCTGCATGACACCACTTTGTATTCCATATCACTCATGTTACAATTATATGGTTTTGACTTGTGTTTGATGTATGATGATGATGAATCTTATAGATGAATAAGGTAATGGTATATACCTACGTGTTGAAGAGGAGGGAGGATGCGCCTTCTCAAAGTATTTGATTGGGAAGAATCCACCTGAATGTTATACAGGAGATGATGCCATAATGTACTTATATTGTTTATAAGTAAATACTCATTACATTTAGGAAGGAATTTACGACCCTTAACCCTACCAGACCTGAGGCCCTAACCCTAACTGTCCCCTATACCTGGGCTCCTGAGCATTAAAGAGAAAAAAACCAACATGATATAGAAAAATATTAGTTACATGCAAACAAGTGGTTAGAATAAGATGGAACTTGGAGACACTGTAGAAAATAGGTCTACCTTTCATCTAGCGCCAATATTCCACCTGTGTATGCCAATCAACCCAGCAGGATGAGCCTTGTTTCACACAGAGGTACTTCTTGCAAAGTGAGCACCAGATGTTGCTCTTCACCTTCTTGCATGGATTGTCTTTGTAAGACACTCCGGGATTTTGCTTGTTGTACCTGGAGTGCTTTTCCATGCACACAACACAGATATGATTAGACGATGTCCCAGGGGGAATCTCTGGAAAATGATTGCCAGGGGTCATCCGTTGAGGGCAGGGTTCCTTTTGTGGGTGGCGGTGGGCTGATGTCCTGTATCTACCAATAAGTTGCAGGCACAGTTTCTGAATATATCTGGTGAAATAATCTGGCTTTTTTGAAGCAGCTTGCTGCTTTGAAGCATACAAGATAAAAGAATTATAAATGGCCCACATAAAAAATTTAATAACAAGCCGCCGGGGCCAGCGGTAATGACGACGAGACCGGTGAAGGCGGGGTTATCTGGTCATTTTTGTCACAGCCACCCATATATTTATTATAGTCTTTCGCCAGCTGTGGCATCTGTATTTCTTGCACACTGCCATCTTTATTTCTTCTCTTTATTACAACATTTTGGGTTGGATCGTGGTAGTTTGAAATAAATGTGATGGGCTTTCTATCCTGCCAAACTAAACATGTTACACTTTATTGACATAGATAGCGACTGTCACCCCTAGCAAGGTTTTTTACACTTTTCAGCTTTTCACTTTTCACTTTTTCACGTTAAACCACACAAAGTCAATTCAAACACATGGGGGCAGACATTTGCAATGACTAACCATGAGATTTGACCATCTGCCTAGCGGCAGAATAGGAAATTCCCGAAGAATGGGTACAGCGGTCTGGTAGGGTTAATGTGTGAGGTCTTTTCATTTCAGATGGAAGGATATCTAGGGAAAATAATTATGTACAAGAGGGAATGGTAAACATGGTTATCAAATTTTGAATCGATCAAGGTATTACTCAACTTGGAGACTATGGGTGACAGGCATGGGCGAAGATGACACTGGTTATCTGGTAGTCTAAACCTTGAGCGCCCTGTAATGGAGGATGAGCTGGAGAGGTACCAGCTATGGAGTTGATAACTGTTGGTTAACACTAAGACCCTCTGACAAACTAGAAGAAACTAGCAGACATGTACAACAACAGTATAGGGGAGTGCTAGCATCAAGGAGGAGTGGTTACACAGCTGTCTGATTCCCTTGCTGAAAGCCTGGCAAAGACCACACAAAAATTCAGGGATATCAAGTAATAACCATGCAGAACACAATAGGCTAGCTGCTTGAGAAGTTAATTGCCAGAAAAATATCAATCCAGCTGGAGAGGCAAGGTGTTTTCCCACCTATCCTGGGAGGTACTGTCTAAAAAAGAGAAACCTGGACCAATGCAGCAGTCTTTGCCCATGATGTCTATGAAGATTTCCACTCAGGCATTGAAACATTTGCTGCAGCGATTGATCAACAGAGTACCAGTGGATTTCTTAATGCTTCAGCTTCTTGAACTCAAGATACGTCCTTTCCTCCTTAGCTGGATCGCTGCTGCCTTCTTCCAACAGAAAGTAGTCTTTAGATGTGGCAGTTGGGCTTCAGAACCAACAACAATATATCCTGGCCTACCACAGGGATCACCATTATCTCTGGTGCTGTTCAAACGCCTACACTGTGAGAATCACCAGCGAGCAAATCATAGGACTGGGGAGGACATTGTCATATGCAGATGATGTTTTAGTGTATCATCAGGATAAGGACAGAGATCAGCTTGCTGTAGAACTACAAACCAAACTCAATCACGTAAGCACTTGGTGTGTTAAAGCTAGGGCAATGGTCAACCCAACAAAGGCAACAGAGACATGGTTCTCTTTAAATAACCACATAGTCAACACCCCAACACCAATTGTAAATCTGGGTTCAGAGGTAGTGGAAAGAACACAGGCAATGAATTACCTGGGGATATGGTTTGATCGAAGCCTACTTATACTGAGCACATAGACCAGGTGATAACAAAGGCCAAGCGGGGTTTGGCTGCGATGTGGGTGATGGCGGCAGCAAACTGTGAGCAGCGCCATCTATGTCTTCATTACGAAGGGCTGGTCCTTTCTGTTCTGGAGTATGTGATCGCCATCACATACTCCAGAACAGAAAGGACCAGCCCTTCGTAATGAAGACATAGATGGCGCTGCTCACAGTTTGCTGCCGCCATCACCCACATCGCAGCCAAACCCCGCTTGGCCTTTGTTATCACCTGGTCTATGTGCTCAGTATAAGTAGGCTTCGATCAAACCTACCCCCAGGTAATTCATTGCCTGTGTTCTTTCCACTACCTCTAAACCCCAGATTTACAATTGGTGTTGGGGTGTTGACTATGTGGTTATTTAAAGAAACCATGTCTCTGTTGCCTTTTTTGGGGTTGACCATTGCCCTAGCTTTAACACACCAAGTGCTTACGTGATTGAGTTTGGTTGTAGTTCTACAGCAAGCTGATCTCTGTCCTTACCCTGATGATACACTAAAACATCATCTGCATATGACAATGTCCCCCCAGTCCTATGATTTGCTCGCTGGTGATTCTCACAGTGTAGGCGTTGAACAGCACCAGAGATAATGGGATCCCTGTGGTAGGCCAGGATATATTGTTGTTGGTTCTGAAGCCCAACGCCACATCTAAAGACTATTTTCTTTTGGGAAAGAAGGCAGCAGCGATCCAGCTAAGGAGGAAAGGACGTATCTTGAGTTCAAGAAGCTGAAGCATTAAGAAATCCACTGGTACTCTGTTGATCAATCGCTGCAGCAAATGTTTCAATGCCTGAGTGGAAATCTTCATAGACATCATGGGCAAAGACTGCTGCATTGGTCCAGGTTTCTCTTTTTAGACAGTACCCTCCCAGGATAGGGGGGAAAAAACACCTTGCCTCTCCAGCTGGATTGATATTTTTCTGGCAATTAACTTCTCAAGCAGCTAGCCTTTTGTGTTCTGCATGGTTATTACTTGATATCCCTGAATTTTGTGTGGTCTTTGCCAGGCTTCAGCAAGGGAATCAGACAGCTGTGTAACCACTCCTCCTTGATGCTAGCACTCCCTATACTGTTGTTGTACATGTCTGCTAGTTTCTCTAGTTTGTCAGAGGGTCTTAGTGTTAACCAACAGTTATCAACTCCATAGCGGGTACCTCTCCAGCTCATCCTCCATTACGGGGCGCTCAAGGTTTAGACTACCAGATAACCAGTGTCATCTTCGCCCATGCCTGTCACCCATAGTCTCCAAGTTGAGTAATACCTTGATCGATTCAAAATTTGATAACCATGTTTACCATTCCCTCTTGTACATAATTATTTTCCCAAATATCCTTCCATCTGAAATGAAAAGACCTCACACATTAACCCTACCAGACCGCTGTCCCCATTCTTCGGGAATTTCCTATTCTGCCGCTAGGCAGATGGTCAAATCTCATGGTTAGTCATTGCAAATGTCTGCCCCCATGTGTTTGAATTGACTTTGTGTGGTTTAACGTGAAAAAGTAAAAAGTGAAAAGCTGAAAAGTGTAAAAAACCTTGCTGGGGGTGACAGTCACTATCTAATGTCAAGAAAGTGTAACATGTTTAGCTTTGGCAGGATAGAAAGGCCCATCACATTTATTTCAAACTACCACGATCCAACCCAAAATGTTGTAATAAAGAGAAGAATAAAGATGGCAGTGTGCAAGAAATACAAGATGCCACAGCTGGCGAAAGACTATAATAAATATATGGGTGGCTGTGACAAAAATGACCAGATGACCCGCCTTCACCGGTCTGGTGTCAATTACCACGCTGGGCCCCCAGGCGGCTTTTATAAAATTTTGATGTGGGCCATTTTATAATTCTTATATCTTGTATGCTTCAAAGCAGCAAGCTGCATTCAAAAAAAGCCAGATTATTTCACCAGATATATTCAGAAACTGTGCCTTGCACTTATTGATAGATACAGGACATCAGCCCACCGCCACCCACAAAAGGAACCCTGCCCTCAACGATGACCCCTGGCATCATTTTTAAGAGATTTCCCTCTGGGACATCGTCTAATCATATCTGTGTTTGTGTGCATGGAAAAGCACTCCAGGTACAACAAGCAAACTCCCGGAGTGTCTTACAAAGACAATCCATGCAAGAAGGTGAAGAGCAACATCTGGTGCTCACTTTGCAAGAAGTACCTCTGTGTGAAACAAGGCTCATCCTGCTGGGTTGATTGGCATACACAGGTGGAATATTGGCGCTAGATGAAAGGTAAGACCTATTTTCTACAGTGTCTCCAAGTTCCATCTGTATTCTAACACACTTGTTTGCATGTAACTAATATTTTTCTATATCATGTTGGTTTTTTCTCTTTAATGCTCAGGAGCCCAGGTATAGGGGACAGTTAGGGTTAGGGCCTCAGGTCTGGTAGGGTTAAGGGTCGTAAATTCATTCCTAAATGTAATGAGTATTTACTTATAAACAATATAAGTACATTATGGCATCATCTCCTGTATAACATTCAGGTGGATTTTTCCCAATCAAATACTTTGAGAAGGCGCATCCTCCCTCCTCTTCAACACGTAGGTATATACCATTACCTTATTCATCTATAAGATTCATCATCATCATACATCAAACACAAGTCAAAACCATAAAATTTGTAACATGAGTGATATGGAATAAAAAGTGGTGTCATGCAGAGAAGCGCACTGAGAAGCGCACTAAATTATCTCTTAGTGTATGTGTACCTCTGATAGACGTGGCAGTATGTCTAAAATTGCCTACTATCAGGTGACTGATTGATTGATCATACACATCCTCTGTATGTCTCTTCTCTTCACTTAATCTACAATCATTCTTCATAAATTATAAACACACTTGCATGAATGATGGATAGGCATAATTGTGTGACTCACACTCAATAAGCAAAAAGATAAATTCACAGGTTTAACCCCAATGAAGTCAAAAATGAATCACCACATGAATGCTTCCATAGAATACACAGGTTTTTATTATAACACATAGGGAACTATTTAAAATTTAATGTGCCCATGTACTGTTTCCAGGACGAATTACACTAATTCCTCCTACTAGTGATAGCACATTTAAGATAGTTCCTTACTATTAAACTAAGGATTCTAACCTTCTAAATCCTAAGTTAATCACAAACTCCTAAATCACTTCTGACTTAGCTAACTGCTTAAGGAGAAAAATGCACAACTGAAATAAGTTCTTAAGGTCTAACCACATTTTTAACAACACACCAACTTACTATCTGGTGGGAAAGGAGCATAACTATTTTAAATATTCTAGTGTGCTTACTTTCAACATAGTTGAAAGCCTTCTTCAGCATATGCAATCAGGTTTCAGGCTCCGACTGGGGTTTTGATTTTTCCAGTACTCTGGCTGCTTCATAGGCTGGCACTTCTCTCTTTCTCCTCTTCCAAGTTATGTACTTCAGATGGATTTTTAAGCAGAGGATACCAGGCCATCAGCTCCAGTGGACTGTCTCCTGTTGCTGAAAGTTTGTAATTCTGCCACACACACAACTTTCTCCGGTCTTTTTCGCCATTTTTATTCCAGCCCGTCCTAGTTTGGGGTTCTGACGTCATGTCGCATCGTGACCAATGGCATAGCTCCTTTTCAGCTTATAATTATAATATTGTCATTTCTGTTTCAAATCAGCACTCCATTTTCAAATTAGGATGATGCAAATTCCGTCCTTCTGAACTATCAGTGCTAATTCTTTCCTTCTTCAAATTTGAATTTAAGTATGATTGTGGTGGTTGTCGGCGCTGTTGCTAACTGGAGGGTAGTGGGGGAAGATTTAAACATCGAGGTGGCAGTTTGCAAGATGTATACTACATCCAAACAGGTGGAAATAACTTGGGGCCAGGTCTGGCGAGTGCGGGGGATGTGGTGCACACTGAAAGTGGAGGTCTTTGATGGTTTCAACTGTGCACAGGCAGTATGGGGAGAGCTTGTCATGTTACAAAAGGAAAATTTTACTCAGAAGTCCAGGTTGTTGGATTTTATTGTGAGTTGAAGATTATTCCTGGTGACAGTCTTCCCTCTTGCATGGTGTGTTCTAAAATAAAGCTTCATTCATCCCAAAAGAGAGTCAACCTTTCCTGCAGATGGACGCATGCACTACTTCTTTGGTTTCGGTGAGAAGGGATGGCGCCATCCTTTGCTCGCTCTCTTTGTTTCCAGCCCATGGTAGTAAACCCAGGTGTCATCTCAACATTTCAATAACAATTCTTGATAGGAAACAATCATTTTCTGCTTCAAAGCACTACAAAAGTTCGTGACAAGCATGCATGCGTCGTTTAAATTTCTGGAGTAAACTGCCATGGCACCCAGCTTGTAGACACTGTGCAGTACTGTAGTACAACATGGATGATGTGCTGTGTTGGACTGATGTCAAGATGTGTGGCAATGTCATTTTTCAGTCAATCAGGGGTTTGTCCTGTATGAGGCCTTCAATCGACTCGGGGGTCACTCCCCTGTATGTCACTGAAGTCATGCCTTTTGAAACTTCCTACTCCACCATACGCTTGCTGAACTGACAGGCATGCATGCCCATACTGGATTTTCCTTCGCCGATGAAATTCTATAGGTTTCACCCCTTCACTGATCACTGGCACAGGAACGGAGCATAATGGGGACAACCTGTTGCTATGAAGTTGGAACTGCGACTAACTAACTAACTAACTAACTGATCAAAAATTTAATAACAGAAAACTGCTCCTCTTTGGTGCATTATAAAAGTGGGATGTGGCCATCTTCAAATGTCCTTATGATGTCACCATGTGTGTCTGTACCGTGATGTCACATGTTTAACACTCTTGACATCCTCAACAACAATATGACAGGTTACAAGACAATTTTATTGTAATTTTCATTTGAACCCCCCTCCATCTGATGTTTCTTTAAACATGAATCATATGTTAATACATGATGAGCAGAAGATGATGCCACTGAGTCCTTTATTTTGTCCTCTACCTCAAACAAAGCCATGGTCAGGTAAGTGATGGATCATGCATAAGCTTCCATGCATTCCTCTACTCCATACTGAGCCACCACATTAACGTCAGATGTAACAATGGTCGGGTCTATATTACTTACAAAGTTACATATATACACACATATTCTGCAATCTGCAGATGTACTTTCTATCAAATCTGATAACTTCTGTTGACATACTTAATACATATGATCACTGCTTGTATGTGTCGTCAACTGGCTCGGGTTAGATCCCAGATGGGCAACCACTCACCCAAAATCATTTTTTCTACTGGTGTTTAGTTCTGGATGCAGTTTGAGCCCCTAACTCTGTCAGAAGGGACTTTCCCCCCCTGATCCCAGAGAGAAAACGGGGAACAAATGTTGTTATGCTGATTAAGACACTGTCCCTGATCCCAAAAAAACACCCAAGAAGGGGCTGTTGAAGATAAATATATTATATAGATTTGGCTGTACTTGGTATCACCAGAAGTGAGAAAAGGAGTTAAGATATGCAACGTAATCGGGTTATTTATGCAAGGAAAGGGACCTCCCTGACATAAATTCCTACTTCTGGACTTTACGTTTCGAACCCCCACTAAATGATATAAAAATGTTACTAGATTTTTTAAATTTACACAAACAATACACATTTAGAATTTATACGGACAAATTGAGTTTAAAATACAAAACTGTGTTTATTATTGCTATTGATGATAATATGAGATGATGGTTATAATGAGGTTATACATACCTCATCTGGCTGAAAAGCTAAGAAGCACATAGGTCGCTTCCCCCTGTGAGACGCAGTTCACTGTCAGACTGAAGGAGTCCAAACTGGTTCCTTCACTGGGCTCAGTCACTTCCTGATATGAGTTGACTGTCCATTGCTCCTAAGAGATCTGGAATGAAACGAACGGAGATGGGTAGTATCTACGTCCACACATTTAAAAACACATATGGATATGCATTATATGAACATACATTCAAGTCATAATATATGATGGTATGATGATATATGATGGCATGTTACATAAACATATATCAATTCTAAACAAATAATATATATGTATATATTCATAAAACCATTTAGAACATCTATAGCTCAAAACATACATCTTTCCATTCAACTATGTAATGGAGTGTTTCCCATATAAGTTCACCTCACTTACTCTCTCCCTTTCTAATTCATTCATACGTCTTGTCGGAAGGACTGGTCGCACAGTCCCTGTCGAACATTAAATGCCTTCCCTGAATCTGTCTGGGATATTGAATGTCCTAAGTCATGTCTGTCCTCATGCAGACATCATGCAGACAAGGTGAACTGGTGCCATTCCTCAAACCAAGTGGTTTCACCACAATCTTGGTTTCAAAGTGTTGGTCCAAATAATCAATGTTAATTGGATGCTATCAAGAGACAGGTAGCTTTCAGGAATTTCTCCTAAGTAGTCAGTCTTCCCAATGTTTAACATCATACAGGATGAATCTAATGTATCTCCTGTACATGCAATAAGCCCCCGCTCATGTAGCTTGGATAATGGATTCCCCAAATTATCACATACAACAAATCAGACAACCTAGTGGTGAATGAAAGAAGAAGGTAGTTCTCAGTGTAATAGTAAATCTAGAAACGGGAACACTGAGTAACACAGAAAATCCACCAGTGTAAAGTTTGGGAAATATGCAGAACAAAAAAACTACACAGGCTCAGACTAGCAGAGAAACGTATCAGAGTAACAATAATGTGGTATTACCTGAGTTTAGCTTGGAAATCCTGCCATACAACTTTGTATTGAAGTAACAAAATGAGAGGGTAATCTCTCACCAGAAATTAAAATTCCTGCTTCCTGGTACACTATTGTGAATGCATCTGAAGTCTTGCTGGCCATGCTTGTAGTTTTATTCTCTTCATTCCTGACATGGTTTTCACGTGGGCTAATTAGCTATGTCCCATATTTATTAACCCCACCTATTTTATTTCATGTAGGATGAGTTACCGGGATGGATTAAGTCCCAAATTCTTTTCACCCCTCCTCCTTTCCTGTGCACGGTAGTTTCATTTGTCAATCAAATTGACTGATGCCCCACCACGGCCTGAAACAATAAAACATGCCTTGGCCCCGATGCAGTTGCGTCATAACTACATTCCAATCTGCTGTTCCCCTCCTCGCTTTCCCGGGAATTAACACGCTTTATCTCCTGGGTTGGGATGGGGTGTAAGGCCTGCCTTATCTTGCTGTTTAGGATCACCAGTCTGTCCGCTGAACTCGCTTGCTTGTTGCGGCAACTACAAACGTTTTCTGTCTCCGCAAAGTCGGGCTCTTATCTCCCATTCTGCCGTGGCTGGTTCACACGTTAGGTCCTGTTAAACGTAATGTGTTAGGTGTCTGTCCCTATTCCAACCGCAGGATTGTAAACTAACTGTCAATCTCCACGACTGGCTCCGCGATGTCTGGTTGATCAGAACATCAAAGGGAAAATCTCTTAGATGTAGAGACCAGACGTTGCTTTGATCTACCAATGTAGTAAAAATGATAGTGCGGGCTCTAAGTGACTCTATTTTTCTCTGGCATTGTTATCCTTTTTCCCTTTGGGTTTGGGGGACTCAGATTATTTTCTGGTGAACAATTATTTTTTACTTAGAGAATGATAGAATAATTCTTGTGCTGTCATGGCGTTTCGTCACAGTATGTAGGAGAATGATACTCATTCAGATAACCTTTACATGGTCTTGCAAACAGATGAATTAAACATATATTTATCCAAACAGATGAATTCCATAGCATCACATTCATTCTCTACTATGCATGTCTACTCGTGTTGATGTTGCCAATAGGCCTTCCCATGTACTGTCTCTAAAAATTATATAAATATGAAGTTCAGACGAGATATAAACTTTTACCACTGAATTATGTTCTTAGCCACAAATATTTTTTAAAATTGATATTCTAAAAATGAACCAGGAAGAAATTACTTTGAAACAATTCAATAACATGCGTCTACCTTATTTCTTTTCACAAGTTTCTGAAGGTTTACATGTTTCATCAAGGCCTGTCTGTTGCTGATACTCAGTTCATTGCGTGGACATTCTTCATCCTTTTTCTTAAGTGTACCTTAAAACCCCTTTCAAATGATAAAAACAACAAAACATTTACTTGCGAGTCCAAACAAGCGGACACACCGGTTCTTTATCTCAAGACAAACACAAAACTCATTGTTAGGTTATGTCAGTTATCACATATTGTCATGTCATCAATGAAAGGGCTGCAATAATGATGGAAGTGGCAGTGACACTGACACAATAATTTGAGATGAAATTATACTGAAAGACTGACATGACTATATCTTGCTGCAATAAAAACCACTTTTTAAACATTAACAGGACAATTAATCTGGGTTCAGCCCCACCAGTGGCCAGATTCTTTAAACTTACCAATATAATCGGGGAGACCAACCTCAAAAAATGGCTACAGTTAACAAAAGTGAGAGGCCCTTTTACATGCCACGAAAAAAAATGGGTCTATGGTCCTAGCCACATATTATATAACTCAATCAGCACTGGATGTGTCATGTGGTCAGTATCATTTGTATGTATGCTCATTTTGAGGGAAAATCTGTTTTCGTGCAAAAAAGGGTTTATAAAAAAATACTTTGGTTGTTCCACTTCCCTATTCTTTAATATAAACATGCACACATGTAAGAGATGGCAAACATCTTAATGATTATAACACTATTGCTTATTTAAAAATTCATTGTCCATTCCAAAAGTTGTTGAGCACTATATTTTACATGGCTGCCATATTACCCATGTGAAAAATAAAAACAGTTCTTAATAATCTGTCCAACCAATGAGTCAAGCACGAAAAACAAAGCATGGACACCACTTTGACAGTTGCCTCAATTAATGGAGTTTAGTATAGTTTACATTAGTATAAATGAAATTAAATCCTTAATAATTCATTTTTATGAAAGTTTATGTCTATTCTTGAATAGGTTATTTCTGTATCTAATTCTGTATTTACATACATTTTGCAGCCTGTAGGTACAGTTGATAAGTTATTTAATATTAAGCATTTCAATATTGGTGCCTAAGTGGCATGTAGTCAAACATGATAGACTTGGTCTGGTGATTAAAGCTAGTCCCAAAGCAGACACTACCTTTAAGGAGTGAAGAGTTCAGCATTTACATAGTCTGGGCTATGACACATATAATGTGAGATGGCCAGTCCCCTTCCTCAACCATTTGACCAAAAACTTAGATCTACTGTAGAACCCCAGAAAGGCGAAACACAACTTGGATTGGGGAAAAAACAAAGGATGCACAGATGCCATTTTTGCTCTTAGGCAACTTATAGAAAATCAACCCAAGAAACAAGCTGTGGGAAATCCTTAAACAATATGGAGTGAGTACACATCTAACAAACCTATGTAGAAGTTTATACAACAACAATGAATGCATTGTTAGAGCAACTTGAGGACACTCAGAACCCTTCACCATAAGATCCGGAGTGCAACAAGGTTGTGTCCTGTCCCCTCTCTTGTTCATAACATATATAGACAACATATGTAAAGACACCACCCAAAACAGAGACCGCAAGAAGAACCATCTGCAAATTACACCTTTAGAGAACTCCTGTTTGCGGATGACAAAGCACAAATAGCAAAGTCAGAAGCTGAATTACAAGACCGCATGAATAGTCTAAATGAAATGTGTAGGGAACATAACATGAAAATTATCACAAGTAAAACAGAGGTAATGACTATAACTAAAGAAAAAAAAACAACAACAATTCATCTAAACAAACATCCCTTAAAACAAATAGAGAGCTTTAAGTACCTAGGAAGAATAATATCATAAAATGGCAAATCAGAAGACGAGATTAAAAATAGATGCAATAAGGCAAACCAACTCATTGGAAAAATGGCCCCAATCCCAAAAGAAAAAAACATGTATCAAAAAACTACTTTAAAAACACAATTTTCCTACCAACTCTATGTTACTAATGCCAAACCTGGACAATGACAGAAAAAGAAAAAAGAAAAATCACAACAGAAATGATATTCCTGAGAAGAATACTCCCCGTTTTGGGGAAAAAGACGGGGAGTATTCTTCTCAGGAATATCATTTCTGTTGTGATTTTTCTTTTCTCTTTTTCTGTCATTGTCCGGGTTTTGGGCATTAGTAACATAGAGTTGGTGGGAAAAATTTGTTATAAAGTAGTTATTGATACATGTTTGTTTTTTGGTATTGGTGCCATTTTTCCAATGAGTTGGTTTGCCTTTTGCATCTATTTTCAATCTCGTCTTCTGATTTGCCATTGATGATATTATTCTTCCTAGGTACTTAAAGCTCTCTATTTGTTTTAAGGGATGTTTGTTTAGATGAATTGTTGTTGTTTTTCTTCTTTAGTTATAGTCATTACCTCTTTTTTTACTTGTGATAATTTTCATGTTATGTTCCCTACACATTTCATTTAGACTATTCATGCGGTCTTGTAATTCAGCTTCTGACTTTGCTATTAGTGCTTTGTCATCCGCAAACAGGAGTTCTCTAATGGTGTAATTTGCAGATGGTTCTTCTTGCGGTCTCTGTTGGCTGGTGTCTTTACATATGTTGTCTATATATGTTATGAACAAGAGAGGGGACAGGACACAACCTTGTTGCACTCCGGATCTTATGGTGAAGGGTTCTGAGTGTCCTCAAGTTGCTCTAACAATGCATTCATTGTTGTTGTATAAACTTCTACATAGGTTTGTTAGATGTGTACTCACTCCATATTGTTTAAGGATTTCCCACAGCTTGTTTCTTGGATTGTTTTTTCTATAATTTGCCTAAGAGCAAAAATGGCATCTGTGCATCCTTTGTTTTCCTCAATCCAAGTTGTTTTTCGCCTTTCTGGGGTTCTACAGTAGTATCTAATTTTTCTGGTCAAATGGTTGGGGAAAGGGGGACTGGCCATCTCACATTATATGTGTCATAGCCAGACTATGTAAATGCTGAACTCTTCACTCCTTAAAGGTAGTGTCTGCTTTGGGACTAGCTTTAATCACCAGACCAAGTCTATCATGTTTGACTACATGCCACTTAGGCCCCAATATTGAAATGCTTAATATTAAATAACTTATCAACTGTACCTACAGGCTGAAAAAAATGTATGTAAATACAGAATTAGATACAAAAAATAACCTATTCAAGAATAGACATAAATTTTCATAAAAGTGAATTATTAAGGTTTTAATTCATTTATACTAATGTAAACTATACTAAACTCCATTAATTGAGGCAACTGTCAACGTGGTGTCCATGCTTTGTTTTTCGTGTTGACTCATTGGTTGGACAGATTATTAAGAACTGTTTTTATTTTTCACATGGGTAATATGGCAGCCATGTAAAATATAGTGCTCAACAACTTTTGGAATGGACAATAAATTTTTTAAATAAGCAATAGTGTTATAATCATTAAGATGTTTGCCATCTCTTACATGTGTGCATGTTTTATTAAAGAAAGGGAAGTGGAACAACCAAAGTATATTTTTATAAACCCTTGTTTGCACGAAAACAGATTTCCATCAAAATGAGCATACATACAAATGATACTGACCACATGACACATCCAGTGCTGATTGAGTTATATAATATGTGGCTAGGACCATAGACCCATTTTTTCTCGTGGCATGTAAAAGGGCCTCTCACTTTTGTTAACTGTAGCCATTTATGAGGTTGGTCTCCCAGATTATATTGGTAAGTTTAAAGAATCTGGCCACTGTGTGGGGCTGAACCCAGATTAATTGTCCTGTTAATGTTTAAAAAGTGGTTTTTATTGCAGCAAGATATAGTCATGTCAGTCTTTCAGTATAATTTCATCTCAAATTATTGTGTCAGTGTCACTGCCACTTCCATCATTATTGCAGCCCTTTCATTGATGACATGACAATATGTGATAACTGACATAACCTAACAATGAGTTGTTGTGTTTGTCTTGAGATAAAAAACCGGTGTGTCCGCTTGTTTGGACTCGCAAGTAAATGTTTTGTTTTTTTATCATTTAAAGGGGTTTTAAAGGTACACTTAAAAAATGGATGAAGAATGTCCACGCAATGAACTGAGTATCAGCAACAGACAGGCCTTGATGAAACATGAAAACCCTTCAGAAACTTGTGAAAAGAAATAAGGTAGACGCATGTTATTGAATTGTTTCAAAGTAATTTCTTCCTGGTTCATTTTTAGAATATCAATTTTAAAAAATATTTGTGGCTAAGAACATAATTCAGTGGTAAAAGTTTATATCTCGTCTGAACTTCATATTTATATAATTTTAGAGACAGTACATGGGAAGGCCTATTGGCAACATCAACACGAGTAGACATGCATAGTAGAGAATGAATGTGATGCTATGGAATTCATCTGTTTGGATAAATATATGTTTAATTCATCTGTTTGCAAGACCATGTAAAGGTTATCTGAATGAGTATCATTCTCCTACATACTGTGACGAAACGCCATGACAGCACAAGAATTATTCTATCATTCTCTAAGTAAAAGAATAATTGTTCACCAGAAAATAATCTGAGCCCCCAAACCAAGGAATAAGGATAACAATGCCAGAGAAAAATAGAGTCACTTAGAGCCCGCACTATCTTTTTACTACATTGGTAGATCAAAGCAACGTCTGGTCTCTACATCTAAGAGATTTTCCCTTTGATGTTCTGATCAACCAGACATCGCGGAGCCAGTCAGTGGAGATTGACTGTTAGTTTACAATCCTGCGGTTGGAATAGGGACAGACACCTAACACATTACGTTTAACAGGACCTAACGTGTGAACCAGCCACGGCAGAATGGGAGATAAGACCCAGATTTTGCGGAGACAAAAAAACGTTTGTAGTTGCCGCAACAAGCAAGCGAGTTCAGCGGACAGACTGGTGATCCTAAACAGCAAGATAAGGCAGGCCTTACACCTCATCCCAACCCAGGAGATAAAGCGTGTTAATTCCCGGGAAAGCGAGGAGGCAACAGCAGATTGGAATGTAGTTATGACGCAACTGCATCGGGGCCAAGGCATTTTTCATTGTTTCAGGCCGTGGTGGGGCATCAGTCAATTTGATTGACAAATAAAAAACTACCGTGCACAGGAAAGGAGGAGGGGTGAAAAGAATTTGGGACTTAATCCATCCCGGTAACTCATCCTACATGAAATAAAATAGGGGGGGTTAATAAATATGGGACATAGCTAATTAGCCCACGTGAAAACCATGTCAGGAATGAAGAGAATAAAACTACAAGCATGGCCAGCAAGACTTCAGATGCATTCACAATAGTGTACCGGGGAAGCAGGAATTTTAATTTCTGGTGAGAGATTACCCTCTCATTTTGTTACTTCAATACAAAGTTGTATGGCAGGATTTCCAAGCTAAACTCAGGTAATACCACATTATTGTTACTCTGATACGTTTCTCTGCTAGTCTGAGCCTGTGTAGTTTTCTTTTTCTGCATATTCTCCCAAACTTTACACTGGTGGATTTTCTGTGTTACTCAGTGTTCCAGTTTCTAGATTTACTATTACACTGAGAACTACCTTCTTCTTTCATTCACCACTAGGTTGTCTGATTTGTTGTATGTGATAATTTGGAGAATCCATTATCCAAGCTACATGAGCGTGTGGCTTATTGCATGTACAGGAGATACTTTTAGATTCATCCTGTATGATGTTAAACATTGGGAAGACTGACTACTTAGGAGAAATTCCTGAAAGCTACCTGTCTCTTGATAGCATCCAATTAACATTGATTATTTGGACCAACACTTTGAAACCAAGATTGTGGTGAAACCACTTGGTTTGAGGAATGGCACCAGTTCACCTTGTCTGCATGATGTCTGCAGAGGAAGACATGACTTAGGACATTCAATATCCCAGACAGATTCAGGGAAGGCATTTAATGTTCGACAGGGACTGTGCGACCAGTCCTTCCGACAAGACAGTATGAATGAATTAGAAAGGGAGAGAGTAAGTGAGGTGAACTTATATGGGAAACACTCCATTACATATTTGAATGGAAAGATGTATGTTTTGAGCTATAGAGTTCTAAAGGGTTTTTATGAATATATACATATATATTATTTGTTTAGAATTGATATATGTTTATGTAACATGCCATCATATATCATCATACCATCATATATTATGACTTGAATGTATGTTCATATAATGCATATCCATATGTTTTTTGAAATGTGTGGACGTAGATACTACCCATCTCCGTTCGTTTCATTCCAGATCTCTTAGGAGCAATGGACAGTCAACTCATATCAGGAAGGGGACTGACCCCAGTGAAGGAACCAGTTTGGACTCCTTCAGTCTGACAGTGAACTGCGTCTCACAGGGGGAAGCATGACCTATGTGCTTCTTAGCTTTTCAGCCAGATGAGGTATGTAAAACCTCATTATAACCATCATCATCATATTATCATCAATAGCAATAATAAACACAGTTGTTGTATTTTAAACTCAATTTGTCCGTAAAAATTCTAAATGTGTATAAATGTTTGTGTAGATTAAATAATCTAGTGCACACATTATTATATCATTTAGTGGGGGTTCAAAAACGTAATGTCCAGAAGTAGGAATTTATGTCAGGGAGGTACCTTGCCTATGCAGTCATAAGTAACCAGATTACGTTGCATATCTTAACTCCTCCTTTCTCACTTCTGGTGATACCAAGTACACCCAAATCTATATAGATATATTCTATCTTCAACGAGCCACTTCTTGGCTTTTTTCGAGTATCAGGGACAGTGTTTTAAAATCAGCATAACAGACATTTGTTCCACGTTTTCTCTCTGGGATCAGGGGTGGTAATTAGTCCATTCTGACAGAGTTAGGGGATCTCAAACTGCATCCAGAACTAAACACCAGTAGAAGAAAATGATTTTGGCTGAGTGGTTGCCCATCTGGGATCTAACCCGAGCCAGTTGACGACACATACAAGCAGTGATCATATGTTTTAAGTATGTCAACAGAAGTTATCAGATTTGATAGAAAGTACATCTGCAGATTGCAGAATATGTGTGTATATATGTAACTTTGTAAGTAATATAGACCAGACCATTTTTACATCTGACGTTAATGTGGTGGCTCAGTATGGAGTAGAGGAATGCATGGAAGCTTATGCATGATCCATCACTTACCTGACCATGGCTTTGTTTGAGGTAGAGGACAAAATAAAGGACTCAGTGGCATCATCTTCTGCTCATCATGTATTAACATATGATTCATGTTTAAAGAAACATCAGATAGGAGGGGGCTTCAAATGAAAATTACAATAACATTGTCTTGTAACCTGTCAGTATTGTTGTTGAGGATGTCAAGAGTGTTAAACATGTGACATCACGGTACAGACACACATGGTGACATCATAAGGACAGTTTGAAGATGGCCACATCCCACTTTTATAAGCACCAAAGAGGAGCAGTTTTCTGTTATTAAATTTTTGATCAGTTAGTTAGTTAGTTAGTTAGTCGCAGTTCCAACTTCATAGCAACAGGTTGTCCCCATTATGCTCCGTTCCTGTGCCAGTGATCAGTGAAGGGGTGAAACCTATAGAATTTCATCGGCAAAGGGAAAATCCAGTATGGTCATGCATGCCTGTCAGTTCAGCAAGCGTATGGTGGAGTAGGAAGTTTCAAAAGGCATGACTTCAGTGACATACGGGGGTAGTGACCCAGAGTCGATTGAAGGCCTCATACAGGACAACCGCTGATTGACTGAAAAGTGACATTGCCACACATCTTGACATCAGTCCAACACAGCACATCATCCATGTTGTACTACAGTACTGCACAGTGTCTACAAGCTGGGTGCCATGGCAGTTTACTCCAAAATTTGAAACGACGCATGCATGCTTGTCACGAACTTTTGTAGTGCTTTGAAGCAGAAAGTGATTGTTTCCTATCAAGAATTGTTATTGAAATGTTGAGATGACACCGGGGTTTCACTACCATGGGCTGGAAACAAAGAGAGCGAGCAAAGGATGGCGCCATCCCTTCTCACCGAAACCAAAGAAGTAGTGCATGCGTCCATCTGCAGGAAAGGTTGACTCTCTTTTGGGATGAATGAAGCTTTATTTTAGAACACACCATCCCAAGAGGGAAGACTGTCACCAGGAATAATCTTCAACTCACAATAAAATCCAAACAACCTGGACTTCTGAGAAAAATTTTCCTTTTGTAACATGACAATGCTCTACCCCATACTGCCTGTGCACAGTTGAAACCATCAAAGACCTCCACTTTCAGTGTGCACCACACCCCCAGCACTCGCCAGACCTGGCCCCAAGTTATTTCCACCTGTTTGGATGTAGTATACATCTTGCAAACTGCCACCTCGATGTTTAAATTTTCCCCGCACTACCCTCCATTTAGCAACAGCGCCGACAACCACCACAATCATACTTAAATTCAAATTTGAAGAAGGAAAGAATTAGCACTGATAGTTCAGAAGGAGGGAATTTGCATCATCCTAATTTGAAAATGGAGTGCTGATTTGAAACAGAAATGACAATATTATAATTATAAGCTGAAAAGGAGCTATGCCTTTGGTCACGATGCGACATGACGTCAAAACCCCAAGCTAGGACGGGCTGGAATAAAAATGGCGAAAAAGACCGGAGAAAGTTGTGTGTGTGTGCAGAATTACAATCTTTCAGCAACAGGAGACAGTCCACTGGAGCTGATGGCCTGGTATCCTCTGCTTAAAAATCCATCTGAAGTACAAAAACTTGGAAGAGGAGAAGAGAGAGAAGTGCCAGCCTATGAAGCAGCCAGAGTACTGGAAAAATAAAACCCTAGTCTGGAGCCTGAAACCTGATTGCATATGCTGAAGAAGGCTTTCAACTATGTTGAAAGTAAGCACACTAGAATTTTAAGATAGTTATGCCCCTTTCCCACCAGATAGTAAGTTGGTGTGTTGTTAAAAATGTGGTTAGACCTTAAGAACTTATTTCAGTTGTGCATTTTACTCCTTAAGCAGTTAGCTAAGTCAGAAGTGATTTAGGAGTTTGTGATTAATTTAGGATTTAGAAGGTTAGAATCCTTAGTTTAATAGTAAGGAACTATCTTAAATGTGCTATCACTAGTAGGAGGAATTAGTGTAATTCGTCCTGGAAACAGTACATGGGCACATTAAATTTTAAATAGTTCCCTATGTTTTATAAAAAAATCCTGTGTATTCTATGGAAGCATTCATGTGGTGATTCATTTTGACTTCATTGGGGTTAAACCTGTGAATTTATTTTTTAGCTTATTGAGTGTGAGTCACACAATTATGCCTATCCATCATTCATGCAAGTGTGTTTATAATTTATGAAGAATGATTGTAGATTAAGTGAAGAGAAGAGACATACAGAGGATGTGTATGATCAATCAATCAGTCACCTGATAGTAGGCAATTTGAGACATACTGCCACGTCTATCAGAGGTACACATACACTAAGAGATAATTTAGTGCGCTTCTCAGTGCGCTTCTCTGCATGACACCACTTTGTATTCCATATCACTCATTTTACAATTATATGGTTTTGACTTGTGTTTGATGTATGATGATGATGAATCTTATAGATGAATAAGGTAATGGTATATACCTACGTGTTGAAGAGGAGGGAGGATGCGCCTTCTCAAAGTATTTGATTGGGAAGAATCCACCTGAATGTTATACAGGAGATGATGCCATAATGTACTTATATTGTTTATAAGTAAATACTCATTACATTTAGGAATGAATTTACGACCCTTAACCCTACCAGACCTGGGGCCCCTAACCCTAACTGTCCCCATACCTGGGCTCCTGAGCATTAAAGAAAAAAAACCCAAACATGATATAGAAAAATATTAGTTACATGAAAAAAAGTGGTTAGAATAAGATGAAATTTGGAGACACTATAGAAAATAGGTCTACCTTTCATCTAGCGCCAATATTCCACCTGTGTATGCCAATCAACCCAGCAGGATGAACCTTTTTTTCACACAGAGGTACTTCTTGCAAAGTGAGCACCAGATGTTGCTCTTCACCTTCTTGCATGGATTGTCTTTGTAAGACACCCCGGGTTTTTGCTTGTTGTACCTGGAGTGCTTTTCCATGCACACAACACAGCTATGATTAGACGATGTCCCAGGGGGAATCTCTGAAAAATGATTGCCAGGGGTCATCCGTTGAGGGCAGGGTTCCTTTTGTGGGTGGCGGTGGGCTGATGTCCTGTATCTACCAATAAGTTGCAGGCACAGTTTCTGAATATATCTGGTGAAATAATCTGGCTTTTCTGAAGCAGCTTGCTGCTTTGAAGCATACAAGATATAAGAATTATAAATGGCCCACATAACAAATTTTAAAAAAGCCGCCGGGGCCAGCGGTAATGATGACGAGACCGGTGAAGGCAAGTCATCTGGTCTTTTTTGTCACAGCCACCCATATATTTATTATAGTCTTTCGCCAGCTGTGGCATCTGTATTTCTTGCACACTGCCATCTTTATTTCTTCTCTTTATTACAACATTTTGGGTTGGATCGTGGTAGTTTGAAATACATGTGAGGGGCTTTCTATCCTGCCAAACTAAACATGTTACACTTTCTTGACATTAGATAGTGACTGTCACCCCTAGCAAGGTTTTTTACACTTTTCAGCTTTTCACTTTCACTTTTTCACGTTAAACCACACAAAGTCAATTCAAACACATGGGGGCGACATTTGCAATGACTAACCATGAGATTTGACCTTTTGCCTAGCGGCAGAATAGGAAATTCCCGAAGAATGGTACAGCGGTCTGGTAGGGTTAATGTGTGAGGTCTTTTCATTTCAGATGGAAGGATATCTAGGGAAAATAATTATGTACAAGAGGGAATGGTAAACATGGTTATCAAATTTTGAATCGATCAAGGTATTACTCAACTTGGAGACTATGGGTGACAGGCATGGGCGAAGATGACACTGGTTATCTGGTAGTCTAAACCTTGAGCGCCCTGTAATGGAGGATGAGCTGGAGAGGTACCAGCTATGGAGTTGATAACTGTTGGTTAACACTAAGACCCTCTGACAAACTAGAGAAACTAGCAGACATGTACAACAACAGTATAGGGAGTGCTAGCATCAAGGAGGAGTGGTTACACAGCTGTCTGATTCCCTTGCTGAAGCCTGGCAAAGACCACACAAAAAATTCAGGGATATCAAGTAATAACATGCAGAACACAATAGGCTAGCTGCTTGAGAAGTTAATTGCCAGAAAAATATCAATCCAGCTGGAGAGGCAAGGTGTTTTCCCACCTATCCTGGGAGGGTACTGTCTAAAAAAGAGAAACCTGGACACCAATGCAGCAGTCTTTGCCATGATGTCTATGAAGATTTCCACTCAGGCATTGAAACATTGCTGCAAGCGATTGATCAACAGAGTACCAGTGGATTTCTTAATGCTCAGCTTCTTGAACTCAAGATACGTCCTTTCCTCCTTAGCTGGATCGCTGCTGCCTTCTTCCAACCAGAAAGTAGTCTTTAGATGTGGCAGTTGGGCTTCAGAACCAACAACAATATATCCTGGCCTACCACAGGATCACCATTATCGCTGGTGCTGTTCAACGCCTACACTGTGAGAATCACCAGCGAGCAAATCATAGGACTGGGGAGGACATTGTCATATGCAGATGATGTTTTAGTGTATCATCAGGATAAGGACAGAGATAAGCTTGCTGTAGAACTACAAACCAAACTCAATCACGTAAGCACTTGGTGTGTTAAAGCTAGGGCAATGGTCAACCCAACAAAGGCAACAAGAGACATGGTTCTCTTTAAATAACCACATAGGTCAACACCCCAACACCAATTGTAATCTGGGTTCAGAGGTAGTGGAAAGAACACAGGCAATGAATTACCTGGGGATATGGTTTGATCGAAGCCTACTTATACTGAGCACATAGACCAGTGATAACAAAGGCCAAGCGGGGTTTGGCTGCGATGTGGGTGATGCGGCAGCAAACTGTGAGCAGCGCCATCTATGTCTTCATTACGAAGGGCTGGTCCTTTCTGTTCTGGAGTATGTGATGGGCGATCCTGACTCTCAGCCATAAGCATTTAGAAAGGATGGAAAGGATACAGAACGAAGCCATGCTCATCATTCTTGGATGTACAAGAGATACAAGCATGCAAGGTGCCTGAATTTTATACAGGAGATGATGACCTTCTTGATTTTCCAACCATTGAAGACAGAATACAAATTTGCCAAGCACATTCCTATCTCAGAGTCAATGCAAACATACAACATCCACTGCATAGCGGGATTAAGAAGGTAAAGGGCAGCAGGTTAAAAAGAGGAAAGTCGTGGATGGGTCAAGCCGAAGACATTCTTCAGCAGGTGTGTTCACTTGAGGACTTAGAACCTGGCAAGGAGTGGGTACAAGTGCCAACAGAGTTCTGTACATCCTTTTCAGTGTGCATCCAACTAGACAGGAAATGCAGACAAGAAAATCTAGCTGCTGTGGAGGCGGAAGTACAGGCTCTGATCTTCAAGAATTCTTTAGAGGATGATGCTGTCATTTACACGGATGGGTCGGTCGTCCGAGGAGTGAGAAGTTCATGGGCCTTTACGGCTCAGGTCGGAAGGGAAAACTGTGAAGGAAGAGTCTGACGCTTTTGCTTTGACCACATGCAGCCTGACTATGGAAGTCATGGCAGTAAGTAAGCAATAACATGGCTCGAGACACAGACATTCAATCAGGGCATTGTGTCCTTAGTGACTCAATGAGTATGCTCAGGAGGATAGAGACAGGGTGGGTGAGAGAGTGGCTGCTTGCCATGTCACGAAAAGAACTATGATAAGATCTATTGAATTGAGACGATAGTGCGCACTCTAAATGAACAGAGCAATAAAAGAACAGTTACAATTTACGTCATTCAAGCGGAGACCGTCTTACAAGATGCATGTCTCCGAACTGTGATTCCGGCAACGGCAAACTATATATTGCCGCCGTTAGGTCTGTGTTAGTAGGGTTGGCTATTAGTTAGTGCTAGTAATAGGATTTAGTCTCAGTGTGAAGTACGTTTCGATCATGTGCAACGATTTTAATAGTTTTAGTCAGAAGAGAAAGATTATTTTCGAGAAAATAACTGACGTCCTGTTGTCATTTACAAGGAGCGTGAATGTACATCATCATTTATCGCGAGTCCACAGCGTCCACGGCAGCTGCCCTGCACATTCTCTAGATAGCTCCTTGGCGCTGCTGTCTCTGGAGCAGTCTTGGCTGGCAAAGATTAGTTTCATCTTTGTGCCAGGGCATGTGGGCACCCATGGGAATGAGCAGGCTGACAGGCTTGCAGGTAGGGCTGCTGTGGAAGGCGGACGAGCCATGGACCAGGCAGACATTCTGAATGCTCTTCAGTTATCAGTTATCAGTTGGGGTATCTTCATTGCACTCCGGACATGTCCATAGGTTGCTCAGATCCTCCCCCCAGCAGATGCATCAGCGTCCGGTGGCTAATAGTGCCAGTTCTGTGTTGGTTGACGAGGCGCTTTGTTTTCCCGAATGTACCTCTCCGCGTCTGGCTGTGCCGATTCTTACTCCAAGGTCTTTCATCCTGGACAGCGATGTGGAAATCACTGACGTCAAAGTCCTCTGTTCTCGCCATATCTTTAAGGACGTTAATAAAATCGGCATGATCCATTGGGCTGACCATCTACAGGGGGTGCAGAGCCAGCCAGTTTGTCAGCTCGTTCATTTCCCTCGACTCCCGCATGTCCCGGGACGAAGATGAAGGTGACTTTATGGACAACAGACTTCCGCAGCGATTCAGTCCACTGTCTACGTACAGATCCAGCTTCGACCTTCTGAATCATGCTCATTGAATCACTTAGTACACACACGTTGGTATAATGCTGTGATTCCAGCCATATGAAAGCTTGTGTAACTGCCATCACCTCCATCGCCATGCTGCTCGTGGTCATAGAGTGGGCACCACTGGATTCTTGAACGGTTCGGCCACTGAACGGGCTGTAAATGCCCACGCACTTCTCTGCTGCTTTACAACAGATCCATCTGTATAGATGAGCACTTCGGGGCTATCTGAGTGTTCATAGATGAGCGTGTTAACCTCTGCATTGACAGCGGCAGGGTTCTGCTCTCTGCACCGTCTGCAGTGTGATGCAGAGGTTAACGACGCTCATCTATGAACACTCAGATAGCCCCGAAGTGCTCATCTATACAGATGGATCTGTTGTAAAGCAGCAGAGAAGTGCGTGGGCATTTACAGCCCGTTCAGCTGGGCCGAACCGTTCAAGAATCCAGTGGTGCCCACTCTATGACCACGAGCAGCATGACGATGGAGGTGATGGCAGTTACACAGGCTTTCATATGGCTGGAATCACAGCATTATACCACGTGTGTGTACTAAGTGATTCAATGAGCATGATTCAGAAGGTCGAAGCTGGATCTGTACGTAGACAGTGGACTGAATCGCTGCGGAAGTCTGTTGTCCGTAAAGTCACCTTCATCTTCGTCCCGGGACATGCGGGAGTCGAGGGAAATGAACGAGCTGACAAACTGGCTGGCTCTGCACCCCCTGTAGATGGCCAGCCCATGGATCGTGCCGATGTTATTAACGTCCTTAAAGATATGGCGAGAACAGAGGACTTTGACGTCAGTGATTCCACATCGCTGTCCAGGATGAAAGACCTTGGAGTAAGAATCGGCACAGCCAGACGCGAGAGGTACATCGGGAAAACAAAGCGCCTCGTCAACCAACACAGAACTGGCACTATTAGCCACCGGACGCTGATGCATATGCTGGGGGGAGGATCTGAGCACCTATGGACATGTCCGGAGTGCAATGAAGATACCCCAACTGATAACTGATAACTGAAGAGCATTCAGAATGTCTGCCTGGTCCATGGCTCGTCCGCCTTCCACAGCAGCCCTACCTGCAAGCCTGTCAGCCTGCTCATTCCCATGGGTGCCCACATGCCCTGGCACAAAGATGAAACTAATCTTTGCCACCCAAAACTGCTCCAGAGACAGCAGCCCCAAGGAGCTAGCTAGAGAATGTGCAGCAGCTGCCGTGGACGCTGTGGACTCGCGATAAATGATGAATGTACATTCACGCTCCTTGTAAATGACAACAGGACGTCAGTTATTTTCCTCGAAAATAATCTTTCTCTTCTGACTAAAACTATTAAAATCGTTGCACATGATTCGAAACGTACTTCAAACTGAGACTAAATCCTATGACTAGCACTAACTAATAGCTAACCCTACTAACACAGACCTAACGGCGGCAATATATAAGTGTTGCCATTGCCGGAATCACAGTTCGGAGACATGCATCTTGTAAGACGGTCCTCCGCTTGAATAACGTAAAATTGTAACTGTTCCTTTATTGCTCTGTTCATTTAGAGTGCGCACTATCGTCCTCAATTCAATAGATCTTATCATAGTTCTTTTCGTGACATGGCAAGCAGCCACTCTCTCACCCACCCTGTCTCTATCCTCCTGAGCATACTCATTGAGTCACTAAGGACACAAGCCTGAATTGAATGTCTGTGTCTCGAGCCATGTTATTGCTTTACTTATTACTGCCCATGACTTCCATAGTCAGGGCTGCATGTGGTCAAAGCAAAAGCGTCAGACTCTTCCTTCACAGTTTTCCTTCCGACCTGAGCCGTAAAGCCCATGAACTTCTCACTCCTCGGACGACCGACCCATCCGTGTAAATGACAGCATCATCCTCTAAAGAATTCTTGAAGATCAGAGCCTGTACTTCCGCCTCCACAGCAGCTAGATTTTCTTGTCTGCATTTCCTGTCTAGTTGGATGCACACTGAAAAGGATGTACAGAACTCTGTTGGCACTTGTACCCACTCCTTGCCAGGTTCTAAGTCCTCAAGTGAACACACCTGCTGAAGAATGTCTTCGGCTTGACCCATCCACGACTTTCCTCTTTTTAACCTGCTGCCCTTTACCTTCTTAATTCCCGCTATGCAGTGGATGTTGTATGTTTGCATTGACTCTGAGATAGGAATGTGCTTGGCAAATTTGTATTCTGTCTTCAATGGTTGGAAAATCAAGAAGGTCATCATCTCCTGTAAAAAATTCAGGCACCTTGCATGCTGTATCTCTTGTACATCCAAGAATGATGAGCATGGCTTCGTTCTGTATCCTTTCCACCCTTTTCTAAATGCTTATGGCTGAGAGTCAGGATCGCCATCACATACTCCAGAACAGAAAGGACCAGCCCTTCGTAATGAAGACATAGATGGCGCTGCTCACAGTTTGCTGCCGCCATCACCCACATCGCACCCAAACCCCCGCTTGGCCTTTGTTATCACCTGGTCTATGTGCTCAGTATAAGTAGGCTTCGATCAAACCATATCCCCAGGTAATTCATTGCCTGTGTTCTTTCCACTACCTCTAAACCCCAGATTTACAATTGGTTTTGGGGGTGTTGACTATGTGGTTATTTAAAGAGAACCATGTCCTCTGTTGCCTTTGTTGGGTTGGACCATTGCCCTAGCTTTAACACACCAAGTGCTTACGTGATTGAGTTTGGTTTGTAGTTCTACAGCAAGCTGATCTCTGTCCTTATCCTGATGATACCTAAAACATCATCTGCATATGACAATGTCCCTCCCAGTCCTATGATTTGCTCGCTGGTGATTCTCACAGTGTAGGCGTTGAACAGCACCAGAGATAATGGTGATCCCTGTGGTAGGCCAGGATATATTGTTGTTGGTTCTGAAGCCCAACTGCCACATCTAAAGACTATTTTCTTTTGGGAAAGAAGGCAGCAGCGATCCAGCTAAGGAGGAAAGGACGTATCTTGAGTTCAAGAAGCTGAAGCATTAAGAAATCCACTGGTACTCTGTTGATCAATCGCTGCAGCAAATGTTTCAATGCCTGAGTGGAAATCTTCATAGACATCATGGGCAAAGACTGCTGCATTGGTCCAGGTTTCTCTTTTTAGACAGTACCCTCCCAGGATAGGTGGGAAAACACCTTGCCTCTCCACTGGATTGATATTTTTCTGGCAATTAACTTCTCAAGCAGCTAGCCTATTGTGTTCTGCATGGTTATTACTTGATACCCCTAAATTTTTTGTGTGGTCTTTGCCAGGCTTCAGCAAGGGAATCAGACAGCTGTGTAACCACTCCTCCTTGATGCTAGCACTCCCTATACTGTTGTTGTACATGTCTGCTAGTTTCTCTAGTTTGTCAGAGGGTCTTAGTGTTAACCAACAGTTATCAACTCCATAGCTGGTACCTCTCCAGCTCATCCTCCATTACGGGGCGCTCAAGGTTTAGACTACCAGATAACCAGTGTCATCTTCCCCCATGCCTGTCACCCATAGTCTCCAAGTTGAGTAATACCTTGATCGATTCAAAATTTGATAACCATGTTTACCATTCCCTCTTGTACATAATTATTTTCCCTAATATCCTTCCATCTGAAATGAAAAGACCTCACACATTAACCCTACCAGACCGCTGTACCATTCTTCGGGAATTTCCTATTCTGCCGCTAGGCAAATGGTCAGATCTCATTGGTTAGTCATTGCAAATGTCTGCCCCCATGTGTTTGGAATTGACTTTGTGTGGTTTAACGTGAAAAAGTGAAAAGTGAAAAGCTGAAAAGTGTAAAAAAAACCTTGCTAGGGGTGACAGTCACTATCTAATGTCAAGAAAGTGTAACATGTTTAGTTTGGCAGGATAGAAAGCCCATCACATGTATTTCAAACTACCACGATCCAACCCAAAATGTTGTAATAAAGAGAGAAATAAAGATGGCAGTGTGCAAGAAATACAGATGCCACAGCTGGCGAAAGACTATAATAAATATATGGGGTGGCTGTGACAAAAAATGACCAGATGACTTGCCTTCACCGGTCTCGTCATCATTACCGCTGGCCCCGGCGGCTTTTATAAAATTTGTTATGTGGGCCATTTATAATTCTTATATCTTGTATGCTTCAAAGCAGCAAGCTGCTTCAGAAAAGCCAGATTATTTCACCAGATATATTCAGAAACTGTGCCTGCAACTTATTGGTAGATACAGGACATCAGCCCCACCGCCACCCACAAAAGGAACCCTGCCCTCAACGGATGACCCCTGGCAATCATTTTTCAGAGATTCCCCCTGGGACATCGTCTAATCATAGCTGTGTTGTGTGCATGGAAAAGCACTCCAGGTACAACAAGCAAAAT
The DNA here is from genome assembly GCA_014155875.1 of Cepaea nemoralis. Taxonomy (NCBI): domain Eukaryota; kingdom Metazoa; phylum Mollusca; class Gastropoda; order Stylommatophora; family Helicidae; genus Cepaea; species Cepaea nemoralis. The sequence continues at coordinate 428,885 of JACEFZ010027783.1, read as the reverse complement.
CCCGAGTGTCTTACAAAGACAATCCATGCAAGAAGGTGAAGAGCAACATCTGGTGCTCACTTTGCAAGAAGTACCTCTGTGTGAAAACAAGGTTCATCCTGCTGGGTTGATTGGCATACACAGGTGGAATATTGGCGCTAGATGAAAGGTAGACCTATTTTTCTATAGTGTCTCCAAGTTTCATCTTATTCTAACCACTTGTTTGCATGTAACTAATATTTTTCTATATCATGTTGGTTTTTTCTCTTTAATGCTCAGGAGCCCAGGTATAGGGGACAGTTAGGGTTAGGGCCTCAGGTCTGGTAGGGTTTAAGGGTCGTAAATTCATTCCTAAATGTAATGAGTATTTACTTATAAACAATATAAGTACATTATGGCATCATCTCCTGTATAACATTCAGGTGGATTCTTCCCAATCAAATACTTTGAGAAGGCGCATCCTCCCTCCTCTTCAACACGTAGGTATATACCATTACCTTATTCATCTATAAGATTCATCATCATCATACATCAAACACAAGTCAAAACCATATAATTGAAACATGAGTGATATGGAATACAAAGTGGTGTCATGCAGAGAAGCGCACTGAGAAGCGCACTAAATTATCTCTTAGTGTATGTGTACCTCTGATAGACGTGGCAGTATGTCTCAAATTGCCTACTATCAGGTGACTGATTGATTGATCATACACATCCTCTGTATGTCTCTTCTCTTCACTTAATCTACAATCATTCTTCATAAATTATAAACACACTTGCATGAATGATGGATAGGCATAATTGTGTGACTCACACTCAATAAGCAAAAAGATAAATTCACAGGTTTAACCCCAATGAAGTCCAAATGAATCACCACATGAATGCTTCCATAGAATACACAGGTTTTTATTAAAACACATAGGGAACTATTTAAAATTTAATGTGCCCATGTACTGTTTCCAGGACGAATTACACTAATTCCTCCTACTAGTGATAGCACATTTAAGATAGTTCCTTACTATTAAACTAAGGATTCTAACCTTCTAAATCCAAAGTTAATCACAAACTCCTAAATCACTTCTGACTTAGCTAACTGCTTAAGGAGTAAAATGCACAACTGAAATAAGTTCTTAAGGTCTAAACCACATTTTTAAAACAACACAACCAACTTACTATCTGGTGGGAAAGGAGCATAACTATCTTAATATTCTAGTGTGCTTACTTTCAACATAGTTGAAAGCCTTCTTCAGCATATGCAATCAGGTTTCAGGCTCCAGACTAGGGTTTGATTTTTCCAGTACTCTGGCTGCTTCATAGGCTGGCACTTCTCTCTCTTCTCCTCTTCCAAGTTATGTACTTCAGATGGATTTTTAAGGCAGAGGATACCAGGCCATCAAGCTCCAGTGGACTGTCTCCTGTTGCCTGAAAGATTGTAAATTCTGCACACACACACAACTTTCTCCGGTCTTTTTCGCCATTTTATTCCAGCCCGTCCTAGCTTGGGTTCTGACGTCATGTCGCATCGTGACCAATGGCATAGCTCCTTTTCAGCTTATAATTATAATATTGTCATTTCTGTTTCAAATCAGCACATCCATTTTCAAATTAGGATTGATGCAAATTCCGTCCTTCTGAACTATCAGTGCTAATTCTTTCCTTCTTTCAAATTTGAATTTAAGTATGATTGTGGGTGGTTGTCGGCGCTGTTGCTAACTGGAGGGTAGTGCGGGAAAGATTTAAACATCGAGGTGGCAGTTTGCAAGATGTATACTACATCCAAACAGGTGGAAATAACTTGGGGCCAGGTCTGGCGAGTGCGGGGGATGTGGTGCACACTGAAAGTGGAGGTCTTTGATGGTTTCAACTGTGCACAGGCAGTATGGGGTAGAGCATTGTCATGTTAAAAAAGGGAAAAATTTTTACTCAGAAGTCCAGGTTGTTTGGATTTTATTGTGAGTTGAAGATTATTCCTGGTGACAGTCTTCCCTTTTGGGCATGGTGTGTTCTAAAATAAAGCTTCATTCATCCCAAAAGAGAGTCAACCTTTCCTGCAGATGGACGCATGCACTACTTCTTTGGTTTCGGTGAGAAGGGATGGCGCCATCCTTTGCTCGCTCTCTTTGTTTCCAGCCCATGGTAGTAAACCCAGGTGTCATCTCAACATTTCAATAACAATTCTTGATAGGAAACAATCACTTTCTGCTTCAAAGCACTACAAAAGTTCGTGACAAGCATGCATGCGTCGTTTAAATTCTGGAGTAAACTGCCATGGCACCCAGCTTGTAGACACTGTGCAGTACTGTAGTACAACATGGATGATGTGCTGTGTTGGACTGATGTCAAGATGTGTGGCAATGTCACTTTTCAGTCAATCAGCGGTTGTCCTGTATGAGGCCTTCAATCGACTCTGGGTCACTCCCCCTGTATGTCACTGAAGTCATGCCTTTTGAAACTTCCTACTCCACCATACGCTTGCTGAACTGACAGGCATGCATGACCATACTGGTTTTTCCCTTCGCCGATGAAATTCTATAGGTTTCACCCCTTCACTGATCACTGGCACAGGAACGGAGCATAATGGGGACAACCTGTTGCTATGAAGTTGGAACTGCGACTAACTAACTAACTAACTAACTGATCAAAAATTTAATAACAGAAAACTGCTCCTCTTTGGTGCTTATAAAAGTGGGATGTGGCCATCTTCAAACTGTCCTTATGATGTCACCATGTGTGTCTGTACCGTGATGTCACATGTTTAACACTCTTGACATCCTCAACAACAATACTGACAGGTTACAAGACAATGTTATTGTAATTTTCATTTGAAGCCCCCTCCTATCTGATGTTTCTTTAAACATGAATCATATGTTAATACATGATGAGCAGAAGATGATGCCACTGAGTCCTTTATTTTGTCCTCTACCTCAAACAAAGCCATGGTCAGGTAAGTGATGGATCATGCATAAGCTTCCATGCATTCCTCTACTCCATACTGAGCCACCACATTAACGTCAGATGAAACAATGGTCTGGTCTATATTACTTACAAAGTTACATATATACACACATATTCTGCAATCTGCAGATGTACTTTCTATCAAATCTGATAACTTCTGTTGACATATTTAAATACATATGATCACTGCTTGTATGTGTCGTCAACTGGCTCGGGTTAGATCCCAGATGGGCAACCACTCAGCCAAAATCATTTTCTTCTACTGGTGTATAGTTCTGGATGCAGTTTGAGATCCCTTAACTCTGTCAGAATGGACTAATTACCATCCCAGATCCCAGAGAGAAAACGTGGAACAAATGTCTGTTATGCTGATTAAAGACACCGTCCCTGATACTCAAGAAAACAGCCAAGAAGTGGCTCGTTGAAGATAGAATATATATAGATTTGGCTGTACTTGGTATCACCAGAAGTAGAGAAAGGAGGAGTTAAGATATGCAACGTAATCTGGTTACTTATGACTGCATAGGCAAGGTACCTCCCTGACATAAATTCCTACTTCTGGACATTACGTTTTCGAACCCCACTAAATGATATAATAATGTGTGCACTAGATTATTTAATCTACACAAACATTTATACACATTTAGAATTTATACGGACAAATTGAGTTTAAAAATACAACAACTGTGTTTATTATTGCTATTGATGATAATATGATGATGATGGTTATAATGAGGTTATACATACCTCATCTGGCTGAAAAAGCTAAGAAGCACATAGGTCATGCTTCCCCCTGTGAGACGCAGTTCACTGTCAGACTGAAGGAGTCCAAACTGGTTCCTTCACTGGGCTCAGTCACTTCCTGATATGAGTTGACTGTCCATTGCTCCTAAGAGATCTGGAATGAAACGAACGGAGATGGGTAGTATCTACGTCCACACATTTCAAAAACACATATGGATATGCATTCATATGAACATACATTCAAGTCATAATATATGATGGTATGATGATATATGATGGCATGTTTACATAAACATATATCAATTCTAAGACAAATAAATATATATGTATATATTCATAAAACCATTTAGAACATCTATAGCTCAAAACATACATCTTTCCATTCACTATGTAATGGAGTGTTTCCCATATAAGTTCACCTCACTTACTCTCTCCCTTTCTAATTCATTCATACTGTCTTGTCGGAAGGACTGGTCGCACAGTCCCTGTCGAACATTAAATGCCTTCCCTGAATCTGTCTGGGATATTGAATGTCCTAAGTCATGTCTGTCCTCATGCAGACATCATGCAGACAAGGGTGAACTGGTGCCATTCCTCAAACCAAGTGGTTTCACCACAATCTTGGTTTCAAAGTGTTGGTCCAAATAATCAATGTTAATTGGATGCTATCAAGGAGACAGGTAGCTTTCAGGAATTTCTCCTAAGTAGTCAGTCCTTCCCAATGTTTAACATCATACAGGATGAATCTAAATGTATCTCCTGTACATGCAATAAGCCACACGCTCATGTAGCTTGGATAATGGATTCTCCAAATTATCACATACAACAAATCAGACAACCTAGTGTGAATGAAAGAAGAAGGTAGTTCTCAGTGTAATAGTAAATCTAGAAACTGGAACACTGAGTACACAGAAAATCCACCAGTGTAAAGTTTGGGAGAATATGCAGGAACAAGAAAACTACACAGGCTCAGACTAGCAGAGAACGTATCAGAGTAACAATAATGTGGTATTACCTGAGTTTAGCTTGGAAATCCTGCCATACAACTTTGTATTGAAGTAACAAAATGAGAGGGTAATCTCTCACCAGAAATTAAAATTCCTGCTTCCCTGGTACACTATTGTGAATGCATCTGAAGTCTTGCTGGCCATGCTTGTAGTTTTATTCTCTTCATTCCTGACATGGTTTTCACGTGGGCTAATTAGCTATGTCCCATATTATTAACCCACCTATTTTATTTCATGTAGGATGAGTTACCGGGATGGATTAAGTCCCAAATTCTTTTCACCCCTCCTCCTTTCCTGTGCACGGTAGTTTCATTTGTCAATCAAATTGACTGATGCCCCACCACGGCCTGAAACAATGAAACATGCCTTGGCCCCGATTGCAGTTGCGTCATAACTACATTCCAATCTGCTGTTGCCTCCTCGCTTTCCCGGAATTAACACGCTTTATCTCCTGGGTTGGGATGAGGTGTAGGCCTGCCTTATCTTGCTGTTTAGGATCACCAGTCCTGTCCGCTGAACTCGCTTGCTTGTTGCGGCAACTACAAAACGTTTTCTGTCTCCGCAAAGTCTGGCTCTTATCTCCCATTCTGCCGTGGCTGGTTCACACGTTAGGTCCTGTTAAACGTAATGTGTTAGGTGTCTGTCCCTATTCCAACCGCAGGATTGTAAACTAACATGTCAATCTCCACTGACTGGCTCCGCGATGTCTGGTTGATCAGAAACATCAAAGGGAAAATCTCTTAGATGTAGAGACCAGACGTTGCTTTGATTCTACCAATGTAGTAAAATGATAGTGCGGGCTCTAAGTGACTCTATTTTTCTCTGGCATTGTTATCCTTATTCCTTGGTTGGGGACTCAGATTATTTTCTGGTGAACAATTATTCTTTACTTAGAGAATGATAGAATAATTCTTGTGCTGTCATGGCGTTTCGTCACAGTATGTAGGAGAATGATACTCATTCAGATAACCTTTACATGGTCTTGCAAACAGATGAATTAAACATATATTTATCCAAACAGATGAATTCCATAGCATCACATTCATTCTCTACTATGCATGTCTACTCGTGTTGATGTTGCCAATAGGCCTTCCCATGTACTGTCTCTAGAATTATATAAATATGAAGTTCAGACGAGATATAAACTTTTACCACTGAATTATGTTCTTAGCCACAAATATTTTTTAAAATTGATATTCTAAAAATGAACCAGGAAGAAATTACTTTGAAACAATTCAATAACATGCGTCTACCTTATTTCTTTTCACAAGTTTCTGAAGGTTTACATGTTTCATCAAGGCCTGTCTGTTGCTGATACTCAGTTCATTGCGTGGACATTCTTCATCCATTTTCTTAAGTGTACCTTTAAAACCCTTCAAATGATAAAAACAACAAAACATTTACTTGCGAGTCCAAACAAGCGGACACACCGGTTCTTTATCTCAAGACAAACACAACAAACTCATTGTTAGGTTATGTCAGTTATCACATATTGTCATGTCATCAATGAAAGGGCTGGCAATAATGATGGAAGTGGCAGTGACACTGACACAATAATTTGAGATGAAATTATACTGAAAGACTGACATGACTATATCTTGCTGCAATAAAAACCACTTTTTAAACATTAACAGGACAATTAATCTGGGTTCAGCCCCACACAGTGGCCAGATTCTTTAAACTTACCAATATAATCTGGGAGACCAACCTCATAAAATGGCTACAGTTAACAAAAGTGAGAGGCCCTTTTACATGCCACGAGAAAAAATGGGTCTATGGTCCTAGCCACATATTATATAACTCAATCAGCACTGGATGTGTCATGTGGTCAGTATCATTTGTATGTATGCTCATTTTGATGGAAATCTGTTTTCGTGCAAACAAGGGTTTATAAAAAATATACTTTGGTTGTTCCCACTTCCCTATTCTTTAATATAAACATGCACACATGTAAGAGATGGCAAACATCTTAATGATTATAACACTATTGCTTATTTAAAAATTCATTGTCCATTCCAAAAGTTGTTGAGCACTATATTTTACATGGCTGCCATATTACCCATGTGAAAAATAAAAACAGTTCTTAATAATCTGTCCAACCAATGAGTCAAGCACGAAAACAAAGCATGGACACCACGTTGACAGTTGCCTCAATTAATGGAGTTTAGTATAGTTTACATTAGTATAAATGAAATTAATCCTTAATAATTCACTTTTATGAAAGTTTATGTCTATTCTTGAATAGGTTATTTCTGTATCCTAATTCTGTATTTACATACATTTTTGCAGCCTGTAGGTACAGATTGATAAGTTATTTAATATTAAGCATTTCAATATTGGTGCCTAAGTGGCATGTAGTCAAACATGATAGACTTGGTCTGGTGATTAAAGCTAGTCCCAAAGCAGACACTACCTTTAAGGAGTGAAGAGTTCAGCATTTACATAGTCTAGGCTATGACACATATAATGTGAGATGGCCAGTCCCCTTCCTCAACCATTTGACCAGAAAACTTAGATACTACTGTAGAACCCCAGAAAGAGCGAAACACAACTTGGGATTGAGGAAAAACAAAGGATGCACAGATGCCATTTTTGCTCTTAGGCACTTATAGAAAAATCAATCCAAGAAACAAGCTGTGGGAAATCCTTAAACAATATGGAGTGAGTACACATCTAACAAACCTATGTAGAAGTTTATACAACAACAATGAATGCATTGTTAGAGCAACTTGAGGACACTCAGAACCCTTCACCATAAGATCCGGAGTGCAACAAGGTTGTGTCCTGTCCCCTCTCTTGTTCATAACATATATAGACAACATATGTAAAGACACCAGCCAACAGAGGACCGCAAGAAGAACCATCTGCAAATTACACCATTAGAGAACTCCTGTTTGCGGATGACAAAGCACTAATAGCAAAGTCAGAAGCTGAATTACAAGACCGCATGAATAGTCTAAATGAAATGTGTAGGGAACATAACATGAAAATTATCACAAGTAAAACAGAGGTAATGACTATAACTAAAGGAAGAAAAACAACAACAAATTCATCTAAACAAACATCCCTTAAAAACAAATAGAGAGCTTTAAGTACCTAGGAAGAATAATATCATCAAATGGCAAATCAGAAGACGAGATTGAAAATAGATGCAATAAGGCAAACCAACTCATTGGAAAAATGGCACCAATACCAAAGAACAAACATGTATCAATAACTACTTTATAACACAATTTTCCTACCAACTCTATGTTACTAATGCCAAACCTGGACAATGACAGGAAAAAGAGAAAAGAAAAATCACAACAGAAATGATATTCCTGAGAAGAATACTCCCTACGTCTTTGCCACAGACGCCGGGAGTATTCTTCTCAGGAATATCATTTCTGTTGTGATTTTTCTTTTCTCTTTTTCTGTCATTGTCCAGGTTTGGCATTAGTAACATAGAGTTGGTAGGAAAATTGTGTTATAAAGTAGTTTATTGATACATGTTTGTTCTTTGGTATTGGTGCCATTTTTCCAATGAGTTGGTTTGCCTTATTGCATCTATTTTCAATCTCGTCTTCTGATTTGCCATTTGATGATATTATTCTTCCTAGGTACTTAAAGCTCTCTATTTGTTTTAAGGGATGTTTGTTTAGATGAATTGTTGTTGTTTTTCTTCTTTAGTTATAGTCATTACCTCTGTTTTACTTGTGATAATTTTCATGTTATGTTCCCTACACATTCATTTAGACTATTCATGCGGTCTTGTAATTCAGCTTCTGACTTTGCTATTAGTGCTTTGTCATCCGCAAACAGGAGTTCTCTAATGGTGTAATTTGCAGATGGTTCTTCTTGCGGTCTCTGTTTGGCTGGTGTCTTTACATATGTTGTCTATATATGTTATGAACAAGAGAGGGGACAGGACACAACCTTGTTGCACTCCGGATCTTATGGTGAAGGGTTCTGAGTGTCCTCAAGTTTGCTCTAACAATGCATTCATTGTTGTTGTATAAACTTCTACATAGGTTTGTTAGATGTGTACTCACTCCATATTGTTTAAGGATTTCCCACAGCTTGTTTCTTGATTGATTTTTCTATAAGTTGCCTAAGAGCAAAAATGGCATCTGTGCATCCTTTGTTTTTCCTCAATCCAAGTTGTGTTTCGCCTTTCTGGGGTTCTACAGTAGTAATCTAAGTTTTCTGGTCAAATGGTTGAGGAAGGGGACTGGCCATCTCACATTATATGTGTCATAGCCTAGACTATGTAAATGCTGAACTCTTCACTCCTTAAAGGTAGTGTCTGCTTTGGGACTAGCTTTAATCACCAGACCAAGTCTATCATGTTTGACTACATGCCACTTAGGCACCAATATTGAAATGCTTAATATTAAATAACTTATCAACTGTACCTACAGGCTGCAAAATGTATGTAAATACAGAATTAGATACAGAAATAACCTATTCAAGAATAGACATAAACTTTCATAAAAGTGAATTATTAAGGATTTAATTTCATTTATACTAATGTAAAACTATACTAAACTCCATTAATTGAGGCAACTGTCAACGTGGTGTCCATGCTTTGTTTTTCGTGCTTGACTCATTGGTTGGACAGATTATTAAGAACTGTTTTTATTTTTCACATGGGTAATATGGCAGCCATGTAAAATATAGTGCTCAACAACTTTTGGAATGGACAATGAATTTTTAAATAAGCAATAGTGTTATAATCATTAAGATGTTTGCCATCTCTTACATGTGTGCATGTTTATATTAAAGAATAGGGAAGTGGAACAACCAAAGTATATTTTTATAAACCCTTGTTTGCACGAAAACAGATTTCCATCAAAATGAGCATACATACAAATGATACTGACCACATGACACATCCAGTGCTGATTGAGTTATATAATATGTGGCTAGGACCATAGACCCATTTTTTCTCGTGGCATGTAAAAGGGCCTCTCACTTTTGTTAACTGTAGCCATTTTATGAGGTTGGTCTCCCAGATTATATTGGTAAGTTTAAAGAATCTGGCCACTGTGTGGGGCTGAACCCAGATTAATTGTCCTGTTAATGTTAAAAAGTGGTTTTTATTGCAGCAAGATATAGTCATGTCAGTCTTTCAGTATAATTTCATCTCAAATTATTGTGTCAGTGTCACTGCCACTTCCATCATTATTGCAGCCCTTTCATTGATGACATGACAATATGTGATAACTGACATAACCTAACAATGAGTTGTTGTGTTTGTCTTGAGATAAAGAACCGGTGTGTCCGCTTGTTTGGACTCGCAAGTAAATGTTTTGTTGTTTTTATCATTTGAAGGGTTTTAAAGGTACACTTAAGAAAATGGATGAAGAATGTCCACGCAATGAACTGAGTATCAGCAACAGACAGGCCTTGATGAAACATGTAAACCTTCAGAAACTTGTGAAAAGAAATAAGGTAGACGCATGTTATTGAATTGTTTCAAAGTAATTTCTTCCTGGTTCATTTTTAGAATATCAATTTTAAAAAATATTTGTGGCTAAGAACATAATTCAGTGGTAAAAGTTTATATCTCGTCTGAACTTCATATTTATATAATTTCTAGAGACAGTACATGGGAAGGCCTATTGGCAACATCAACACGAGTAGACATGCATAGTAGAGAATGAATGTGATGCTATGGAATTCATCTGTTTGGATAAATATATGTTTAATTCATCTGTTTGCAAGACCATGTAAAGGTTATCTGAATGAGTATCATTCTCCTACATACTGTGACGAAACGCCATGACAGCACAAGAATTATTCTATCATTCTCTAAGTAAAAGAATAATTGTTCACCAGAAAATAATCTGAGTCCCCAACCAAGGAATAAGGATAACAATGCCAGAGAAAAATAGAGTCACTTAGAGCCCGCACTATCATTTTTACTACATTGGTAGATCAAAGCAACGTCTGGTCTCTACATCTAAGAGATTTTCCCTTTGATGTTCTGATCAACCAGACATCGCGGAGCCAGTCAGTGGAGATTGACATGTTAGTTTACAATCCTGCGGTTGGAATAGGGACAGACACCTAACACATTACGTTTAACAGGACCTAACGTGTGAACCAGCCACGGCAGAATGGGAGATAAGAGCCAGACTTTGCGGAGACAGAAAACGTTTGTAGTTGCCGCAACAAGCAAGCGAGTTCAGCGGACAGACTGGTGATCCTAAACAGCAAGATAAGGCAGGCCTTACACCTCATCCCAACCCAGGAGATAAAGCGTGTTAATTCCCGGGAAAGCGAGGAGGCAACAGCAGATTGGAATGTAGTTATGACGCAACTGCATCGGGGCCAAGGCATGTTTCATTGTTTCAGGCCGTGGTGGGGCATCAGTCAATTTGATTGACAAATGAAACTACCGTGCACAGGAAAGGAGGAGGGGTGAAAAGAATTTGGGACTTAATCCATCCCGGTAACTCATCCTACATGAAATAAAATAGGTGGGGTTAATAAATATGGGACATAGCTAATTAGCCCACGTGAAAACCATGTCAGGAATGAAGAGAATAAAACTACAAGCATGGCCAGCAAGACTTCAGATGCATTCACAATAGTGTACCAGGGAAGCAGGAATTTTAATTTCTGGTGAGAGATTACCCTCTCATTTTGTTACTTCAATACAAAGTTGTATGGCAGGATTTCCAAGCTAAACTCAGGTAATACCACATTATTGTTACTCTGATACGTTTCTCTGCTAGTCTGAGCCTGTGTAGTTTTCTTGTTCTGCATATTCTCCCAAACTTTACACTGGTGGATTTTCTGTGTTACTCAGTGTTCCAGTTTCTAGATTTACTATTACACTGAGAACTACCTTCTTCTTTCATTCACCACTAGGTTGTCTGATTTGTTGTATGTGATAATTTGGAGAATCCATTATCCAAGCTACATGAGCGTGTGGCTTATTGCATGTACAGGAGATACATTTAGATTCATCCTGTATGATGTTAAACATTGGGAAGACTGACTACTTAGGAGAAATTCCTGAAAGCTACCTGTCTCTTGATAGCATCCAATTAACATTGATTATTTGGACCAACACTTTGAAACCAAGATTGTGGTGAAACCACTTGGTTTGAGGAATGGCACCAGTTCACCTTGTCTGCATGATGTCTGCATGAGGACAGACATGACTTAGGACATTCAATATCCCAGACAGATTCAGGGAAGGCATTTAATGTTCGACAGGGACTGTGCGACCAGTCCTTCCGACAAGACAGTATGAATGAATTAGAAAGGGAGAGAGTAAGTGAGGTGAACTTATATGGGAAACACTCCATTACATAGTTGAATGGAAAGATGTATGTTTTGAGCTATAGATGTTCTAAATGGTTTTATGAATATATACATATATATTTATTTGTTTAGAATTGATATATGTTTATGTAACATGCCATCATATATCATCATACCATCATATATTATGACTTGAATGTATGTTCATATGAATGCATATCCATATGTGTTTTGAAATGTGTGGACGTAGATACTACCCATCTCCGTTCGTTTCATTCCAGATCTCTTAGGAGCAATGGACAGTCAACTCATATCAGGAAGTGACTGAGCCCAGTGAAGGAACCAGTTTGGACTCCTTCAGTCTGACAGTGAACTGCGTCTCACAGGGGGAAGCATGACCTATGTGCTTCTTAGCTTTTCAGCCAGATGAGGTATGTATAACCTCATTATAACCATCATCATCATATTATCATCAATAGCAATAATAAACACAGTTGTTGTATTTTAAACTCAATTTGTCCGTATAAATTCTAAATGTGTATAAATGTTTGTGTAGATTAAATAATCTAGTGCACACATTATTATATCATTTAGTGGGGGTTCGAAAACGTAATGTCCAGAAGTAGGAATTTATGTCAGGGAGGTACCTTGCCTATGCAGTCATAAGTAACCAGATTACGTTGCATATCTTAACTCCTCCTTTCTCACTTCTGGTGATACCAAGTACAGCCAAATCTATATAGATATATTCTATCTTCAACGAGCCACTTCTTGGCTGTTTTCTTGAGTATCAGGGACAGTGTCTTAAATCAGCATAACAGACATTTGTTCCACGTTTTCTCTCTGGGATCAGGGGTGGTAATTAGTCCATTCTGACAGAGTTAGGGGATCTCAAACTGCATCCAGAACTAAACACCAGTAGAAGAAAATGATTTTGGCTGAGTGGTTGCCCATCTGGGATCTAACCCGAGCCAGTTGACGACACATACAAGCAGTGATCATATGTATTAAGTATGTCAACAGAAGTTATCAGATTTGATAGAAAGTACATCTGCAGATTGCAGAATATGTGTGTATATATGTAACTTTGTAAGTAATATAGACCAGACCATTGTTACATCTGACGTTAATGTGGTGGCTCAGTATGGAGTAGAGGAATGCATGGAAGCTTATGCATGATCCATCACTTACCTGACCATGGCTTTGTTTGAGGTAGAGGACAAAATAAAGGACTCAGTGGCATCATCTTCTGCTCATCATGTATTAACATATGATTCATGTTTAAAGAAACATCAGATAGGAGGGGGCTTCAAATGAAAATTACAATAACATTGTCTTGTAACCTGTCAGTATTGTTGTTGAGGATGTCAAGAGTGTTAAACATGTGACATCACGGTACAGACACACATGGTGACATCATAAGGACAGTTTGAAGATGGCCACATCCCACTTTTATAATGCACCAAAGAGGAGCAGTTTTCTGTTATTAAATTTTTGATCAGTTAGTTAGTTAGTTAGTTAGTCGCAGTTCCAACTTCATAGCAACAGGTTGTCCCCATTATGCTCCGTTCCTGTGCCAGTGATCAGTGAAGGGGTGAAACCTATAGAATTTCATCGGCGAAGGAAAATCCAGTATGGTCATGCATGCCTGTCAGTTCAGCAAGCGTATGGTGGAGTAGGAAGTTTCAAAAGGCATGACTTCAGTGACATACAGGGTAGTGACCCCAGAGTCGATTGAAGGCCTCATACAGGACAACCGCTGATTGACTGAAAAGTGACATTGCCACACATCTTGACATCAGTCCAACACAGCACATCATCCATGTTGTACTACAGTACTGCACAGTGTCTACAAGCTGGGTGCCATGGCAGTTTACTCCAGAATTGAAACGACGCATGCATGCTTGTCACGAACTTTTGTAGTGCTTTGAAGCAGAAAGTGATTGTTTCCTATCAAGAATTGTTATTGAAATGTTGAGATGACACCTGGGTTCACTACCATGGGCTGGAAACAAAGAGAGCGAGCAAAGGATGGCGCCATCCCTTCTCACCGAAACCAAAGAAGTAGTGCATGCGTCCATCTGCAGGAAAGGTTGACTCTCTTTTGGGATGAATGAAGCTTTATTTTAGAACACACCATGCCAAGAGGGAAGACTGTCACCAGGAATAATCTTCAACTCACAATAAAATCCAAACAACCTGGACTTCTGAGTAAAATTTTCCTTTTGTAACATGACAATGCTCTACCCCATACTGCCTGTGCACAGTTGAAACCATCAAAGACCTCCACTTTCAGTGTGCACCACATCCCCAGCACTCGCCAGACCTGGCCCCAAGTTATTTCCACCTGTTTGGATGTAGTATACATCTTGCAAACTGCCACCTCGATGTTTAAATCTTCCCGCACTACCCTCCAGTTAGCAACAGCGCCGACAACCACCACAATCATACTTAAATTCAAATTTGAAGAAGGAAAGAATTAGCACTGATAGTTCAGAAGGACGGAATTTGCATCATCCTAATTTGAAAATGGAGTGCTGATTTGAAACAGAAATGACAATATTATAATTATAAGCTGAAAAGGAGCTATGCCATTGGTCACGATGCGACATGACGTCAGAACCCAAGCTAGGACGGGCTGGAATAAAAATGGCGAAAAAGACCGGAGAAAGTTGTGTGTGTGTGCAGAATTACAATCTTTCAGCAACAGGAGACAGTCCACTGGAGCTGATGGCCTGGTATCCTCTGCTTAAAAATCCATCTGAAGTACATAACTTGGAAGAGGAGAAGAGAGAGAAGTGCCAGCCTATGAAGCAGCCAGAGTACTGGAAAAATCAAACCCTAGTCTGGAGCCTGAAACCTGATTGCATATGCTGAAGAAGGCTTTCAACTATGTTGAAAGTAAGCACACTAGAATATTAAGATAGTTATGCTCCTTTCCCACCAGATAGTAAGTTGGTGTGTTGTTAAAAATGTGGTTAGACCTTAAGAACTTATTTCAGTTGTGCATTTTACTCCTTAAGCAGTTAGCTAAGTCAGAAGTGATTTAGGAGTTTGTGATTAACTTAGGATTTAGAAGGTTAGAATCCTTAGTTTAATAGTAAGGAACTATCTTAAATGTGCTATCACTAGTAGGAGGAATTAGTGTAATTCGTCCTGGAAACAGTACATGGGCACATTAAATTTTAAATAGTTCCCTATGTGTTATAATAAAATCCTGTGTATTCTATGGAAGCATTCATGTGGTGATTCATTTGTGACTTCATTGGGGTTAAACCTGTGAATTTATCTTTTAGCTTATTGAGTGTGAGTCACACAATTATGCCTATCCATCATTCATGCAAGTGTGTTTATAATTTATGAAGAATGATTGTAGATTAAGTGAAGAGAAGAGACATACAGAGGATGTGTATGATCAATCAATCAGTCACCTGATAGTAGGCAATTTGAGACATACTGCCACGTCTATCAGAGGTACACATACACTAAGAGATAATTTAGTGCGCTTCTCAGTGCGCTTCTCTGCATGACACCACTTTGTATTCCATATCACTCATGTTACAATTATATGGTTTTGACTTGTGTTTGATGTATGATGATGATGAATCTTATAGATGAATAAGGTAATGGTATATACCTACGTGTTGAAGAGGAGGGAGGATGCGCCTTCTCAAAGTATTTGATTGGGAAGAATCCACCTGAATGTTATACAGGAGATGATGCCATAATGTACTTATATTGTTTATAAG
Source organism: Cepaea nemoralis (assembly GCA_014155875.1). Lineage (NCBI taxonomy): Eukaryota > Metazoa > Mollusca > Gastropoda > Stylommatophora > Helicidae > Cepaea > Cepaea nemoralis. The sequence goes on along the minus strand of JACEFZ010027783.1, from coordinate 413,194 downwards.
TAAATACTCATTACATTTAGGAATGAATTTACGACCCTTAACCCTACCAGACCTGAGGCCCTAACCCTAACTGTCCCCTATACCTGGGCTCCTGAGCATTAAAGAGAAAAAACCAACATGATATAGAAAAATATTAGTTACATGCAAACAAGTGGTTAGAATAAGATGAAACTTGGAGACACTATAGAAAATAGGTCTACCTTTCATCTAGCGCCAATATTCCACCTGTGTATGCCAATCAACCCAGCAGGATGAACCTTGTTTCACACAGAGGTACTTCTTGCAAAGTGAGCACCAGATGTTGCTCTTCACCTTCTTGCATGGATTGTCTTTGTAAGACACTCCGGGATTTTGCTTGTTGTACCTGGAGTGCTTTTCCATGCACACAACACAGCTATGATTAGACGATGTCCCAGGGGGAATCTCTGAAAAATGATTGCCAGGGGTCATCCGTTGAGGGCAGGGTTCCTTTTGTGGGTGGCGGTGGGCTGATGTCCTGTATCTACCAATAAGTTGCAGGCACAGTTTCTGAATATATCTGGTGAAATAATCTGGCTTTTCTGAAGCAGCTTGCTGCTTTGAAGCATACAAGATATAAGAATTATAAATGGCCCACATAACAAATTTTATAAAAAGCCGCCGGGGCCAGCGGTAATGATGACGAGACCGGTGAAGGCAAGTCATCTGGTCATTTTTGTCACAGCCACCCATATATTTATTATAGTCTTTCGCCAGCTGTGGCATCTGTATTTCTTGCACACTGCCATCTTTATTTCTTCTCTTTATTACAACATTTTGGGTTGGATCGTGGTAGTTTGAAATACATGTGATGGGCTTTCTATCCTGCCAAACTAAACATGTTACACTTTCTTGACATTAGATAGTGACTGTCACCCCTAGCAAGGTTTTTTACACTTTTCAGCTTTTCACTTTTCACTTTTTCACGTTAAACCACACAAAGTCAATTCAAACACATGGGGGCAGACATTTGCAATGACTAACCATGAGATTTGACCATCTGCCTAGCGGCAGAATAGGAAATTCCCGAAGAATGGGTACAGCGGTCTGGTAGGGTTAATGTGTGAGGTCTTTTCATTTCAGATGGAAGGATATCTAGGGAAAATAATTATGTACAAGAGGGAATGGTAAACATGGTTATCAAATTTTGAATCGATCAAGGTATTACTCAACTTGGAGACTATGGGTGACAGGCATGGGCGAAGATGACACTGGTTATCTGGTAGTCTAAACCTTGAGCGCCCTGTAATGGAGGATGAGCTGGAGAGGTACCAGCTATGGAGTTGATAACTGTTGGTTAACACTAAGACCCTCTGACAAACTAGAGAAACTAGCAGACATGTACAACAACAGTATAGGGAGTGCTAGCATCAAGGAGGAGTGGTTACACAGCTGTCTGATTCCCTTGCTGAAGCCTGGCAAAGACCACACAAAAATTCAGGGATATCAAGTAATAACCATGCAGAACACAATAGGCTAGCTGCTTGAGAAGTTAATTGCCAGAAAAATATCAATCCAGCTGGAGAGGCAAGGTGTTTTCCCACCTATCCTGGGAGGGTACTGTCTAAAAAGAGAAACCTGGACCAATGCAGCAGTCTTTGCCCATGATGTCTATGAAGATTTCCACTCAGGCATTGAAACATTTGCTGCAGCGATTGATCAACAGAGTACCAGTGGATTTCTTAATGCTTCAGCTTCTTGAACTCAAGATACGTCCTTTCCTCCTTAGCTGGATCGCTGCTGCCTTCTTCCAACAGAAAGTAGTCTTTAGATGTGGCAGTTGGGCTTCAGAACCAACAACAATATATCCTGGCCTACCACAGGGATCACCATTATCTCTGGTGCTGTTCAACGCCTACACTGTGAGAATCACCAGCGAGCAAATCATAGGACTGGGGAGGACATTGTCATATGCAGATGATGTTTTAGTGTATCATCAGGATAAGGACAGAGATCAGCTTGCTGTAGAACTACAAACCAAACTCAATCACGTAAGCACTTGGTGTGTTAAAGCTAGGGCAATGGTCAACCCAACAAAGGCAACAGAGACATGGTTCTCTTTAAATAACCACATAGTCAACACCCCAACACCAATTGTAAATCTGGGTTCAGAGGTAGTGGAAAGAACACAGGCAATGAATTACCTGGGGATATGGTTTGATCGAAGCCTACTTATACTGAGCACATAGACCAGGTGATAACAAAGGCCAAGCGGGGTTTGGCTGCGATGTGGGTGATGGCGGCAGCAAACTGTGAGCAGCGCCATCTATGTCTTCATTACGAAGGGCTGGTCCTTTCTGTTCTGGAGTATGTGATGGCGATCCTGACTCTCAGCCATAAGCATTTAGAAAGGATGGAAAGGATACAGAACGAAGCCATGCTCATCATTCTTGGATGTACAAGAGATACAGCATGCAAGGTGCCTGAATTTTATACAGGAGATGATGACCTTCTTGATTTTCCAACCATTGAAGACAGAATACAAATTTGCCAAGCACATTCCTATCTCAGAGTCAATGCAAACATACAACATCCACTGCATAGCGGGATTAAGAAGGTAAAGGGCAGCAGGTTAAAAAGAGGAAAGTCGTGGATGGGTCAAGCCGAAGACATTCTTCAGCAGGTGTGTTCACTTGAGGACTTAGAACCTGGCAAGGAGTGGGTACAAGTGCCAACAGAGTTCTGTACATCCTTTTCAGTGTGCATCCAACTAGACAGGAAATGCAGACAAGAAAATCTAGCTGCTGTGGAGGCGGAAGTACAGGCTCTGATCTTCAAGAATTCTTTAGAGGATGATGCTGTCATTTACACGGATGGGTCGGTCGTCCGAGGAGTGAGAAGTTCATGGGCCTTTACGGCTCAGGTCGGAAGGAAAACTGTGAAGGAAGAGTCTGACGCTTTTGCTTTGACCACATGCAGCCTGACTATGGAAGTCATGGCAGTAAGTAAAGCAATAACATGGCTCGAGACACAGACATTCAATCAGGCTTGTGTCCTTAGTGACTCAATGAGTATGCTCAGGAGGATAGAGACAGGGTGGGTGAGAGAGTGGCTGCTTGCCATGTCACGAAAAGAACTATGATAAGATCTATTGAATTGAGACGATAGTGCGCACTCTAAATGAACAGAGCAATAAAAGAACAGTTACAATTTTCGTTATTCAAGCGGAGACCGTCTTACAAGATGCATGTCTCCGAACTGTGATTCCGGCAATGGCAAACTTTATGTTGCCGCCGTTAGGTCTGTGTTAGTAGGGTTAGCTATTAGTTAGTGCTAGTAATAGGATTTAGTCTCAGTTTGAAGTACGTTTCAATCATGTGCAACGATTTTAATAGTTTTAGTCAGAAGAGAAAGATTATTTTCGAGAAAATAACTGACGTCCTGTTGTCATTTACAAGGAGCGTGAATGTACATCATCATTTATCGCGAGTCCACAGCGTCCACGGCAGCTGCCTGCACATTCTCTAGATAGCTCCTTGGCGCTGCTGTCTCTGGAGCAGTCTTGGCTGGCAAAGATTAGTTTCATCTTTGTGCCAGGGCATGTGGGCACCCATGGGAATGAGCAGGCTGACAGGCTTGCAGGTAGGGCTGCTGTGGAAGGCGGACGAGCCATGGACCAGGCAGACATTCTGAATGCTCTTCAGTTATCAGTTATCAGTTGGGGTATCTTCATTGCACTCCGGACATGTCCATAGGTGCTCAGATCCTCCCCCCAGCATATGCATCAGCGTCCGGTGGCTAATAGTGCCAGTTCTGTGTTGGTTGACGAGGCGCTTTGTTTTCCCGATGTACCTCTCGCGTCTGGCTGTGCCGATTCTTACTCCAAGGTCTTTCATCCTGGACAGCGATGTGGAATCACTGACGTCAAAGTCCTCTGTTCTCGCCATATCTTTAAGGACGTTAATAAAATCGGCATGATCCTTGGGCTGACCATCTACAGGGGGTGCAGAGCCAGCCAGTTTGTCAGCTCGTTCATTTCCCTCGACTCCCGCATGTCCCGGGACGAAGATGAAGGTGACTTTATGGACAACAGACTTCCGCAGCGATTCAGTCCACTGTCTACGTACAGATCCAGCTTCGACCTTCTGAATCATGCTCATTGAATCACTTAGTACACACACGTTGGTATAATGCTGTGATTCCAGCCATATGAAAGCTTGTGTAACTGCCATCACCTCCATCGCCATGCTGCTCGTGGTCATAGAGTGGGCACCACTGGATTCTTGAACGGTTCGGCCCACTGAACGGGCTGTAAATGCCCACGCACTTCTCTGCTGCTTTACAACAGATCCATCTGTATAGATGAGCACTTCGGGGCTATCTGAGTGTTCATAGATGAGCGTGTTAACCTCTGCATTGACAGCGGCAGGGTTCTGCTCTCTGCACCGTCTGTCGAGTGTGATAATGCAGGAGAAAGTGCACTTAAAAGCTGGAGGCACCGGCATCCATTCCTTGCCGGAGTTGATACTGGTAAGACTGCAGACCTGTCTAACGACATCTTCCGCCCGACCCATCCATGATTTGCCCTCTTTAGCCTGTCACCCTTTTCTCTGAATATAGCATCATGCAGAGGGTGCTGCTCATCTGCACTTATTTTTAAGTATGCACGAGCTCTCCAGATCTTGATCCTGTGTTTCATTGTCGGGAAGTCAAGGAGGTATCTCATTGCTACACAGCTGGTGTCTCTCGTGCAGCCCAAAATGATGCGCATGGCTTCGTTTTGTACCTTTTCAAGTCTTCCAATCTGCGTAGGGCTTACAGTGAGGATGGCCATGGCGTGAAAGCACAAGTCCTTGGAACAGAAGTATTAGCAGTCTTTGCTCGATATTGGCAGTCGCCATGACTCTCATTGCTGACAAACCTTTTCGAGCCTTCATTATGACATAATCGACATGATCTCTGAAGGACAGGCTACGATCAAGCCTCATGCCAAGATATGTCATTGACTGGGTTCTACTCAACCTGCTCCCATCCATTCTCACTGCCGGCAGGTCTGTTTTCACAATATGGTTGTTTAGTGAGAACCATGTAACCGTTGCCTTTGCAGGGTTGACAAAGGCATCGACATCAGCACACCATGAGGAAATTCGATCTAGTTCGCCCTGCATATCATTGGCAACCGCCTGTCTATCTCGACCCTGTCGATACACGAGGATGTCGTCAACGAATGACAGAGTCCTACCCCTCCCGTCCAACTGTTGTTCAGTGGTCGGCACCGTATACACGTTGAATAGTACTGGTGACAGTGGTGAACCCTGCGGCAATCCTGGACATATCATTATCGGCTCAGAAGACCAACTCCTGCATCTTAGCACCACCTTCCTTTGGAGCAGAACTGCAGCTATCCATCGTACAAGGTGAGGGTGCACTTTCAGTCTGAGGAGGGTTTGCATCAAGTGCTCGAAAGATACTCTGTTATATGCGTCCTCTAAGTCTATGGCGGCCGCACATGTCTCTTCTCTGACCTGAAATCCTTCGTAAACATCTTAGCAAGACACATCTTGAATGCTCTACGAGAAGTAAGTTGTTTACGAGAACCAAGCGATGACTGGGAATCTACAACCATGGTCAGGCTGCGAGAACAGCAAGTTAAAAGAGTTGTGGCCAAACAAGAACACTATGCAGGAAGCCAAAGAAGAGTAATAAACCAACCAGAACTGGTGTCGTGAGCCGCTACATGCTGCCGGATTTGCTGAGGAGGGGATCCGAGCACTTATGGACTGAATGGTTTGATGTGCAATGAGGATGATATGTCGACTAACTAACTAAGACCCTTCTTCCCCTTTGTTTATTTTTCCCTGGGGTCAAAATTCCCTTTACTTATTTTCTCTTTTTTTTTCTTTGGTGTTTTACCTTCTTCCATTTCTAATGATCATAGAGATGTATTGATAATATCAGTAGATATATGTGTAGAGTGCAGTCATGTGTGAGGCAACTAGGACTGCAAGAGCTGTGAAGAAAAGGCAGGACAGAAAAAACCACTGCAGGAAATCCTCTTCCAGAAACGTCAAGCATTCTTTGTCCACATTGTCAAAGAACATTTCGAGCCAAAATAGGCCTTATCAGCCATCTTAGAACTCACAGCTCCATACTTTCAACCCCACTGGATGAAATGAATGGTCATCATCATTCTTGATGGACAAACAACACACACACAGATATATGCGTGATGCTGAAATTTCAGGTTGGGGTTGGATCCATACTGACCCAGGTCTGACTCTTGATGAGAGCTCCTGACTAGAGTGATGAAGAAGACTATTATGAAAGAAAATACCTGCAAGAGTTTCAACTAACCACTCAAGAGAGGTAAAATGGTATCAACCTAGACTGAATAGGGAATGTTTACTTGAACCCATGAGTGGAGAATTAATCAACTGACCACCTACCTAGACCAGATCAACATTCATTCTGATAACTCAATATATTTGTAGCAATGAACATTCTTCACAACTGGGTTCCATAGACCCATATAGTGAATGGACTTGAGTTTAATACAGGTCTTATACTTTGTAAAGTTCAACAAAGATATGTATATTATTCAACACGCTGGGGTACTGAGATGTATGTTGGTATTTTGTTGAAGTGAATGTGTGGAGCATTAATGTTATATATTTATATCATGGCCTTTGGAAGAGATTATTATTTCTTGGACAGAATAACCAATACCCCAGTTTGGTGGTTATTAAATATGAAGAGATTTCATTTCCACTGTGTGTGTTGAAGAATTCTTTGATTGTTTACTTTATTCTTGTCATTTATTAATATACCCTAGATATTAATTAATTAGCTGAGAGAGGAGGGGCAGGGAAAATCCACAAGACTATTATTATAATTCGCCTTGGGGACTTCCTTGGTTCTCCAAGACTATTTATGGGCTCAAATAATTGAGCCATTAAAGGCTAATATAATTACAATGGGATCACATTGGGAGAGAGGAACTTCAACCTTCCTCTATCACTTTGAGATTCACACAACGTATCCGACTTTGGACAACTCAAAGTGTCATTGGAAGGAAAAACTTTTCGGTCCAATAAGAGATACAGCAGATGAGAGATACAGGATGAGTGGTTACACACGCAACCAAGAGAGTTTTTTTCCTACAGGAATCCAAGTACTTTATCGGCCCTGGAGACTTGCATTGAATGCATAGAAAAATGATACATTTGTTCTTTACTTTTTCAGAAAATATTCACCCAAAAAAACATGTTCATTTTAAGCCCCCTCATATGTTTGTCCAGAAATGAGGGTATCATTTTAGCTTTGATGTGTGAATCCAGCAACAGGGAAGACTGGAGTGGACACTGAGACATTGAAGCAACTGTCCCCCATTTGGGGCATTGTCACAGTTAGAAACAGGGCCCACCAATGTCAATGTCACCAGGTCCCCAGCATCATGGATAGGGTGTCTAAGCAAATGTTAACATACAACTGAGCTTGTTCATTCATAACTCGTATTGCCAGTCTGCTACTCCATTAAATCGGCAATAAAAGAATCAATGTGTTTCGGCTTCTGATGATGTCATATGTGTGCTGCTTACCTTCAGATACAGAGCGGTACTATGTATGGTGTGTGTGTGTGTGTGTGTGTGTGTGTGTGTGTGTGTGTGTGTGTGTGTGCATGTGCGTGTATGTGCATGTGCACACGCGCACGCTCCCAGGGGAGGGAGAGAGAGAGAGAAAGAGATTGATTAACGTTCGCTGTTAGTATGAACATTGTGGGAGTTTGATCTACATACATTCAACACATGCACATATCTCAACAAGGACACCAGCAAAGGCATTTATAACAGTATACGTTTATTCAGTCCCAGCAAACCTACAACTATAATCACATTCAGTCCCAGCACACCTACAACTATAATCACATTCAGTCCCAGCACACCTACAACTATAATCACATTCAGTCCCAGCACACCTACAACTATAATCACATTCAGTCCCAGCACACCTACAACTATAATCACATTCAGTCCCAGCACACCTACAACTTAAGTCGTCCATTCAGTCCCAGCACACCTACAACTTAAGCAATAACATTCAGTCCCAGCACACCTACAACTATAATCACATTCAGTCCCAGCACACCTACAACTTAAGTCGTCCATTCAGTCCCAGCACACCTACAACTATAATCACATTCAGTCCCAGCACACCTACAACTATAATCACATTCAGTCCCAGCACACCTACAACTATAATCACATTCAGTCCCAGCACACCTACAACTATAATCACATTCAGTCCCAGCACACCTACAACTTAAGTCGTCCATTCAGTCACAGCACACCTACAACTTAAGCAATCACATTCAGTCCCAGCACACCTACAACTATAATCACATTCAGTCCCAGCACACCTACAACTATAATCATCCATTCAGTCCCAGCACACCTACAACTATAATCACATTCAGTCCCAGCACACCTACAACTATAATCACATTCAGTCCCAGCACACCTACAACTATAATCACATTCAGTCCCAGCACACCTACAACTTAAGTAATCACATTCAGTCCCAGCACACCTACAACTATAATCACATTCAGTCCCAGCACACCTACAACTTAAGTCGTCCATTCAGTCCCAGCACACCTACAACTTAAGCAATCACATTCAGTCCCAGCACACCTACAACTATAATCACATTCAGTCCCAGCACACCTGCAACTTAAATCATCCATTCAGTCCCAGCACACCTACAACTTAAGTCACCCATTCAGTCCCAGCACATCTACAACTTAAGTAATCACATTCAGTCCCAGCACACCTTCAACTTAAGTAATCACATTCTGTCCCAGCACACCTACAACTATAATCACATTCTGTCCCAGCACACCTACAACTGTAATCACATTCAGTCCCAGCACACCTACAACTTAATTCATCACATTCAGTCCCAAAACACCTACAACTTAAGTAATCACATTCAGTCCCAGCACACCTACAACTTAAGTAATCACATTCAATCCCAACACACCTACAACTTAAATAATCACATTCAGTCCCAGCACACCTACAACTTAAATAATCAAATTCAATCCCAGCAAATCTACAACTTAAGTAATCACATTCAGTCCCAGCACACCTTCAACTTAAGTCATCATATTCAGTCCCAGCACACCTACAACTTAATTCGTCACATTCAGTCCCAAAACACCTACAACTTAGGTAATCACAATCAGTCCCAGCACACCTACAACTTAAGTAATCACATTCAGTCCTAGCAAACCTACAACTTAAGTTATCACATTCTGTCCTAGCACACCTACAACTTAAGTAATCACATTCAGTCCCAGCACACCTACAACTTAAGTAATCACATTCAGTCCCAGCACACCTACAACGTAAGTAATCACATTCAGTCCCAGTTCACCTACAGGTAGCCACATCATAGGCAGTGCACAAGACAGAAGGCTGTGGACATTCATGGTGAGCAGTGCCGCCGGTCTCTCTGGCTGAGGGGTTACAACACTTTCTCCGTAATCCCGTTTATCACGCAGAGTCTCTTAGCGGACGAGAGCTGGAAGCGGTTCGACCCCAGCTGGTGACTTGCGGGATAACTGAGCCGGCCGTTCAGAAAGCAATGGCAAACTACTGAGCGTAATCTTGCCAAGAAATGAACAGACAGCTGAAAGATGCTGCTGTTGACAGCGATGTCCTGTAAAAGGATATGCTGAAAAAAAAAAAAAAGATATCTATACACATAACATGAAACACAAGATCTTTGCTAGAGATTTTACAAGTCTGTTGGTACAAAGTAATTGATTGATTATTTAAATTAAAGAACCATCTTCATTGAACCGTGGCAGGGTAGTGGCTAGACACTTGCCTGCCGGTCCGGGATCAGGGGTTTGAGTTTGCATGACCTGGGCTCCCTGGTTAACCCAGCCTGAAACTAGTACTAGGAAAGTTCTTGGCGAGTGAAGGCAACTGGCGTAATACTGTCCAAATCACTGTTGAGTGCCAATAAGAAATATAGGTCTAGCCCACTACACCTTAACATGTGTAAAAGGTCCTTTACTTACCATTTTCATCACATAGAGGCATCCTTGATATGGTGATTTTTACTCTTTAACATATAACAATATTGCAGGAAGAAAAAGAGCCCTTGGAAGCCATGTTAGAAATAATGACAAAGCATTTCATGGAGTGTGTGCCATATGGTTCAGTACAGCACTTAAAGGGATGTGAGTTAAGTCAAGGGTCTGTGAATGGACATCAACCAGACATCAGTTACAGTCTCAAGGCAAGCCTCATTCAGCCACATCTTATGAAGAACATTAGGTCAGATGCCACAGCCATAGCAACAAAACGAGGTGATTAGTTGTATGTGATTCTAATGTTTTTCAATGTGCTGTATATTTGACCAATATTATGTTTTTTTTTTTTTCTTTTCAGTAGTTGTCTTCCATTATAATGTACTTTTTTGTTTTTGGTTAGAAACCTCTGAAACAAGTTAAAGAATTCAAATACCTTGGAAGTATGATCACAGAAGATGGCAGATTAGACAGAGAAATTGAAATCAGATGTCAAAAAGCTAGTGCACTTACATATCAACTGTCACCCTTACTGAAACATCCAAACATACCCATGTCCGCAAAACGACAGATAATAAACAGCATATTCACACCAACCCTATGCTACCAATCTCAAACCTGGACTTTATCCAAATTACACCTTCGCAAAATCAACACCTGCGAAATGAGATACCTGAGGAGAGCTGCCAACTTAACAATCCGAGACCGAGTAAGAAATGTTACTATCAGACAGACTGTGGGATCAACACCTTGTGCCACATTTATTGAAAGACAGAAGATCAAGTGGTTTGGCCATGTTGTTAGAATGCAACATCAGCAACTACCATCACTGGCCTTACATCTAAGATCATCTGCGACGAGACCACGAGGACGTCCAAGAAGAAAATGGATTGACGACATCAGAGACATTGTACAACCACACGGAATGACACTATCCAGTGCCGCCCACCGGGCGCTGGAACGCAAATTATTCCTCCCCACGACGCTTGACGGCAGAAGTGGAAGATGATGATGATGATGATGATGATGGTTAGAAAACAGAAACAATGTGAAAGGCAACGATAACAACAAAATTTGACATTACAGTAGAAGAAAACATAATTAACCACATCAGTCAGTTCATGTATTTGGGGTGGACATAAGAACACGTGAAAAACCTTTATGACGATAACAGAGACGAACAGTATGATGTTCAAAATAATAATGAAGGACCAGCAATTTTGAAGATGGAGGTTCAGAATGCTCTTAACCATATGAAATCTGGCAAGACCCCCGGTTCAGACAGCGTCACAACAGAAATGATTAATGCTTTAGAAGAATATGGAATAGATAAAGTTACCAGTCTGCTTAATACAATATATGATACTGGAAATATACCTCAGGAGTTATGTAATTCTGTATTTATTGCAATCCCAAAGAAATCAGGAGCCTTGGAATGTGATCAACATCGAACAATTAGTATAATGAGTCACATCACGAAGATTTTGCTAAGAATTATCATGCAAAGAGTTAGGAGGAAAATACAACATGAAATAGGAGAAGAACAATGTGGGTTTGTAGAAGGCAAGGGTACAGTAAATGCTGTGTATATACTGAGAACCGTAATCGAACGTTCTATAGAAGTAAACAAAGATCTACACCTTTGCTTTATTGACTACACAAAGGCTTTCAATAAAGTGAGACATGTCAACATGATAAGGATGCTTGAAGAACTACAAATTGATGGAAAAGATCTTAAGACTTGTAAAAAACATATATTGGAAACAACAAACTGCCATAAGAGTTGATAATGAAGTAAGCCAATATCAGCCTATTAAGGTGTGAGACAGGGATGTGTAATGTCTCCAGATCTGTTTTCCCTGTACAGTGAAACTATTTTCAGAAATATTGAAGATATGGAAGGAATCAACATTGGGGGACGATGCATCAATAACATTAGATATGCAGATGATACAACGATGCATCAATAACATTAGATATGCAGATGATACAGTCTTGATTGCAGACAATGAACAGGACCTGCAAAATTTAGTAGATGCGGTTGTTACACACAGTGAACAACTAGGGTTAGAATTAAATTGTACAAAGACACAGATTATGGTCGTCACTAGGAAGAACGAAATACCACAATGTAATATACTGTAAATGGGAATATTCTTCAACAAGTGAATAGGTACAATTATCTCGGAACAGTAATAACATCTGATGGGAGATGCCTTGAAGAGATTAGAACAAGAATCGCCATGGCAAAAGTAGCCTTTAGCAAGATGAAAAACATACTGACCAATAAAAAGATGTCAATTGAAACGAGAAAAAGATTGTTGAGGTGCTACATAGAACCTATACTTTTATATGGATGTGAAGCTTGGACAATGAGCAGTCAGGCTGAAAAACATCTAATGGCTGTAGAAATGTGGTTTCTGAGGAAAAAGCAAAGAATACAATGGACAGCCAGAAAGACCAATGAACAAGTCCTTCAAGAAACAAATGAAGATCGTAAACTGATTAGAGACATTAGACGTAGACAGTCACAAATTTTTGGGCATGTCCCCTTGCTCTTTGCCCATGTTAGTTGTCACTTAATCTTGTATAGTTTATTTCTCCACATAGTGTGCCAAAAGAAATCTATATCTATTTTCTCTAATCAATTTACATTATTAATTTTTTTCTTGAAAAGCTATCCCATTCGTTTTTCTGTCTGTCCAAGGTATTGTTTGAATTGTCTTCAATGAACATTGAAACAAACAAGAGTGTATTGCTTTCATAGAGGCAACATATATAATATTAGTACTTTACTCTTCTTCTTATTTTTGATCTTTTCTCACTGTTGATGTTCAGCTCTACTTCTGCAGGCTGGATATATATGTAGGGTCTTTTGGTCGAAACACAACTGCAGATGATTTGGAAGCAGACCAGCTTTCATTGGTTTTCATACAGCGGTATGGATGCCGGTCTTTCAGAAAGAAAAGGCAAACTACTGGACATAAACTTGCCAAGAAATCACAAAAAAAATTTTTAAATGCTGGGGTTGACTGTGACGTCCTGTGAAGGATATGCAACTAACTTTGCGATGGAACTATTCAGAAATTATATGAGCTGCAGTTGCACAGTGGCTATTACTATAGCTTTCTGAATCAGTGGTCATATGTTCAAACCTCCATTGAGGCAGATTTTAAGAAATTGACCATGGCTCCCCGGTCGGCCCAACCTAAGATGGGTACCAGGAACTGTCATTGGAAGTCAAGGCGGACAGTTTGATGTTGAACATATCACAGATCCAATGCTGATTGGTTTATAAAACAGACAGTTTGATGTTGAACATATCACAGATCCAATGCTGATTGGTTTATAAAACAGACAGTTTGATGTTGAACATATCACAGATCCAATGCTGATTGGTTTATAAAACAGACAGTTTGATGTTGAACATATCACAGATCCAATGCTGATTGGTTTATAAAACAGACAGTTTGATGTTGAACATATCACAGATCCAATGCTGATTGGTTTATAAAACAAGACAGTTTGATGTTGAACATATCACAGATCGAATGCTGATTGGTTTATAAAACAAGACAGTTTGATGTTGAACATATCACAGATCGAATGCTGATTGGTTTATAAAACAGACAGTTTGATGTTGAACATATCACAGATCGAATGCTGATTGGTTTATAAAACAGACAGTTTGATGTTGAACATATCACAGATCGAATGCTGATTGGTTTATAAAACAGACAGTTTGATGTTGAACATATCACAGATCCAATGCTGATTGGTTTATAAAACAGACAGTTTGATGTTGAACATATCACAGATCCAATGCTGATTGGTTTATAAAACATATGGGGCCAGCACCATACACCCAATATACCTCAAGGCATGTAAAAGGGTTTTTACTTGACTTATTTTTTCAGAAGTTCTTCAAGATATTCCTATAATTCGTTCATTTGATTTTTAATAAAAGAGTGTGATCATCAATGCAGAGTCAACCACTCCATGTGGTTTCAAGCATTTTTAGCTAAAGAAGATGAGTCAATTGTCGAAGTAACATTCTTCTCTGATGAGGCAAGATTTCATCCATCTGGATACACTAATAGTCAAAATAATCATATTTGGAACACTTTTGATCCCAATGCATATCATGAAGTGTCTCTCCATCCATCTTTCATGTGCCATGCCAGAAAGCATGGGCGGTCATGACTCGCCATTTCACTCGATCACCAGAGTCGTGGATCAGCTCAGTGTTCCTGTCTCGACTATGCCATGTGGCCAAGCCACCCAGGTATTTACTTCTCGGTCTTCCCCTTGGTCCGTTCCCTTCGATCTTGCCAGTTGTCACCAAGTTCTCCAATTCATTTCTTCTAATAACATGTCCACGATGAGAAAATTGGAGTATGGTTTGCCGTCAATAGAAAACGTTTTATTGGATATATAATAATTAATGTTTTTTCTTCAACGACACTGTAAATGCCAGTCCGTACCATACTGACATTTTGGAACCTTTTTTAGAACACCTGAATGAACATGAAATTGAAAAAGCGTGGTTCCAGCAAGCTGGCGCAACTGCACACACAGCTAGAGCATCACTGCGTTTTTGAAAGACATTTTTGCAAATCGCATAATATCACATGGAATTTGGCCTGCTCTTTCTCCAGATCTAGGTTCATTAGATTATTATCTGTGGAGTTTCTTGAAAGGAAATGTTTAAAAAAATAATGTACACACAATTGAGAACCTGAGAGAAGCAGTCAGAATTACCATTCAAGAAATAACAACAGACACATTGCAGAAGGTATTTGACAACATAAAGAAACGTTACAGTCATGTCTTGAAGCACAGGTGGATATTTATAACACCTGTTATAACGAATACTTCATTGGTACTTTCCAGCTTCCCCAAAACAGTGTTAGATCAAAGCATTGACTATTGTAACTAATTTAATGCATTTTTAGCACATATTTTGATGACATCATGTACTTCATTTTTCAGATTTATTCTACATACAAAGTGTAGTGAGACTTTACAAACACCCGGTATTATTTAAATTGAGATTTTAATTTTCCTTTCTTCTATTCTTTTAAAAGTTTCCTTTGTTATCCATGATTTATGTTTCCATTCCCTCACTTGCGAGACTCCCTCAAGTATTTTATGTAACATGTGATCAGTTTTCTGTGGTGGGAAGTTGATAGGAATCAAGTTTGATATTAATAGCAAAGTATTGGAAGATAGAATACTGTTTATCATTTGTTAATTGACTTCCATCATAGTCTTTGGATGTTCGATTAAAGGTGACAACTGATAAGTCACAGTGTTTGCCTTTTGGCATCTTGTTTCTATCTCTCTAACAAATTTTCTATCCTCTATAAAAACTCTGGCACAGATATGCATCTTGTATGAAACAGATCTGTGCCGCGTGTTAAAATATATAGCCAGATTTCTTTAGTATGGTCAGACTAAAGAGAAGATGTAATAACATACCATGAGTTGATTGATAAGCACAGAAAATAGCTGATCACACAGGCTGCATAGCTTGGGACAGAAATAATTGACCTTGAACATGGACTAAGATGATTTAATAGTACAATAGTTTCTAAAGTGTAGTTTTGTGTCACATTTTGCACACATACTGAATGTTTCTGGTGCTCACTCTGTAAACAGACAGAGAAAAGACCTACTGTGATCTTGTAATGGATGAGGATGTGGAAGGAGAAACTATAATTGGGAACGGCAAGGATGGTATCATGACAATAGGAACTACAGAATCACCTCTTCGCTTTGCATCGAAAACACAGTCTTCTCGTCCTGTCTCAGCTAAACATGGAGGAGGCACTATCTTCAGCAATGATGATGTATGTACTTTGTGAAAATAATGTCAGAGATGTAGCCTGTAAGTGCTAAAAGTGGTGGTAATCATTTCTGAATTTGTATTCACTTTTATATAATATAAACAGATCAACAATAATAGTTTTATAAATGTATTTTACACAAATTGCATTATTACTCAAATACATTTCTCTGCAGCTTGTCTTCAATATTTGAAATCCAATATCTAAAAATCTGTGCATGTAACTATAAGGGGCGTTCATTTGAAATCCGTTCGTGCCGCACTGTGCGTAATTGCGAACGTTGAACATGATCATGTCATAGTTATGTGATAAGTACTGACCAATGAATAAAAGAGCACAAGCTTATCGTCCCATGATGTATAGGTTCTTTTTCTGACCATTGAGAAAATGGCCAGGTTGATCCAAAATCCGTCCAAAGAAGCTGAAAGAGTGGTGATTCAGGTTCTTTCATTTGAAGGATGTCGACCAGTGGACATTCATCGAAGAATGCAGGCAGCATACGGTAACGGTACAGTGTCGAAGACAACAGTGACAGACTGGACATGAATGTTTTGGACAGAACATCTGTTCACGACAGATCTTCGATGACTGGGTCAAGCGCATATTGTTGCAACAGAAAAAACCATCGCCAAAATTGATGCAGCAGTGCAGATGAACCGTTGTCGAAGCATACGTTTGCTAGCGAAACAATTTGATGTGTCAATTGGGACAATTCAAAAGGTCGTTCGTAAGAAACTGCAATATCAGGAGGTGTGTTCACAGTGGGTACCACGGATGTTGACTGACCACCAAAAAGAGGAACGCATGATATGTTGTTTGAACCACTTTTTTACAGAGTGGAGGGTGATGCATTTCTCTTCCGCATAGTGGCAGGCGATGAATCATGGTGTCACCACTTTGAGCCGAGCAGCAAAAGAGAGAGCATGCAATGGAAGCATGCTGGATCACCAAAAGCTAAAAAATTCAAGTTACAGGTTTCCGCTGATAAGGTTATGCTGAGCGCATTTTTTGACCATGAAGGGCTATTGTTGGCCGACTTTAAAGAACCTGGTGTCAACATCAACTCTACGCACTACTTGCAAACACTAGACAAGCTGCCAAAAGCCATAAAGAATAAACAACCCGGCATGTTTCTCACGGTGTGATTTTGTTGCATAATAGTGCTAGTCCAAGGGTCTGGCCATCGCTCGTTTCCTGCTCGTGGGGGCGAGGTCTCAGAGGTTTTACGTTGAGCTCCAGCATCTGCAGCCTACCTTGTTCCAGACGTATTGGTTATCCATTCCTCTGGATCAAACAAGGCAAGGCCGAGAGAGGGAACATTTCGTTTGGGCACCGCATGTTCTCTGAAGCTCTGCCCAGGCATTGTGATGGAATTTTGGCCAAATTCCAACTCACATACTTTGGTCTGTCAAGACTGTAAGGTGCCACTCAGTGCTCGTCCGCATGTCGCAAAGATTATGCAGGAAGCATTAGCAAGGAAGAAGTGGGAAATTCTGCAACATCCAGCCTATAGTCCTGACTTGTCACCATGTGAATTTTATTTGTTCGGACCTCTAAAAAAAGCTCTCAAGGGGCAATGATTTAACACAGATGCAGATGTAATGACCAGGGTAAACACTTGGTTCAGTGAGCAACCACAATCCTTTTTTTGCGGACGGCATTTGCCGCCTACCTAAGCAATGGGATGCTTGTCTGAATGCCTACGGCGACTTCTTCTGACTAACCCATGGTGCATAATTCATTCAAAATGAATGCTTTGTTTAATTCTACCACACCTATTAATGTTTCTTTCATGCTTTTGTAATAACGCCATTTGGACGAGTTTCAAATGAACATCCCTAATATATATACACAGGTTTATGTTTTATATAATATAAGTAAAGGCCCTTTTACATCACCGTAAGGTACATTGGGCCTATGGTGCTAGACCCATATTTGTATAGACCAGTTGACACTCCACGGGTAATGTGGTCAGTTTCATGCCAGCCGCCTTTGCTTCCCCAGATATTTCTTGGTACCTGTGTTAGGCTGGGTCGACCTGCAAGCCCTGGTCAATTAAAAAAAAATCCACCCAGTGTGGATCACACCTGTGACCACTGGACCAGCACATCAGTGTCTAGCCACAATGCTATCGCGGCTACCAGTTTAATATGCACTCAGTAAACTGTAAAATCCACCTGTTAAAGTTAAAATTAATTTCATCCAATGGCTTCTTCCACATAGCAGTCTTTCTAAATGTCTCTCTGGTGTTGTCATGTGTAAATTATATATCACACCTTGAATCCATCTATGCTGTAGTCTTCATTTTATCCTCTTTCCCAGTGCATCTTTCTTCATAATAATTTTTTGCAGATCTTTTAATTTTTTTTACATGCCCAAAATATTTCATGTGTCTTAATGTTGTTTTTCTTAATAACCAGTCTTCTTTAATATTCAGTTCTTGTTGCATAGATCTGATAGTTATCTTTTTCGTCCAATGAATTTGTAATACACTTGCGTAACACTTATTTTCATAGATGCGTAGGTGCTTTTCATTAATAAACTGGTAAAATTCTCAAACTGGACAAAATAATAGCTATAATGTTGTTTTCAGCATTAATATTTATGAGAAAAAAACTCAGTGCGTGTTTTACAAACATTGCTTTTATTATTCAAAATTGATGACAAAGGACAATAATAATGATTTTTAAAAACCCTAATAATAAAGACAGTTTTATCATTATACTTCTAATCTCCAAATCACTATTTAATTACCTATGATATTGAAATGGTGCAAATATCTGCAGGACATATCTGTGGATGTTTCCTGTCACATCTCTCTATCCTACAGACTTTCTATCATACAGCTGTGTTTTCAAAATGCAACTCATATTTGAATCAAGCATTTCCACTTTTATTTGTTTTTGTTTCAATCTTTTTCAGGTTATGGCCATAAGACATAGAAGTCACAGATTAAAACCATCAAGAGCACCTACATTCCAACAAGAGCAGCTGAACAAAGATATTATTTCACCAGAAGGCAGCATTTATAATTCTTCACAGTCTCAGAATGATGAAGGAATAGCAAACAATAGCACAAGCAGTGATTCAAAGTTATACATAGAACCACTAGGAACAAATCATTTGCACGCTTTAAATTCTAAACAAGTGATGAAAAATCCTTCAGATAGTTCTCCAGCATCTTTTGAAGCATTATTAATGAAGGGAAAAGAAAAAGCAAATTTACTGCACAAAAAAGGGCTAGATCCAAAAATGGATATTAAAAGTGAACAGTACAAAGTTGAGACCTCAAGTATGGTGAATGAAAAGAGGCCCAAACAATTCAAACATGATAGGTAAGACAAAATTGCTTATGATTATCATCTTAACAATCACTGTTGTGTTGTTTGTCCATCAAGAATGATGATGACCATTTATTTCATCCAATGGGGTATGGAGCCGTGAGTTCTAAGATGGCTGATAAGGCTTATTTTGACTTGAAATGTTCTTTGACAATGTGGGCAAAGAATGCTTGACGTTCCAGGAGGAGGATCTCCTGCAGTGGTTTTTCTCTCCAGCTTTTTCTTCACAGCTCTTGCAGTCCTGATTGCTTCACACGTGACTACACCCTTGCGTAATGATGTACGCCACAAATTTAAGTCTTTGGCAGCAGTCTCCCAAGTGTCATGATTAATTCCAAAAGCATTCAGTGAGATTTTCAGAGTGGCTTTAAAGCATTTCCGCTGGCCGCCTTGGGAGCGTTTACCTCAACACAGCTCGCCATAAAAAATTTGTTTAGGGAGCATATGATATGGCATGTGAATCAAGTGACCAGCCCAACGAATCTGATTCTTCATTATTAGAGTGTGGATACTGAGCATGGATGCTCTTTCTAGGACTTCAGTGTCTGGAAATCTTGTCTTGCTATTTAATCTTCAATAGCTTCCTAAGGCAGACTGTGTGGAAGTGGTTTAATGTCCTAGCATGTCGCTGATATACAGTCCAGGTTTCACAAGGATATAGCAGTGTGGATAATACGACTGCTTTGTACACTTTCAGCTTTGTTTGCAGGCTTATTCCATTTCTATCCCACACATTCTTGTACAGTCTGCCAAAGGCCGCACTGGCCTTGGAGATTCTTGCATTCACTTCGTCATCAATTGTGGCAGTTTAGGACACAGTGCTGCCAAGATAGGTGAATTTGTCCACAACACTTAGTCTATGACCATTCACTTTGATAATCGGCATGGTGTGATTAATCCCTAGAGCTGGCTGGTACATAACTACAATCTTCTCCAAGTTGATATTGAGCCCAAATTTGGCACAGGCATATGAGAAAGCTAAAATGTTGTGTTGTATGTCTGCCTATGAGTTGGCATATAGAGCGCAATCATCAGCAAACAGGAGCTCTCTGACGATGTCGCTGTTAGTTTTGCTTTTAGCTTTCAGCCTTCTGAGATTGAACAACTGCCCATCCATGCGGTAGTTGATGTCTATTCTAATGTCATTGTTCTCTAAGGCATTCGTCAGCATAGCTGAAAACATGAGACTGAACAGTGTAGGTGCCAGGACACAGCCTTGCTTCACTCCATTTGTGACAGGAAAGGACAGCTCAGTTAGTTAGTTAGTTAGTTAGTTAGTCGTAGTTCCAACCTCATAGCAACGGGTTGTCCCCATTATGCTCCATTCCTGTGCCAGTGAATATCGCACAAAACGCTCCCCACTGCCCAATGTGAAAAGTGGAAAAGACAGGAGTCTCGACAAACAACAGCCCACACAGATACACTGTGCATAATGCTGCCGCCAGAATGTCAACACAATAGTCCCCAACGAAACACCCACTTCATCTCTGATGGAATCGGCAGTCATTTTCCCATCTGGATGTTTCCTAGATGTTCACCCACACAGTCCACAAAAATACAGTTCATTGTCGATGGAAGTGGCAGTCAACCAGAAGCCCAGCAGCCACGCATTTCTGCATAAGGCAAAAACCGGTCAACTCTGGGACATAGCCATCTACCATCGCTCCGAACATGCAGTCACGTTCCTAAAAACCTCGGGCAGATTCAAAAGCATTTCACACGAAGCTCACAGTGTCGCGCCACGCACTCACTCAGTAGCAGGGCGACGGAACCATCAAGCCTCCTTAGTCGCCTCTTACGACATGTGTGGTAGGCTACAGTGTTGCTATTCTTTGCTTCCCTTATGGGCCCCTGCAACACACGGGAGAAAGGGGACAGCTCACCATCTTCTTGTACTCTTGCCTGCATACCATCATGAAAAAGCCACACTATTTGGACAAACTTTCATGGACAGCCATATTTCAATATAATCTTCCACAATCCTTCTCTGCTGACTGTATCAAAAGCCTTGGTAAGATCAATGAAAGTGGAGAGCATTTCGGAGTTCTGTTCCTGACATTTCTCTTGCAGCGAAAATCATGCCAACAGTTCCTTGTTCTTTTCTCAAGCCACATTGACTCTCAAGAAGAAGACCTTGGTCGAGATGGGCTGTCAGGCGATTGATAAAAATTCTGGCGGGTGTTTTCCCTACAATTAAGAGCAGGAGATGCTTCAGTGGTTGTCACAGGATTGACGGTTTCTTTTACATTTGTAAAGGTGGACTATTGACACATCCTTTAAATCTTGTGATAAGGTTTTGTTCACCCATATATATAAGACTTGGTGAAGCTGCTCTATTAGAACCGGCCCACCTGCCCACCTGCCTTGTATATTTCTGCTGGGATGGAGTCGGGACCAGGTGACTTTGTTTGGCTTTGTTTACTTCCACTATGGTTGGCAGGTCATCAAGAGTATCATTAGTGGGGACTTGCGGAAGGCAGTTGATGGTTTCATCATTGAAGGAGGAGGTTGCATTTAAGATGCTGCTGAAATGCACTGCCAAGCGTTGAAAGATTTATTTCTTATCGGTGACCAGTGTTCCCCCATCTGCACTGAGGAGGGGAACTATGCCTGGTGATGGAGGACCATAGACCGCTTTCAGTGAATTGTAGAAGTTTTTCATATTTTGTCTGTCAGCAAAGCCTTGAATCTCATCAGCTTTGTTGCTCAGCCAGGAGTCCTGCATGTGCCGAAGTTTCTGCTGCACTACTCTCCGGATATTATTGAAGGCATCTTTTTTTTAATGTTGACTTTGGATTGTTCAAATATGCCTTGAGGAGAAGATGTTTCTTGGCCAGCAGTTGTTTGATGTCTTCGGAATTTTCATTAAACCAGTTTTTATGCTTGGGGGGGGGGGGGGGGGGGGGGGGGCATATTTTCAAATGACAGCTGCATGTTTTTTGCTGTTTAGGCGGGTGACATTTAGGTTTGTTTTTTTTGCACTTTTACCCCTTGAGAATGCCATGGTAGTTCGATGTGTATGTTTATTTTCGAGACAATGAGACGATGATCTGTCCAACATTCGGCACCACGCATGGATTGTGTCACCCGAACGTCTTGTCTGTCATTCCTCCTGACGATGACATAGTCAATGAGGTGCCAGTGTTTCGAGCGAGGGTGCTTCCATGATGTCTTATTTCTCATGGGAAGACAAAAATTGTGTTGGTAATCAGGAGATCGTGTTCGGCACAGGTCTGAAGGAAGAGGAGTCCATTGCTGTTACAATTTCCAACTCCATGCTTTGCAATAATGCCACTCCAAAAGGTGGTGTCCGTGCCTACTCTGGCATTGAAGTCCCTAAGGAGTATAAGTGTGCCTCCTTTGTTAACAAATGTTAATACATTGTGCAGGTCCTCATAGAACTTGTTCTTGACGTCATCTTCATTGGTCATGGTTGGTGCATAGACACTCATGATGGTTGCATGCTTCCTTCCGTTCAGCAGGGGCAACTTAATGGTCATTAGCCTGTCGTTTATAGCCTTTGGAAATCCAGCTAGTTTGCCAACCAGGGCTGACTTAATGGCAAATCCCACACTGTACTGGCGTCTTTCCTCACTTTTCCTTCCACTCCAGAAGAATGTGTAGCCGACACCTACTTCACAGATTTGGCCTTCATCTGCAAGTCATGTCTTGCTCAAGGCTGCAATGTTGATGTTGTTCCTGCCCAGCTCTCCCCCGTTCAGTGCTGTTCGTCTCTCTGGGCCTGACACGCCATCTCTATCAAGTAGGATGCATACATTCCAAGTTCCGATTGTCAAGTGAATATGGTTTGCTTTTTTAGCTTTATCTGTTTTTACTTTGATTGTATGTTGACCACAGTATAGGGCACCCACCAACCGCGGCTAGCTGGTTAGGTAATGATCGAGCAGAAAATGTTTAGGGCATCTTTTTTAGCCCCTTCTTCATGCTATGGAGGTGAGCAGTGCTTTCCTATTGAGGGAAATCTATCGAATCCCACTGCTGCTCCAGTCAGTAGAAGACGACCATATGGCCTGAGCCGCCTGTGTGCAGGTCTGCGACTATGACTGCCAGCGAAGCCACGCCTGCCGCTTCGCCACTCACCCATTGCCACAGGGCTTGAAGGTGATATATGAAATTGGATGAAGAATGACTTGCATGATGAACTGAATTAAAGTGAGGAAGAGTTGCACAATTCGATGACCTTACTCTCTCACCTGAGTTCAGTGGCAAGACAAATCAAGACAACTGAAGACGAATACAGATGCAGTGGATTTAGGGCACTCTACATGTCTTACCGTGCTCATTACATTCCACAACGCTTTGCAGATATACGCCGTCTTGCCCGTTGAATCATCAATGATTTCTTCAGCGCAGTCTGCTGAATCCTATTTTGACATGCTGGGTAGGCATACCATAGTTCACCGATTGGTTTGACTCCAAATTGGTTACCCACACCTGGTTTAGCCAGCCTCTCACAGCTGTTGTCACAGCTACTAGGAGCCACAGTAGAAATGAGCTGGATGTCAGGCTTGGACCAGTGGGGAGTGGGCCGTGAAAAGGGCATGACAGTCATCCTCACCAAAGGTACTACCAATGCTTGACACCCCAGATCCCACTTAACAGATACTAAGTTAAAATCGGTAACATAGTTGATTCTTAGCACGAGACCTGGGAGTAGCAGAAGATCTTTTTATTCATCTTCTGTTGCTGCTGCTGCTGCTCCTCCTTCTTCAGGTACCTTGTGTTTAGTAGACATTGGGGATCATTACTCTTGATTCCTCTATGTCATCTGGTATTTTAATTACATTTTATGTTGCTTATCTTTTAATAAAAACTGAATCCTATCATGATGATTTGGAAAATCAGTGCTAGAAGAGACAGAGAAGCAGATTAAGAGAAGTGATCCTGGATGGACTGAGATGGTGGCATGGAGGAATATCATCAACAAAATTAATCCAGAACATCAAGGTCTGACATTTGTGGTGATGCATGAATGCCTACATCAGTTGCAGGGCACATGATGATGATGTTGCTTATATTATTATTTCCCAGCTATTTAAGCTTGCAGAAAACATGTCTTTCTCTGTTTTCCTCTGCCTATCTTGCCTAGTATTGTCCATATAGACTAAGATCTATTATATAGATTGTGAGTTGCATTTCTTTAACAGGATATCACAGTCAACCCCAGCATTTTTTGGCTGTTTGTGATTTCTAGGCAAATTTATGTTCAGTAGTTTGCCATTGCCTTCTGAATGACCTGTACTCATATCATTTTATGAAAACTAACGTGAAGCGGTCTGCTGCCAAATTGCCCGTAGCTGTGCTTTGAACGCGGCATGCATTTTATTACGAAATGCGCCAGTAACCCCTTCGCCACAGAGCCCACATATATAGATTACACAGACTATTTTCTCTATTATATCTCATTTTACTCCCGCTTACATTCCATCTGTCTTTTCCTTATTGTTTTGATTAGAGATTAGTGATGCCTGAAGACATTTGTTTTCTTCTTTTTCCATGATAATCTTAATATTCTTCACAAAAATCACGTCTTTACTGCCTCCAGCTTTCCCACATTTCTATGATTCATTGTCCAGGAACTGGTCAGCACTTTTGCTGTGCTGAGCAGAGGGTGCCACAATAGGCACAATGGCAAAGCTCTCCTTTCCCTCTTCAAACTCAGAAACCAGCAGGGTATGCTAGACTGGTATAGGTACTTCACATCTGAGAGTAGGCATAGTAAGATGTCACTAGATCGTGATTCAGTGCAGCACATATGGAGTGGCTGGGACTTTGATCATATTTCCTCCTTGGCTTTTGGGTATTTCATTATCATCAGGCTCCAATCCAGTGCCCATAGGGAGCACATATAGGGATAATAGATTGATTGATTTTGAAAGATTATTCGCAACATTGTGATTAGTTAGTTAGTTAGTCTTTCCTCTTGAGCCTAAGGCGGCGCATAGGGCAGAAGTCCTGTCTATCCATGCTTGGCGGTTCGCTGCTACCTGTTGTAGATCTTGGATATCTACTTGGCCATTGAATGAGCCTTCTCTAATGATGGTTCTATTCAGAGTCTCTCTTGGTCTTCCCCGTTTTCTTTTCCCTACTGGTGACCATATGAGGGCTTGGTAGGGGAGTCTTGACTTGTCCATTCTGAGTACATGGCCGATGTAGTTCCAACGGCGTCTTCTTATGAAATTGGATACTGTATCTTGCTTAGTCTCTTGTCTTATTTGTGAATTGATTCTGAAGTCTGTCCAGTGGATGTTTAGAAGTCTTCTAAGACATTTGTTCTCAAAATTGTCTAATTTTTTATCTAAAGCTACCGTTGATTTCCAACTTTCACATCCATACGTTAACACTGGAATCACACAAGAGTTGAAGATTTTAAGTTTTGTGTGTTTGCTGAGTGTCTTTGACTTCCAGATGTTTGACAGTTTATTGAAGGCACTAGATGCCAGTGCGATTCTAGATGATATTTCTGGTGTTGAGTCCCCTGTAGATGTCATTTTGCTTCCTAGGTATGTGAAGCTGTTGACTTTTTCAAGAACGTAGCTGTTCAATTTGATGTCATCTGAACTGTTGGTAAGATCAATAGTCTTTGTTTTTGTGGTGTTAATTTGGAGACCAATTTGCCCTGAAACATTTTGGAGGTGGTTTATTTTCTCTTGGGCATCCGGGTGTGTTGAACTCAAAAGCACTATGTCGTCGGCAAAGTCCAGGTCTTCTAGAATTTTGTCAACCCATTGGATACCCATATTTGTGTTGTTTGTGCATTTGCGCATGACCAATCGATAGCTATTCCAAAAAGCATCGGTGATAAGACACAACTCTGTTTCACTCCTGTTTCGACTGAGAACCAGTCAGAATTGCCTGTTTCTGTTCTTACGCAGCAACGTGTTTCTTTGTAGAAAGATTTTATGACGTTGGTATATTTGGTAGGAAAACCATAGATGTTAAGTAGATTCCAAAGTGAAGGACGGTGGATACTGTCGAAGGCTTTTTGAAAGTCGACAAAGTTGGTGATTAATTTCGACTGGAATTCTACGGAGTCTTCAATGATTATTCTGAGGGTGAAAATGTGGTCTATGCATGACCGTTTTGGTCTGAAGCCTGCTTGTTCTTCTCTGAGCCTTTCATCTATCGCCTTTTTCAATCTCTCAAGTAACATGCTACAAAAAAGTTTTCCTTGTACTGACAATAGAGTGATACCACGCCAATTATTGCAATCAGACATATCGCCCTTTTTGGGCAGTTTGAAAATTACACCATCTTTCCACTGTTGTGGTGGGGATTTGCTTTGCCAGATTTCATTGATCAGCTGTAACAAACGTTGTAAGGTGTTCTCATCTGCTGCTTTGAGCATTTCTCCTGAGATTTCATCTTCACCAACAGCTTTGTTGTTCTTCAATTTTTTGATGGCTGCTTTAATCTCTTCCATGGTGAATTACTCGCAGGAGGCATCTAGTGGGGGCATAGTAATTTCTCCATCCAGGTTCGGAACATGAATTTGTTTAAGTCCCCGCTAATCACTGGTATCATGAAGGCTAATAGACTACAATGGCTGGGGCATATAGAAAGAATGGAAGATAATAGGGAAACAAAACTCGCTTACACTCAGGAAATAAATGACCGTAGACCCCGAGGTAGACCAAGAAGGCGGTGGAGAGATAATATACATACAGACCTACAAGCACTTGGAATCAACGACTGGCAAGAGAAGGTCCACCAGAGAGACGAATGGAGACAGATTGTATTTGCAGCAAAGAACCTCAATGGCTCGGAATGCTGAAGAAGAAGAAGAAGGTTCGGAACAGTGTCAGGCTGCGGTCTATTTAATATTTCTTTGAAAAGTTCTGCCCATCGTTGCTTTTGATTGTGATTGTTTTGTGATTAATTGTTCTGCCATGTATTTTACCATATTCCAGTAATTATTTATAAATGTTTGATGTAATGTTTATTTACTTTTAATTACAGCATGTGTAATGACCATATATTACCATTTCTTCTCTATGTTTTTGATAGAGACAAGTGTGCTATATATTCCTAAAAGAATTAACAGAACATGTGATACTATAGGAGAGTTGACAGAAGACAACCAATGATGAAATGTTATGAGTAAATGTGTCCTGTAGTCAACCCTTGCTTAAGCATGAACTTTAGTTACATAATGATTCATGACAAGAAGCTGATGATAATACACTTTGCATCACGTTGTTGCAGAGAGTTTGATGTACAAAACTCTGTATCCATGGTGGATCTTGACTTTGGAGACGTTGAAGAAATGGACATTGGAGGCTTAGAGCTGAAGTCAGTTAGCCCTGTGGTCCAGAAATCATTGAAGCCTCTTGCAGCCCAATCAACACGAGTGGATCTCAAAACTGCAATTGTACGCATGTGTTATAGTTTTCAAATTATAATTTGATTTGGTTCCTCTTGATATTTCGATGTTCAAGTTATTCAGTTTACATTCCAGCAGGGCATATTGGGCATAAGTGTTAGACGTATATCTGTTGTGACGTAGTGGCAAACATTGAGTGATATAGTCAGTTCCACACTGGCCACATTTGCTTTCCAGGTTACATTTATGTTATTTATTTAATGAGACTGGGTCAACCCCATAGCTCTTCTTATTCCCCCCCCCCCCCATGGGAAAAAAAACCACATTTATGCAGTTTCTTATTGCAGTTGACATGTTTTTATTGGTCAGTATGTTTTCCATCTTACAAAACGCAACCTTCGCCATAACAATTCTTGTTCTAATCTCTTCAAGGCACCTCCCATCAGATGTTATGACTGTTCCGAGATAGTTGTACAGATTCACTTGTTTAAGTTAGTTAGTTAGTTAGTTAGTCGACAGATCATTCTCATTGCACATCTAACCATTCAGTCCATAAGTGCTCAGATCCCCTCCTCAGCAAATCCTGCAGCGTGTAGCGGCTCACGACACTAGTTCTGTGTTGGTTAATCAATCTTCTTTGGCTTCCTGTGTAGTGTTCTTGTTTAGCAACACCCTCTTTTAATTTGCAGTTCTTGCAGTCTGGCCATGGTTGTAGATTCAGAATGTCAGCCTGGTCCATAGCGTGTCTGCCCTCCACAGTATCCTTACTTGCGAGCTCGTCAGCCCGCTCATTTCCTTGTACTCCCGTATGCCCTGGCACGAAGATGAAACTAATCTTTGCCAGCCGAGACCACTCCAGAGACAGCAACCACTCTCTTTGGATCCACCCCATCTCTATCCTTTTGAGCATACTCATTGAGTCGCTAAGGAAACATGCCCTAGTGAATGTCTGTGTCTCGAGCCATGTTATTGCTTTACTTACTGCCATGACTTCCATAGTCTGGCTACTTGTGGTCTCAGCAAAAGCACCAGAGTCCTCCTTCACAATTCTCCCTCCGGCCTGCGCCGTAAAAGCCCATGAGCTTCTCACATGTCGGACGACCGACCCATCTGTGTATATGACAGCATCACCGTCTAAGAAATTCTCGAAAATCAAAGCTTGTACTTCCACCTCCACAGCAGCCGGATTTTCTTGCCTGCATTTTCTGTCTAGTTGGAT
This sequence comes from Cepaea nemoralis, assembly GCA_014155875.1. NCBI lineage: Eukaryota > Metazoa > Mollusca > Gastropoda > Stylommatophora > Helicidae > Cepaea > Cepaea nemoralis. The sequence goes on along the minus strand of JACEFZ010027783.1, from coordinate 384,384 downwards.
GCAGACTGAAAGAGATGTACAGAAATCAGTTGGCACTTGTACCCACTCCTCGCCAGATTCTAAGTCCTCAAGTGAACATACCTGTTGAAGAATGTCCTCGGCTTGACCCATCCATGACCTTCCTCTTTTTAACCTACTGCCCTTCACCTTCCTAATTTCACTATGCAGAGGATGTTGTGTGTTTGCGTTAACTCTGAGGTAGGCACGTGCTCTGCAAATTTGTATTCTGTCTTCAATGGTTGGAAAATCAAGAAGGTAGCGCATCGCCCTGCATGCTGTATCTTTTGTACATCCAAGAATAATACGCATGGCTTCGTTCTGTATCCTTTCCATCCTTTCTATCTGCTTACGGCTGAGAGTCAGGATAGCCATCGCATACTCAAAAACAGACATGACCAGCCCTTCTAAATTACTGTATATTACTTTTTCGTATTTCTTTCTTCCTAGTGACGAATATAATCGGTGTCTTCTTACAATGTAATTGTAACACTAGTTGTTCACTGTGAACAATAACCATATCTATTAAATGTTGCAGATACTGTTTATTGTATCTGCATATCTAATGTTATTGATGTTACGCCCCTCCCCCCTCCCCAAGGTGATTCCTCTCATTTCTTCTAAGTTTCTGAAAATATTTTCACTGAATAAGGAAAAAAGATCTGGAGACATTACACACCCCTGTCATCCACCTCTCTTAATAGGCTGATATTGACCTACTTCATTATCAATCTTTATGGCAGCTTGTTTCCAGTATATGTTTTTTACAAGTTTAAGGTCTTTCCCATCAATTTGTAGATCAGCAAGCATCTTCATCATGTTAACATGCCTTGCTTTATTGAAAGTCTTTGCGTAGTCAATGAAGCTAAGATGTAGGTCTTTGTTTACTTCTACAGAATGTTAAATTAATATTCTCAGCATATAAACAGCATTGACTGTACCCTTGCCTTCCACAAACCCACATTGTTCTTGCCCTATTTCCGGTTGTATTTTCCTGGTCAACCCGGACTAAAGTGGCCACAAGGAAGTGAAGGTGGCCAGCATGATATTGACCACATCAGCCCCTCAGTTGCCAGTTGGTCTATGAATATATGGGTCATATACAATCTGCCCAATATGCCTTCAGATGTGTAAAATAGCTTATCAGATATCTGGATAGAGTAACTATGATGGAAAGATACAACATAGAGTTAAAGACAGTTACAGGGCAGTTCAAGTGAAAACGACTATAGCGAAGCAGAAATATGTGACTTGCCCAGAAAGCCAGCTAAGGTACCTAAGCCAGTGAGCTCTAGTGATCAAAACTCGGGTTATCACAAGGAAAGTTCACAACCAGAGTTGTTGTTCCAAATCAGGAAAGAGGGAGCCCCTCATTCAGGTATAAGGCTGCTTAGCGACAAGTCACACAAGTTAGAGAAGTCACACAAGTTAGAGGGGTCACGCAAGTTAGAGAAGTCACACAAGTTAGAGAAGTCACACAAGTTAGAGAAATCACACAAGTTAGAGAAGTCACATAAGTTAGAGAAGTCACACAAGTTAGAGAAGACACACAAGTTAGAGAAGTCACACAAGTTGGGTCACACAAGTTAGAGAAGTCACACAAGTTAGAGAAGTCACACAAGTTAGAGAAGTCACACAAGTTAGAGAAGTCACACAAGTTAGAGGGGTCATACAAGTTAGAGAGGTCACACAAGTTAGAGAAGTCACACAAGTTAGAGAAGTCACACAAGTTGGGTCATACAAGTTAGAGAAGTTACACAAGTTAGAGAAGTCACACAAGTTAGAGAAGTCACACAAGTTAGAGAAGTCACACAAGTTAGAGAAGTCACACAAGTTAGAGGGGTCACACAAGTTAGAGGGGTCACACAAGTTAGAGGGGTCACACAAGTTAGAGGGGTCACACAAGTTAGAGAAATCATACAAGTTGGGTCATACAAGTTAGAGAAGTCACACAAGTTAGAGGGGTCACACAAGTTAGAGGAGTCACACAAGTTAGAGGAGTCACACAAGTTAGAGGGGTCACACAAGTTAGAGAAGTCACACAAGTTAGAGGAGTCACACAAGTTAGAGGAGTCACACAAGTTAGAGGGGTCACACAAGTTAGAGAAGTCACACAAGTTAGAGGGGTCACACAAGTTAGAGAAGTCACACAAGTTAGAGAAGTCACACAAGTTAGAGAAGTCACAGAAGTTAGAGAAGTCACACAAGTTAGAGGGGTCACACAAGTTAGAGAAGTCATACAAGTTAGAGAAGTCATACAAGTTAGAGGGGTCACATAGAGAAGTCACACAAGTTAGAGGGGTCACACAAGTTAGAGAAGTCACACAAGTTAGAGAAGTCACACAAGTTAGAGGGGTCACACAAGTTAGAGGGGTCACACAAGTTAGAGAAGTCACACAAGTTAGAGGGGTCACATAGAGAAGTCACACAAGTTAGAGGGGTCACACAAGTTAGAGGGGTCACACATTAGACGCAAAGCAGACACACAAGAACATTATACTAGCAGATATATTTACAATGACTAGTACTGTACATCATTTAGACAAGATCAACTCTGCTTACAATAATTGACGTGGATAGGCCTTAGGTTCATATCAGAATGCGATCGGCGTTGCCAGTAGTGGGTTGTGCTGAATATTTAAATTTCAAATCCCGAAACAACCACATAATCAATTGATTATTGCTCACTGGATTTAGGAGGCCTGGTGTTCCTTGCCAGTGAGAAGTCCTGATTGTTCGGGTCCCATCGATTGACGGACGTCGGTCGCGGAGATTGGGCAATCTTGAGCATAGCCTACGATGGGTAGCGTTGTGATATTCTGTTGTGATAATTTGGTGTGTCCAGTGTGTGCCGCGTGGTTACACACCCGCTTCACACGCGTGATCCGGGACTGTTTCCGGATCCGGTCAGGGATATGCACTACTGACGAGCTCAAATGAGGGCGAAACTCGAGTATAGTGCTTCCATATTGACGTGGATAGGCCTTAGGTTCATATCAGAATGCGATCGGCGTTGCCAGTAGTGGGTTGTGCTCAATATTTAAATTTCAAATCCCGAAACAACCACATAATCTAAGTCCTTTATTTAGATCTCAAATGTATTTGCAACAAACATTGTAATCATTTGAGGACATAGGTGTGTAAGTAAGGATCAACTGAGAGATGGAAAGGTTGTGAAATACCATTAACAATTGTCAGCAGCAGTTTTCCATAATTGAGTTCTATCTTCAACTATATTTTGGTACTCCACAACTGAGTTCTGAGTTCAACTGTATCTCGGTATTCCACAAGTCAGTTCTGTCTTCAACTATATATGACAATTATTGTAAGCAGCGTTTGGTGTTGCACCAGGTTGTAACAGAGAGATAGATTGTTGTGTGTGAAAATCATACCACGAGCTGGACCTTACATATGGTATAGAGGAACACTAAGTATCCCCACTAAGTATCGGTCCACAGTGGACAGTGTCTAAGAACTCCATGATCATAAGTCAGAGGCAGTGACTCCGCTGGCTGCGGAGGTTTGTTTGGTGTATATCCTTCAGGAATAAACTATATGCCAGCTGCCACCCTGAGTTGTGTTCAGTGCATTCATCTCAGCATCAGCCAGACAACCATGTGAGCAAACCATGTTGTTGTGTTTAGTTTCATTATTCACATCATAACCCCCTTTACCCACAGTAGTCTCCTGGCAGGGCCCTTTACTTACTTCCTACTGCTTGAGGCGTATTCAGTAAATAGTGCTGACCCCAAATTGCATTAGGCCAATCGGCACATGATAGGTGATGTGGTCAGAATCATGTCAGCTGCCATGATCTATAGTCACTGTTTTATTACTTAAGTCGTGGTTATTCACTCAGTCAGTATCACATTTAACATGTTTAATTCATGATTTGAAGGTGTCTGTTTAAATCTAATTATATATTATTGTTTTTAAATCTGTTAGGTGTTGAAGAATATTGTTTTAGGATCTCCTGTTCAGCAGTACAGTGATGAATGGCGATTGCAAAGTTACAGTTTTTGTGATATACCCAACATTAAATATGGACTTATACAGAAGAAAGTAAGGGCTTGTATAGAATGCGTTTGTACTCTTGAACATGTGCACTGAATATCTTCCTAACTGATATGTTCCATGACAGAGTGCCAGATATACAGGTGTACCACTTGCTTTCCACTCCAAAGGTTGTGTGTTCTATTCCAGACTTCATCACTCAGTTCACAAGTGCAATTTTCTCAGAGACTCTTTGGGGTGGTCGCTGGAACTTTGGAGTTCGTGCTTTGTGCGATGCTTTTGGCATGCCACCCGCTGCTGAAGGAATCCAAGCCATCTGGTGCAGTGAAGTCAATTCTGTCACCTTTAAACATCTCCCCTACCCCCTTTGTGTGAGTTTGTGTGTGTGTGTGCGCTCTCAGTTCATCAGACACCAGTATATCTGGAAACAATACCACTACAGTGATATCTTGGTAGTTAACATTTGTTTGCTGTATGTTAATGTTCGTAAGTTTATATTATTGAAATGCATCAACTGTACACCCAATAACATGCAATTTGTCTTCAAGATCTTAACTTCAAGATGGAATACTAAAATTCCAAGAGACAACTACCACAGATTGAAAGAAATTTAGCCACCAGCAAAGTTAGTTTCCAGCTTTTTGAAAAAATATATTTAGACCAACCATTTACTAAAAGTTTTTTTCCCCCATTTTTCCTGTCATTGGAAAGTAAAAAAAAAAAAAAAGAATAAATTGGCCAACAGCTGTTTTTCTGTTTTAGTTTGGATGTTCCATGTTGTCGCCCTTGAGTTTGTAATGAAAATTCTCCCTCTTTCGTTTGCTTGAAATACATCTATAACTGCAGTGTTGTCTCCTGTATGAATCTAACAGTGTTTTTTAGTTCACTTAGCGGTCCATAGAGTTTATCTTACACTCGTCTCTCTTGGCCAGAAGGTTTGCCTATATATGTCATATTTTGGGCAGTCTTGGAGTTTGTGCTCTGCTGTCTGCAGTGCCAAACCACATGTGCACATGGCTGAATCACCAATCTTGAATTTTGTATACATGTGGTTGCGTAATCTGTTGTGCCCATTTCTGAGACGCAGAATAATGACTTGTTCTGGTCTGTCCATAGCGTGGTAGTCGTTTTGAGCAGGTTTTGGTGGCCTTCTGACTGATTTTATCATTCTTTTCTTTTGGTGGTATGTAATACGCACATCAGGCTGTTCTTCTTTTGCTCCTTCCTTAACCAACTGATCAGCTCTATCGTTTCTGGGTACTCCACAGTGGCATGGTATCCACTGCATGGTGACCTTATGCTGACTGCTAAGTTCAGAAAGTAGTGTCCTTAGTACTGGCAATTTCCCAGACAGGAGCGCCTCGAGTACTGATTTTGCATCTGTCAACAGCACCACAGGTTGTGTACCATGGTTGGTATTTAGTAATTTCTCTGTTGCTATCTTGATTGCCTCAATTTCAGCATCATAGTTATGGCAGTACTTTCCTGTTGGAACTCTGGCCGTGTCCCTAGTATTATTTGGGTATTCTATGTACACTCCCGCTCCTCCATTTCGGACAGCATTTTGTGCTGACCCATCTGTGTAGACTTGGATCCAGTGGTCCTGTGGGTATTCGTCATCAAGGAAGCTGAGAGTGGCTGTTCTGCGCTGCACACTGTTCTGTTCTTCCTTGTCAAATATTCCTCGCACTTTAGTCTGGATTTGTAGTGATAGTCTATGTGCATCTTTCCATGGAGTTCGCTCTGGAATAGTTGTCAGGGGGATACCAACTGTGGGCAGATCGGTGGTTTCTCTGCAGAGTCGTTTCACCTGGTAGATAAAACTACTTCTTTTCAATCGCCCCATAGCTAAGTTTTCAAATCGGTTCTTCATAGGGTGGCCTGGCAAGCTGAGGAACTTTTCTGCTTGTATTAGTGTTTTCGTATCTCTGCGCTCTCTCAGTGCTTGGATCCTCCCCATTTTCTCCATTGCTACTATAGGGGTTGATCTCATCCCTCCTGTGGTGACTCTAAGAGCTTGATTCTGCACCCTGTCCAGCTCTTGTAGTGTGGTTTTTGATGCTGAACACCACGCAGTTGACCCGTATTCCAGGTGTGGTCGTATGCTCTGTTGATAAACTTTGCTAAGTATTTTCCCACTGGCTCCCCATGTGGTTCCACTTAGCTTTCTCAGGATGGCTATTTTCCTTCTGGCTTTTGCTACTGCTTTTTTGATGTGTTTTCTCCATGTCAGCCTGGCATCAAATGTTACTCCAAGGTATGTTGGTTCTTTATCTTCTCTTAGGGGTGTTCCATTTATCTGGATGCTCCCTGCCGTTTGTTTCGGCAGAGGGTAAATAGAGTGGTGCTGCACTTGTCAATGTTTATGCTGACACACCATCTATCCGCCCATGTAACAAAAGTATCTACAGCTCTTTGTAGCGATATGGTGGCCACTGATGCATGTTCATTTGTGCTCCCACCCACAAAACCAGATCATCAGCGTACATTGCCGCTTTAATTCCATGCGGTAGATTAGCAACAAGATCATTGATGAAGATTAGAAAAAGTGTGGGGGACAAGACTCCGCCCTGGGGAACACTGTGGCGCAATATTACTTTCTTGCTCTTGAGTCCGTCTATCTGTACTCTGGCTCTTCTGTTGTGCAAGTATGCTTTCACCCATTTGTACATTCTTCCATTGACTTTACAGTTTCTCAGTTTCTTCGTCAAACCTTCTTTCCAGACTTTGTCAAAGGCTTTCTTCAGATCTATCCATGCAGCAAGCACCAGCTTCTTCTCTTGGAATGCATCCTCAATTTCTTGAGAGAGGTAGGTTGTCTGATCTTCCGTAGAGTAGCACTGCCTAAAGCCAGCCTGTTGTGGCACAAGGATGTTTTCACTTTCAATGTACCACTGCAGTCTGTGATTGATGATGCGCTCCAGTGTTTTGCAGAGACAGCTGGTGAGGCTAAATGGTCTGTAGCTGGAGGCAATGGAACTATCGTTCTCTGGTTTTAGGAGGGGTAGCATGATTGCTTCTCTCCAGGCTTGTGAAACACTGCCTAAGGTCCAAGTGTTATTGAAGATCTGCAATAGCTTTGCTTTGGCTTCTGTTCCTAGGTTCCTGATCATTTCATTGGAGATACCATCAGCTCCTGGTGACTTTCTCATTTTCAGTTTTGATATGGCTAGCTCCAGTTCACTGTTTGTGATAAGTGCCTCCATGACCTCATGTAGTATGTCATTCTGTCCTGTATGTTGCAATTTCTCTCGAATCTCTTGTTGTTTCTCTGGACTAATTTCAATATTGTTATCTTGTGCCAATGAGTCTGAAAACGGCCAGCTGCTTGCTTTCCTGTTAAGATGTTTCTGTTTCTATGTAGTACAATTTTTGAGTTTCTCCCTATGCCCTCGACGTTAAGTTGTTTTATTAGCTTCCACAACTTCCTTGTGTCTTTTTCAAAGTTCAGGGACTCTGTTTTCTCATGCCAGCTTTTCCATCTAGCCTGCAGCTTGGCCCTTTGAAATTTGGCTTTTGCGTGCTGGTATTTATTGTGATGCTCTTGACTGAGGTTGGCCTCTGCTTGCCTTCTACACACTTCCACATCATTATGCAACTGTTCCAGTTCACTACTCCAGTAGGGTTTGTAATGTTTACGGGCTCCTCTTGGTACTGTTTCTCGTGCTGCCTGTAGTATGCATTTCCCAAAATCTTCAAATACTTTATTTATGTCTTTCTCAATGTTAAGGTGTCTAACCAGTATGCTGGTGCGATGTTTATACATTGCCCAGTCTGCTTTCTTGTAGTTCCACCTTGAGAGAGTGCTGTTTTCACTTATAAAATCATTTTCTACAATTAGAAAGACTGGCCGAGGGTCCCGGCCACCAGGTTGTTTCCCAACAATTCATGTAATGTTCCACTCCAGGTCTGGTGAGTGAAAAGCCAGGTCAGGTGTAGTTGTAGTGTGCCATGATCTCGAGTAGAAAGTATGTGGGTCGGACGGCTTGTTAATCAAGATGAATCTATTCTCATCCTGCCAGTCTTCCAGTCTCTCTCCTCTCTGGTTCATGTGATCATAGCCCCAGTTCTGTGAGTGACTGTTGAAATTGCCACACACAATCATTTTTTCTTTTAAAGGTAGTGAGTGTGTTCAGTACCTGTAGGTGGTCATTTGGACAGTAATGACAATGAAAAGTTGTGTACTTCACGATGAAGGATTCAAGACCCATACCTAGAAATTGGTGTGAGATTTAGTCTTTCGCTACATATTCACCCTTCATTGGAAAAACAGCACCCACAAAGTGGGTTCCTCATGTTTGGAAACACCCTCGATCGTCTTAAACTGATCTCCAGCAAATGTGCTGGTAAGCCGGTGCAGTACCCACTGCAATGAGGGTTTGTGTGAGCATGCGATCATGAATGTGCATGTCTATGTGCATGTTTAAAACTTGGTATGTTATTATTCTTGGTATTTTTGTTAAAACGTTTTCAGAGTGGACCTTGTGGTGTCCTTGCAGCTGTCCAAGCTTTGGTTCTCCAGGAAATGCTGTTTGGGGTGAATAAGCTTCCTGTGGCCACATTGTATGTATAAAATATTTTTGTTTTTCTTGTGGCTCTCTTAACATATATTCTACGTGTCATTGCTGATCAGAATTATTTTGCTTTAAATTAAATGTTAATGTTCACAGTTGTAACTGAGTGGATTTGCTGTCTTCACGTAATCATTGGCAGTAAGTACAAGTAACGGACCTTTTACCTAGCCTTGAGGCATACTGGGCATATGGTGCTAGCCCTGTGTATGTATAGACAAATCAGCACTCACCGGGTGATGTCAGTATCATGCCAGCCGCCTTCACTTCCCAGGGCATTCCCTGGTTCCCATTTTAGGCTGGGTCGACATGGGGCCCAGGTCAATTGTTTTTTTACATATCACTAAAATTATCTTGTATTATATTATTCTGTATTCAAATATTACAGTAAAAATCCATCAAGAGGTGACAGATCAAAAGCATTAGCATTAGCCCTGAGTAATATTTTCTGGAGAGCTGGAGATTATTCACGAGCTGTTGTCACAATGTAAGTGTTCTTGTTTTTTAAGAATCTGTTTGAAAATCTTAGAACTGTCAAGTTTACGCTCTTAGAACCATCATGTTTATGCCTACAAGCTGTGCTGTTCCTTAATGGTCATATTTTGCCATATCTTCCGCTTCCTCTAAGCACTGAGTTGGAGTCTGGAGACTAATGCACTGGAATGCGGGAGTCAGCAACAAAAAATAGAGCCAGAAAACATCTTGAACAAGAAAAATAAGTGTTTGTTGTTTGCAAGAAACTCTTCTCAATGAAAATATACCCTTCAAAATCAGAGGCTACCAGTGTTACCAAACTGACCAAAAGGACAGACAAAAAGTTGGGATATTGACCCTTGTAACAAATAACATGACTGCTTCCCAAATTGAAGTTTACATGGAAGGGGCTGAGTATCAGACACTTAAACTTAAGACAGGCTATACAGACCTACATCTGATCAATTACTACTGTCCAAGTGACCGCCCACAGGCACTGGACACACTACCATTAACAGAAAAAATGATTGTGTGTGGCGATTTCAATAGCCACTCGCAGAGCTGGGGCTATGATCACATGGACCAGAGAGGAGAGAGACTGGAAGACTGGCAGGATGAGAATAGATTCATCTTGATTAACAAGCCGTCCGACCCACATACCTTCTACTTGAGATCATGGCACACTACAACTACACTAAACCTGGAGTAGAACATTACACACATTTTTGTGAAACAACTTGGCGGCAGTTACCATTAGCCAGTTTTTCTAACTGTAGAAAATTAGCTTCTAAGTGAAAGCAGCACCCTCTCAAGGTGAAACTACAAGAAAGCAGACTGGGCAATGCACAAGCATCACACCAGCATACTGGTTAGAAACCTGAACACTGAGAAAGACATAAATAAAGTAGTTGAAGAGTTTGGGAAATGCATACTACAGGCAGCACTAGAAACAGTATCAAGAAGAGCTCGTAAACAATATAAACCCTACTGGAGTAGTGAACTGAAACAGTTGCATAATGGTGATGAATTGTGTAGAAAGTTAGCAGAGGCCAAACCCAGCCAAAAGCATCACAATAAATACCAGCACGCAAAAGCTAAATTTCAAAGGGCCAAGCTGCAGGCTAGACAGAAAAGCTGGCAGGAGAAAACAGAATCACTGAACTTTGAACAAGACACAATGAAATTGTGGAAACTAATAAAACAACTTAACGATTAGGGCACAGGGATAAACTCAAAAATTGCACTACATAAAGACGGAAACAACAGGAAAGCCAGCAGCTGACCATTTTGCGGATGCGTTTGCACAAGATAACAACATCAAAATTAGTCCAGAGAAACAAGAGATTCAAAAGAAATGGCAACACACAGGACAGAATGAAATAGTACATGAGGTTCTAGATTCACCTATCACAGTCAGTAAACTGGAGCTAGCAATATCAAAACTGAAAATGAGAAAGTCACCAGGAGCTGATGGTATCTCCAATGAAATGATCAGGAACCAAGGAACAGAGGCCAAAGCAAAGCTTTTGCAGATCTTCAATAACACCTGGACCTTAGGCAGTGTTCCACAAGCCTGGAGAGAAGCAATCATGCTACCCCTCCTAAAATCAGGGAAAGATAGTTCCATTGCCTCTAGCTACAGACCAATTAGCCTCACAAGCTGTCTTTGCAAAACACTGGAGCGCATCATCAATCACATACTGCAGTGGTACATTGAAAGTGAAAACATCCTTGTGCCACAGCAGGCTGGCTTTAGGCAGTGCTACTCTATGGAAGATCAGACAACCTACCTCTCTCAAGAAATTGAGGATGCATTCCAAGAGAAGAAGCTGTTGCTTGCTGCATGAATAGATCTAAAGAAAGCCTTTGACAGAGTCTGGAAAGAAGGTCTGATGAAGAAACTGAGAAACTATAAAGTCAATGGAAGAATGTACAAATGGGTGAAAGCATACTTGCACAACGGAAGAGCCCGAGTACAGACAGACGGACTCAAGAGCAAGAAAGTACTACTGTGCCACGGTGTTACCCAGGGCGGAGTCTTGTCCCCCACACTTTTTCTAATCTTCATCAATGATCTTGTTGCTAAATTACCACATGGAATTAAAGTGGTAATGTATCCTGATGACCTGGTTCTGTGGAGCAAAAATGAACATGCATCAGTAGCCACCAGATTGCTACAAAGAGCTGTAGATGCATTAGTCATTCTGTCATTTACCTGTCATTTACTGCCAATATAGTACCTTGAAGTGTATGGCGGGAGGGGGGGGGGGGGGGGGGGGGGGGTCTTTAAGCCTGAGGAATTAAGGCCGCCTGGCTAGTGCAGTCACAGTGAACAGTGCAGGTTAGGATTTTCTTTTTGCCCTGACAGAAAAAAATCACACACCTTACTGAGGATTCGAACCCAGGTCTCCTGAAGTAGAATCCGGCATTCTAGCCACTCGGCCAGATGCATTAGTTGCATGGGCAAATAGATGGTGTGTCAGCATAAACACTGACAAGTGCAGCACCACTCTATTTACCCTCTCTCCAAAACAAAAGGAAAGGCAGGGATCATCCAGGTAAATGGATTGCCCCTAAGAGAAGATAAAGAACCAACATACCTTGGAGTAACATTTGATGACAGGATGACATGGAGAAAGCACATCAACAAAGCAGTAGCAAAAGCCAGAACGAAAATAGCCAAGTTGAGAAAGCTAAGTGGAATCACATGGGGAGCCAGTGGGAAAATAATTAGCAAAGGTTATCAACAGAGCATACGACCACACCCGGAATACGGGTCAACTGCATGGTGTTCAGCATAAAAAACTACACTACAAGAGCTGGACAAGGTGCAGAATCAAGCACTTATAGTCACCACAGGAGGGATGAGATGGTGGAGATGGAGAAGATGGGGAGGACCAAAGTACTGAGAGAGCACAGAGATACGAAAAAGCTAATTCAAGCAGGATAGTTCCTCAGCATGCCAGGCCACCCTATGAAGAACCGATTTGAAAACTTAGCTATGGGGCGGTTGAAAAGAAGCAGTTTTATCCTCCAGGCCAAACAACTCTGCAGAGAAACCACCAATCTGCCCACAGTTGGTATGCCCCTGAAAACTATTCCAGAATGAACTCTATGGAAAGAGAAACATAGACTATCACTACAAATCCAGACAAAAGTGAGAGGAATATTTGACAAAGAAGAACAGAACAGTGTAAAGTGCAGAACAGCCACTCTCAGCTTCCTTGATGAAGAATACCCACAGGACCTCTGGATCCAAGTCTTCACAGATGGGTCAGCACAAAATGCTGTTCGAAATGGAGGAGCAGGAGTGTATATAGAATACCCAAATAATACTATGAACACGGCCAGAGTACCAACAGAAAAGTACTGTCATAACTATGATGCTGAAATTGAGGCAATCAAGATAGCAATAGATAAATTACTAAATACCAGCCATGGTACACAACCTGTAGTGCTACTGATATATTTGTATATACAAAATCAGTACTCAAGGCACTTCTGTCTGGGAAACTGCCAGTACTAAGGACACTACTTTCTGCACTTAGCAGTCAGCGTAAGATCACCATACAGTGGATACCATCTCACTGTGAGGTATCTGGAAACGAGAGAGCTGATTGATTAGCTAAGGAAGGAGCAAACATCTCTGATAGATGCCCGCCCTTCTCAGGGCACAGGCAAGCTGCACATCAAAGTTCTCAGGGCACAGACAACTTGAACATCAAAGTATCAGACTTCAGAGGGAAACTCAGTCATCAAAAGGATTCACCAACCAAACCAACCATCTGTTCCACTCGAACATTAAACTTGGACTAATAAAGAATGTTGTAATGGTCATGGATCGAAATGGAGCAGGATTGTTATATCTTCACAATAAATGTGAAAAATCTGGTCAGGCCAAAATCAAGAAGAGCTGAGGTACATCAGCTCTTTCAAGATCAGCGTTTTGATCACATCCTCAAGGTGAAGAAAGGACATTAGCTTGGGATGCTTCCAGCAAGTGGCCACAAACATTATAGGAAACAATAAAGCTGGCAGTTATCAGGATCTTATAAACATTCTGGTGTGTCACCAGCGACAAGTGTGCAATATGTCTTTGAAATTTCACTTTGTTACACTCATCTCGATTTTCTCCCTGTTAACTTTAGTGCTGTCAGTGACAAGGATGGGCAACAATTCAGAATATTACTCCCCTTGAAAAAAAAAAGATACCAATTTAAATAGAATGCAGCAATGTTATCAGATGCTTGTTAGCAATACTTTGGAAACCAATTACAAGCTTCATGAAATGTAGTGAATCATTTCCTTAACTTGTGTAATATATATTTTAAAAACTATAGAGTGAACGTGGCATTTTAATTGCCATTTTCATATTCAGCTTCCAAATAACATAAAAGTTACTTTGTTTAATCTCAGATACATGTGAAAAGTTTAAATGTGTTCTCCGGTGGAGAAAGAATGAACAATAAGCAGTAACTCATTCCTGGACCCTTAAGTCAAGCAAAGAAACAGTAAGACTGTAACCTGCCATATGTATCGTAAGTGGTGACTAGGCAGGGTTGGCATCAAACTGGATACCTCATTCCATAGCAAACTTCAGCTGCAAGATCCAACCAATGATGAACAATTGTACAGAAGGCTTGGCATGTGTGGGTTGAGGGCCTAAGCTTCATTGAGAGATAAAAGAACAGGAAGAGGTCATCCAAATGTATCAGATATCACCAGAAAGAATATGTTGACAGTTGACACACTTTACTTGAACTTATACGCATACCTCTGCTTGAACATTTTCAATAAATGAATTCTGCGACTGTGTTTTAATGCATTAGTTAAGCAGCTGGCCGAGTGGCTAGAATGCCAGATTCTCTTTCGGGAGACCCGTGTTTGAATTCTTGGTAAGGTGTGGATTTTTGTCTGTCGGGGGCAAAAGAAAACTCTAACTTGCACAGTTTGCGGTGACTGCACTAGCCAGATCCCCCCCCCCCCCCCCACACACACACACACACACACCGCAAGATACTATTTAAGGCAGTAAATTACTACTTTTTTTTTTATAGTTAATGTGTTAATTTTGGAAATATTTTGCACAATATAAATTATTTTGTTTACAAGATATATTATTACCAGATATCTTCCAGTTTTTGAATGTTTTTATTTTTTATGTAAGAGGGTAAGTTAATAAGTAAATCACAAATGGCTGTAGAAAAATAACTAACTATGATAACAACTTGAAACCAGTTTATTTTTATACATACATTGTCCCTTTATTTCTCAACATAATTTCCACCAACATTTATGCATTTATCCCATCATTCTATCAGTCCTCCCAAACCGGCTGCATAGAACTGCGTGCTTTGTTTCCATTTACCTGCCATCCCACAGAACTGTGACTTACTTATTGCCTCGCCCTCATAACTTTTTCTACCCAGCTATGCACCGCTTTACGGGAAATCGCTAGCGACTAAGTCCACTGAAAACCCACCTTGGCGGGAGACATTTTGCGAGTGACGCCGAAGTTGAATTTGTAGTGAAAACGTGGTTTAGAAAACAGAGCACAGAGTTCTGTGCAGCCGGTTTGGGAGGACTGATAAAACGATGGGATAAGTGCATCAATGTTGGTGGAAATTATGTTGAGAAATAAAGGAACAATGTATGTATAAAAATAAACTTGTTTTCAAGCTGTTATCATATTTAGTTATTTTTCTACAGCCATTTGTGACTTACTTATTAACTTACCCTCGCAGATTATCATGAACATCTTTCAATGTGTTTCTCTTGTAAACAGATTATCACAGACAGCTCATATACTTAACAGTAAAAAATTTAAACAAGATGATGTCACAGAAAAGGTTAGTTAATGTGACTTCACAATGTTATGAAGACCCTAATTTGTTAACTCTTTATTTATTGCAAACATTTGAAGTTGCCTGCAGTTTCTCCACAAACAGTGCTTGCTATCTTAGATGGCTTGTAAATGACAGATTTTATTTGTATATCATATGAAAGAAAAGTCAATCCATTCGCATGCATATACACCATATTGAAGATGATGTGCACAGACCATATCTATAGTGACCAAAGGCTTATACAGAGAAGATATAGTCAGTATTCCACTGGTCATCTTGAATTCCCAGAGAAAGCTGTGGTATCCATTTAAAAGTGGTTGGGTCACATTATCAACATTATGTGCCTTGCTGATAAGCATGAGTGGTCATGGTTCGCCACCCCACACGTCACTAGAGCCTCGAATCAGGTCTGTGTTCTTGTCCCAACAATATCATGTGGCCAAGCCATTAAGGATTTATCTCTTTGTTTCCCCTTGCTTTTTCCCCTCAATTTTGCCAGTCACTAAATTTTCAAGTTTATTGCTCCTCATATTGCCTGAATTTGAAGAACCTGCATTTGAAGAAATCCTATATGTAATCACACGACTTAAAAACAATAAGGCAACAGGGACTGATGGAATTGCTGCTGAATTTATAAAGTCAGGTGGCCATGCATTGCATCTAAAGCTATACGATCTAATAATAAAAATCTGGAGGAAAGAAGAATTACCCCATGACTGGAAAGAGTCATTATTGATAACTATCTTTAAGAAAGGAGACAAGTTTAAATGTGAAAGTTATAGAGGAATATCACTACTGTCCACAAGCTATAAGATATTATCCGCACCTTTGAGAACAAAGTTTTAAGACACATCTTTGGACCCATTAGGGATACACAAAGTGAAGAGTGGAAAAGAAGAAGTAACAAAGACATTTATGATCTGTTCAAGTCCCCGCTAATCACTGGTATCATGAAGGCTAATAGACTACAATGGCTGGGGCATATAGAAAGAATGGAAGATAATAGGGAAACAAAACTCGCTTACTCTCAGGAAATAAATGACCGTAGACCCCAAGGTAGACCAAGAAGATGGTGGAGAGATAATATATATACAGACCTACAAGCACTTGGAATCAATGACTGGCAAGAGAAGGTCAACCAGAGAAACGAATGGAGACGGATTGTATCTGCAGCAAAGAACCTCAATGGCTCGGAACGCTGAAGAAGAAGAAGAAGAAGAAGATTGCTCCTCATATTGTGCCCATAAATGTTAGCTGTTTACATCTAATTTCTCAAATCAATTTATAGTTTATATCTGGTTCTTAATGGATAGCCTCTTTGTTTCTCTGACCACCTATGGTGTTCTTTGTTGATGATTTTTGTGGAAACCAGTGGTAATTATTTACTAGAAGATTAAATCTCTTTTAAATATTAGAGATATTTAAGTGAGTTAAGGGTGAAGTTTCAGATGCACATTTATGGTACAGTTGATCACATCACTCTATACCCAGTACTGAGCATTGACTACAGCCATTGGTGGACTTACTTTATACCCAGCACTGAACATTGACTACAGCCATTGGTGGACTCACTCTGTACCCAGCACTGAACATTGGACTACAGCCATTGGTGGACTTACTCTGTACCCAGCACTGAACATTGACTACATGACTACAGCCATTGGTGGACTCACTATGTACCCAGCACTGAACATTGACTACAGCCATTGGTGGACTCACTCTGTACCCAGCACTGAACATTGACTACAGCCATTGGTGGACTCACTCTGTACCCAGCACTGAACATTGACTACATGACTACAGCCATTGGTGGACTCACTCTGTACCCAGCACTGAACATTGGCTACAGCCATTGGTGGACTCACTCTGTACCCAGCACTGAACATTGACTACATCCATTGGTGGACTCACTCTGTACCCAGCACTGAACATTGACTACATCCATTGGTGGACTCACTCTGTACCCAGCACTGAACATTGACTACAGCCATTGGTGGACTCACTCTGTACCCTGTATCATATCATGCAGTGAACAGTGGCTGTGACTGAACATGCAGCACGATTGATGAATGAAGTTAGCAAATCATGGCTTGACTGTTTGCATAAGGGATGCAAGAAAGAGAGAGAGAGAGAGAGAGAGAGAGAGGGGGGGGGGGGGGGGGGGGGGGGTGGTGTTTTAGTATATCATTCTTTTTTCTTTTTTAAAATACAAACTCTATAGTCCACACCATGAAACTGAAACAAACCAGGTCTGCACATGCCAGAGATGTCGTAACCTCTAAGCCATTCTTCCCCCAGAGACAGTTCTAAACAACTGTTAGCTCACAGACTCCAGTGTGTGATCACAAGTCAAAATCAGCTGACTTGTCCACAACTGTACTTATTGAAACAGTTCCAGGAAGCAGGAAAAACAGGATGGACCATAGTACTGGACAGGCAGTATTCAGAAATAGGCAAGAAAACCCTGGGGAGAAGTGAAAGGTTGGTAAGAGACCGACATGTATGGAAACAAGTCACACACATTGCAGTGGAGGGGTTGTTATAATTATTTTCCAGGTTATGGCAGAAGGCAAGGCATGATAAAAACTCAGAAACATCAAACAGCTTGATCGAGTTTAAGTTGGAGGCCAAAGTATATCTACTCTGAGATATGCCAATGACATAGTTTTATGGCAGAGTTTTAAAGTCATCGTCTGCAAACCATTCTAGAGAAGGTAGCACAGGAGAGCGAGGAGAAGGGTTTATCACTAAACATTAGCAAAATTGAATGCTTGATAGTTTTCAAAACAAAAACCACAAGGTCAGAATGTTATATATAATAAAGGCATTAAAATCAAAATGGTCAGTCATTTTCAATATCTACTGGAAAAGCTTACAGAAAATATGACAGGTAAAGAACAGAATCGCCATATGCAAAAATTACATGTGTAAACTTTCATAAACAATATTGAAAGATTCATCTACAAGAATGAGCAACATCATAAAAAACAAACATCATGACGAATACAAAATTCCACTTACAGAAACACTATATGGCCTGTTTGAGAATGAGCAACATCATAAAAACAGAAACATCATGACAAATACCAAATCCACTTACTGGAACACTGTGTTTTATCCTGATGCTGGACAATGGTGGAGAAACTGGAAGCAGAGCAATTGTGGTTTTTTAGAAAAATGTTGAGAATATTGTAACAGAGAAGAAAAATAAAGATATAATGGAAAATGTAACATGTTCTCTCTTACTTCAGCTAAACATTTACACATTTACAAATCTGGATGAGCTCTCAAGCTTTATGGTACAGTCAGTATCACAGGTGAGACTGGTTTTGTGTTTGTTTTGTTTACCAGTGTGCTACTTCCTTTTTGTTATAACATGTTATGTTTGTGGACATATTCCTTCCTTAATTCTTTACTCCATCTTGCTTCCTTACATCCCTTCTTAATCATGTACAACACAGCAGTATGCACTGAACACAGAAGAAAAACCAACGGCAAATTACACCATTAAAGAGCTCCTATTTGCAGACAATCAAGCACTAATAGCAAAATCAGAAGCAGAATTACAAATCCACATAAATAGTCAAAAACGAAGTGTGTAAGAAACATAACATGAAAATTTAGAGTCAGTAAAACAGAGGTAATGACTATAATCAAATGGGGGGGAAAAAAACAACAAAGATTCATATAAAAGAACACCCCCCTGAAACAAGTAAAGAACACCCCCCTGAAACAAGTGAAGAACTTCAAGAACTTATGTAGTATAATATCATCAATTGGCATAATCAGGAATGAATAAATCAGGACTAAAGTGGGGGCTATAGCAGCACTAGGTTTCAGCAGAAAACAGTTAAATGGTTTGGCCATATAACTAGATTACCAACTAACAGTAAACCACAACAAGCAATGATTTACAGACCAAATGGAAGCAGAAGAAGAGGTCGGCCATGTTAACGATGGACAGAGGGGAGAGCAGAGTCCATGGGAACCTCAATACTTGAACCCCATAAACAGGCACTCTCCCGCTGTTTGTACTTCACCTTGACACCAGAAAGTACAAGATGAACATGATGAGATGAGATGATGGAAGGGCACTCTCCCACTGTTTATGCTTCACTTCGACACTGCAAGGTAGAGGAACCAGATGAGATGATGGATGGGAACTCTTTCGATGTTTATGCTTCACCTCGACACCACAAGGTCCAAGAGGAACCAGATGAGATGAGATGATGGTTGGGTACTCTCCCACTGTTTATGCTTCACCTTGACACTGCAAGGTACAAGAGGAACCAGATGAGATGATGGATGGGAACTCTTTCGATGTTTATGCTTCACCTCGACACCACAAGGTCCAAGAGGAACCAGATGAGATGAGATGATGGTTGGGTACTCTCCCACTGTTTATGCTTCACCTTGGCACCGCAAGGTGCAAGAGAGATGAGATGAGATGAATGTCATCAATTGTTTCATCAACCAGAATCATGTGTAAATATCCATGTCCGCATGATGAAGGTCACTTTTCTCTGAGCTTGTGAAGTGGAAAAGTTCTTTGCTCTGAATCAGTTTTTTTTTAATCCCTGGATTTCACTTAATAAATCTAGGATGACTGACCATGGCTTTGGTGTAAGAGCTTCACACTTCTACACAACGATTTCCAGTATTTCTGCACGTTTATAGGTCTTTCACCCAACATGCTTGGGGCTTTTACAGACCCATAGCAGGAAACTTCTTCAGACATTTGCCGAACATGATTACCAACACAATTTTCCATCTCCTCATGAGAAACAGGACATCGTGGATGCACCCTCGATCGAAACACTGGCACCTCATAGACTATGTCATCGTCAGGAGGAGTGACAGAGAAGACATTCGGGTGACAAAATCCATGTATGGTGCCAAATGTTGGACAGACCATCGTCTCAATGTCTCGAAAATAAACATTCACATCAAACCAGCACGGCGTCCTCAAGGGGTAAAACTGCAAAAATAACTAAATGTCACCAGCCTAAATAGCAAGAAAATGCAGCTGTCATTTGAAAATATGCTGGAAGACCGCCTCAAGCCCAATGCTGCAGCTAGACAGGTTACAGAAACAGAGTGGAGAGCCCTAAAGGACATATTTACAACACTGCTATGGAAATCCTGGGTCCAGCCAGCTCCAGGGAATAATCACACTGTGCCGAATATCAAAGTGAATGGTCATAGTCTAAGTTTTGTGGACAAATTCACCTATCTTGGCAGCACTGTGTCACAAGCTGCCACAATTGATGATGGAGTGAATGCAAGAATCTCCAAGGCCAGCGCAGCCTTTGGCAGACTGTACAAGAATGTATGGGACAGAAATGGAATAAGCCTGCAAACAAAGCTGAAAGTCTACAAAACAGTTGTATTATCCACACTGCTATATGCTTGTGAAACCTGGACTGTTTATCAGCAACACGCTAGGAAATTAAACCACTTCCACACAGTCTGCCTTAGGAAGTTACTGAAAATTAAATGGCAAGACAAGATCCCAGACACAATTGTCCTTGAAAGAGTATCCATGTCCAGTATCCACACTCTACTAATGAAGAATCAGATTCGCTGGGCTGGTCACTTGACTCGCATGCCAGATCACAGGCTCCCTAAACGAATTTTTTACTGCGAGTTGCATTGTGGTAAACGCTCCCAAGGCGGCCAGAGGAAACGCTTTAAAGACGCTCTGAAAATCTCACTGAATGCTTTTGGAATTCATCATGACACCTGGGAGATTGCAGCCAGAGACCGAAATTCGTGGCGTGCATCATTACGCAAGGGTGCAGTCACTTTTGAGGCAACCAGGACTGCAAGAGCTGTGAACAAAAGACAGAACAGAAAAACCACTGCAGAAAATCCTCCTCCAGAAACGTCAAGCATTCTTTGTCCACATTGTCAAAGAACATTTCGAGCCAAAATAGGCCTTATCAGCCATCTTAGAACTCACGGCTCCATACTTTCAACCCCACTGGATGAAATGAATGGTCATCATCATTCTTGATGGACAAACAACACAACACAACACAGCAGGAAACTACTCTGGGACAGATGTATTCTCTTGATGAACAGAGTCCTCAAGCAGCAGCTGTTGCAGTGGCAGGCTTCATTAGTTGACATGAACAATTGTCAGCCTTAATAACCACTATTTTTTAAGTTGTCTAGTTAGTCATCAAGTCTGGAACACTATTTAGAAAATACAGCAAAAGTACAATTTATGGGTGGCATTTCTAATGTTTTTTAGCTCATGAAGTCATTTTCATAACCTCCTATCATGTGTCTGCTGTTTGCCATTGTAGAAGAGTTTGTGTCCTGGTGACTCCAAGAACTACACTAGCTGTGCTCTAGTCACCTAAGTCAGACAGGTCAAAGGTGTGGGACATGAGTACATAAGTCACAAACTGCTAAGAATACATAAGAATACATAAGTCACAAATTGCTGTCATACAGATAGACCAAAGCCTGTCACAGGCTATGGAAGATCTAACAAATCAGATTCACTGGGCCACAGTCCCACTGCAGCCTAATTCACCTTATAAATTAAACTGTTGAAAGGAGTATCACATAGCAACATCAACAGTGTCTTATTTCACACTTTACATTTTTTCACATGAAATTCATTTCGTTCAGATGAAAGGGAGCGTTCAAAAACAAAAACCGGCTGTCTTGTAGGGACTGGGGACAGTCAAATCCAAGGGAAGGCACACCCAAAGAAATGTTTGTTGTAAGTCGGATGTACTGGACCATAGGCTTGACAGAACTGTGCAACATAACGAGCTATTTTGGCATACACCCGTTCCATTTGAGGACAAACTCGATGGAGATGTCAACATGCTCAAGTTTGAATGCTGCTTTCTTTCTATTTATTCACATTGATGTCTGAAGATATATGAAGAAGAAGAAGAATGCATCTTATAATAACATATATCTTAGAATTTCCATCATGTTCCTCTTGTACCTTGCGGTGTCGAGGTGAAGTATAAGCAGCGGGAGAGTGTGTAACAACACTCCCTGGGGTGAGGGGAATCTGCTATCGCACTTTAACAACGGGATGTCTTTAGCCCTGGGACATAGGTGACCTCAGCCCACAAAACCCCTTCAGCCCTTGGATCACTATCTCCTTCGCTATCAACCAAGGGACGTTATCCCTTTCAAACCTCATCCTGAACTCATGACACAACTCTGGTATCTAACTATGATAGCAATATGGTGTATTATACAAGATGAATGAGGATGATGATGATAACTCCAAGATAGGCCTATCTATGAGAGAGAAGTCGTGGCAAGATTCGAGCAGCCTCACGAATGTGGTGTCATCACAGTCAGGAGCTCTAGTGTCACACTATGTGGTAAGTCAGACACGCTCACCGAATATATCATGCCTCCGGCCAGGTATCGGCTTCTCCCCTTGGACAGGATAGCTGGCGTGTTGAACCACTAGGACTTGAGACCTCTGGTTGATGACGTCACTGCAGTCTGGACCACACTAGGGTAGGCACACTTACTGTCTCTCGTGTGGCGATGAAACTAAGACACTTCTCTGGGCAAAGTCCGAAAGTATCTAGAGCACTGCTAGTCTAGCGAGAGGTGGATCTCTCACTCAATGGTATTGGCAGTCACAAATGTCCATGCGACCAGCATCGGTCAGTAGACCAGTAGCGCGGGTATCACGGCGCAGGTACATCTCTCGCTGAAGAGTGGCACTGTAGAAAAGTCAAAAGCAGATAACAGTTCTTTTCTAATATCAATAGCCACAGGGAACCAGGCACTTGGTAGCGAAGACATCATAGCTAGCTGGCAGGATGGTATTCAGTCAAGGTCACAGCTGGGACAATAACAACATCGAGATACTTGCCCAGGTGATATCAAGAACAAGTCAATAAGTTGCTGTCAGGCAAACAATCTGGTATATCTGACGTGGAGTGGGCGGTGAGTTAGCTGGGCCCCATACTGAGATGAAACTCTTGTAGATACCTCTTGCTGTGGTAGTGGGCTCACAGACTTCTAACACTGGTACTCGCTCTAGTCCGTAGCACTGGACTCGTCCCCCAGATCTTCGCTTTGCTCTCATCAAGGTAGAACCTGTGGAGGATACCACTCAGTGAGAGCAACATGAATCAGACTTACCAACAGCGGATACAATTAGCTCCCGTGTACTCAGACAGGTGGACCCTTCCCATAAGGGCCTCACTCCATCATTGGCTGCTCGCAGAAGTTGAGGACAAATAGGCCTATGACCAAAGCGGCAGCTGTTCCCCAGTAGCCTCTTTCCCAGATGAACGGAGGGCTGGGCCAAGGTAGGTGTCTGAGAGCTGATCCTATGCTGAAAAACTGCTATATAACATATATGGTTAGTGAGTTAGTGGTACTCATAGACAGAAGGGCCCTAAAGGAGGGCCTATGGCAGTACTCTCACCCCCTTCCTGTTATACGCCAGATCTGATGTCGTACCGTGCCATAGGTACAATCCCCTAAATCCAATCAAATATACAGGGTAATCCCCCTGTAGCAGAATCCACAATCCATTCCCCCCTCCCTGGTCCCAGGTTGGGGCATTTAGAACGGTGTCATGTTCAATATGAACAATTCTGTCGCAGCGGTCACTTTCCCCATTGTCCCCCTCTCAGGAAGCCACTATATATTAAGCTGGTCTTCCGTCGAGATAAATTACAAGACAGATGTGAGGAAAGCCAAGAAGAAAGCCAGTGGTCGCCCCACCACGTGACACGAAGTTCGACTCCCGATATGACCTTGAAACGACCTCGGAGGTTTCGGCCGACCGGTGCATTCGCTTCATCGCACTCACCCGAGTTCATTGATATATCACTCAATATATCCAAAGTGACTACTTAATCTATTTCCAGTAGCACTGCGGGTAACGGTTCGGCCACGCTGTCCATGCCGATGCTCGAGGTTATGAAGTTGGACATGTGTGAACTCAAATTACAGGTCTCGCTTCCCTGAACCTGATTTTCCTAATCTACCGGGGCTGTAAATAAGCCGTTCACTGCTACCCTACGAAATATCTTAGCCGTGCAATGCTAGTAAACACATGCTTAAATTACAGTCGAAAAGCAATAGCCTACAAATGTTCACACATGACCTCCTTCCTCGTGACGGTCAGTACACACATCAGCGAAATCTCATAATTCAAATCACTGACACCGCACTAATTAAGAAAAAAGGTTGTACACATACCTTCACACACACAGCACGACAGTGGATATGAGAAGCATTGTCACCTGGACGATCGACTGCGGCTGCATCAGACATGGCAGTCCGTAGTGTCGGAACCCCGGTTCCACTACCCAAGTTCAGGAATCTTCTTCATGGGCGAGCAACGACTTTGGTTGGGCTCAGTCATTTTAATGGTTCTTTCCCTTTGACCGGTACATCATCACCAGGCTGCCCGATGTCCTCATGGAAATTTCACCAGACGGAAAAATCCCGAGGTGAACCGAATGATTTCTGTGACAGAGTGCCCGATTATGGGCTTCATGTATCGATATTCCCATGGACTCTGCTATTCCATCCGGCCATCGTTTATGTGGTCGGCCTCTTCCTCTGTTTCCTTCTGGTTTGTACATCATTGTTTGTTGTGGTATACTGCTAGTTGGTAACCTAGTTGCATGGCCAAACCATTTATTTTCCAAGACTGAGCATTTATTTTTTGTTGTTTATGAATATATTCATTTATTTTTACGTTGATTATGAATATATACATATACAACATTCTCTTGTTTTCAGTTTGAGACTGATGACAGCCCAGGTGTTATATTGACATTATACTCAGCCATTCTGTCGAGGAAACCTCACCTGTAAGTAATGTTTCACTATTAAAGCATTGTCACCATTGTAATCATGCACGTTATAAGTTTGACCTGTTCAGTTAAACTGTATTGACAGCTGGAAGTAAGGGCTAGGGCCACCAAAGGGTTGCATTAGATGGAACTGCTGTTGTAGAATCTCAATGAATGGAATTGTTCACTGCTGTACAACTCATGTACAACTGTTGTACAAGCTGCCATAAGAATTGATAATGAAGTAGGTCAATATCAGCCTATTAAGAGAGGTGTGAGACAGGGATGTGTAATGTCTCCAGATCTTTTTTCCCTGTACAGTGAAAATATTTTCAGAAATATAGAAGATATGGAATGAATCAACATTGGGGGACGATGTATCAATAACATTAGATATGCAGATGATACAGTCTTGATTGCAGACAATGAACAGGACCTGCAAAATTTAGTAGATGCGGTTGTTGCACACAGTGAACGACCAGGGTTAGAATTGAATTGTAAGAAGACAAATTAAGGTCGTCACTCCATCCATCATGTGCCATGCCGATAAGCATGGGCGGTCATGTTTTGCCATCTCACTCGATCACCAGAGTCATGGATCAGCTCTGTGTTTCTGTCTCTACCATACCATGTGGCCAAGCCATCCAGGTATTTAATTCTTGGTCTTCCCTTTGGTCTCCTCCATTCGATCTTGCCGGTTGTCACCAAGTTCTCCAATTCATTTCTTCTCATAACATGCCCAAAAAATTTTCACTGCATATGTCTAATGTCTCTAATCAGTTTACGATCTTCATTTGTTTCTTGAAGGACTCGTTCGTTGGTTTTTCTGACTGTCCATGGTATTCTTTGCATTTTCCTCAAAAACCACATTTCCACAGCCATCAGATGTTTTTCAGCCTGACTGCTCATTGTCCACGCTTCACATCCATATAAAAGTTCAGGTTCTATGTAGCACTAGGAAAGAAGAAATACCACAATGTCAAATAATTGGAACCTTTAAGAGTTATAAAGTACTAATTTTTTTTTTTAACTGCAACAAATCAAAGACAGAACAAAGATAACTAAATAAAGC
This sequence comes from Cepaea nemoralis, assembly GCA_014155875.1. NCBI lineage: Eukaryota > Metazoa > Mollusca > Gastropoda > Stylommatophora > Helicidae > Cepaea > Cepaea nemoralis. The sequence continues at coordinate 358,598 of JACEFZ010027783.1, read as the reverse complement.
ATAATAGTATGTAACTGTATAGAAGACTGTTAAGTGTCTGGTGAAAAACAAAAACCTTTTGTGTGCCTTACATCACCAGAGTACGTGCAGATTTTGATGTTTCTGAGCAGACAACTTTTATTGGTTTCCATGGATACTGTCCACAGGTAACAAGTCAATTATGTGTTGTCATATTGTTGCAGGGAAAGACTTTAGTCTCATGAATGTGTGTATGAATGGGGAGATGAATAGATGTACCTGTTGCAAGTACTTGAAGAATTTAAACACCTCTCTCTCTCTCTCTCTCTCTCTCTCTCTCTCTCTCTCTCTCTCTTTCTTTCTGTGTGTGTGTGTGTGTGTGTGCGCACGCATGCGTGTGCACGTGCATTGACATATCTGTTAAAGGTTTTAACTGTCTGTATGTGTTAACATATCTGTTCCAGGTACACTCCCGCCACTCCCACAATGTGAATGGAATCATTATCCTGCTGGTGATAAACTGATGCTAAGCTCTGTCTCACAAATGACACAATACTTACAGTTTTATCCCACCAATGACACCTCTGTTTTATTACAGAGTAAACACAATTCCAAATAACATTTTATTGTAATGGAAATCCTACACAAACAAAGGGAACATTTTGCTACTTTGGTATTATAGGACAGTCATACTGGTATGTAGGATTATCAATCCATGGCCCTGACTGTTCAGCATCTTGGAAAAGAATAACTTGCTATTAGTTGATTCTAAAAAAATGGCTACCTTCACATCTTTTCCATAGTTAGTGTTCTACCTCAGTCACACCACTCTGTGTGATTCGCGGATAGTTATTCTGTCCAAGATCAACTACACAACATGACATCTGTTGGATAAATAGGATAGATTTTCCAATCCCTTTGAAAGCAATAGAGATGTGGTTCTTAAGACAAATGGTGTGAATACCTTGGACTGCCAGAGTAATTAACAGCGATTTTCTGAAAGAGGCTAATGAAAATAGAACATTATATACAACCATAGGAAAGAGACAAACAGCGTTCTGTGGTCATGTAATGAGAAGAGAGACTTTGTGATGACTGGAAAGATCTGTGGGGAAAAAAGGCAGACTTAGAGAAAGGATGCTGAAAAAACTGAGATGGTGGCCAGGAGGAATATCATCAGTAGAGTTGATCCAAAAACCAAGGACCGAGATCTGTAGAGAGAAATAGAAGCCTACACCAAGCTGGTAGGGCTCATGATGATGATGATGATGATGAGGGCCTGTGTCAATGAGATGTCTGATCAACACTCAACACTGGCTTGTACTTGTGGTTTAAATTGTGATGCATCATACCGAGAACTCAGAAACACATGCACACAGAGAGAAAATAAATCAATTCTTCTCTATTCAATCGCAGTATAATTACCATAAGCTATGTTTCAGGGACATTTCTATGATCTTCTTCAAGCTGTCACATACATACATTATACATTTTGTTTTTCACAGTTGATGATACTCAACTTAATGTTTATATGTATGAATGTTATAAGTATTAGCTCTTCATTATTACAGAGGAGCCATGGTGACATAGTGGATAGTGCACTTCCCGACTAAGACAGTGATCCAGGTTCAATCCCCATCAGAGACAGGATTATGTCTGATCAATACAGCTCTGGGGTCGACCCAGCCTCATAAAACGAGTACCAGCCAATTTATATAAATGTTTGGGCATTGTCTGGGAAGGACAGGCCACGAGGAAAGGACCTGTCACCTTACCTCATGTCGTGGCCTAGATTTGGTGAAATCCTAGCATTTCCAACCAGAGCGACAGTTTCTAGTTTGGGACTATCTGTATTTATTAGAGAGCAGCCCTACACCTGGGAAGTCAAGGCAGCCGGCGTGACATTGACTACGTGACCCGTCCAGTGCCAGCGGGTCTACACCAATATGGGGCTAGCACCATATACCCAGTGGCAAGGTGATCAAGACACCTGCCTCCAGCTCTGAAGGCATGGGTTCATTTTCAGACTCCATCACTGGGCTCACAAGTGCAAATATTACAGAGACCCCTGGGATTCCTGGTTGAAGCTACAGAGGCCATGATCTGTGCGATGCTTTCTACAAGCCTCTCTGCGAAAACAGACCGAGCCATGAGGGATAAAACACAGTGCATTGAAGTTAATCTCTTGCCTTTAATCCCCCAAACAAGATAGAACTAGACTGGAATGAGATCACCAAGGGTAGAATAAAGGTTACTTAAATTTAAATAAAAATCCATTATGTTGTTCTTGAAATGAGAAAAGAAGGACAGGAAAATGTCCATAAGTTGTTTATGATTTGTTGACATATTTTATCTCAGGAACTAGTGAATCTGTTGCTTACTGGTCGGGCAGTATCCAATGTTTTCAATGATATAGTACAATTAGACTCAGGGGGAAGCAGCCAAGCTGTGATACTGAAGGGAATCTCTAGTCGGTCAGAGATTGGATTTCTGTCTCTTTTTGAACACTACAAAACTTGTCAGGTTTGTATCACATCAGACTTGTGTGCAGTGTTGCTCAGATGGTCAGGCTAGATTTGTTTAATTGTGATGATCATATTAGAGCAGATTTATGTTTGGTGCAACTCAGATCATGACAGGGTTTATGTTTAATGTTAAATTAAGTGTGACATTATATTTATATGGATCAAACAAGACAAATTTATATAAAATTTATATATATAAAACTGTAGATTAAAGCTGTTTTATGCTTGACATGATCAAATGTAAACAGTCAGCATTTTGATGACAAGATCATGACATGTTTATAATTTATGGAGGATAATATAACTTTTAATCCTGATATGAATTAAAAGGTGCTCTCAGAGTAACAAAGGAATGTTGTAATGGCTAAGGTTGTGATACCTCATCACCACCAGTCTTGATAGATGTTGTTATGTTAATACTTTAGTTAGCCAGTGTACTACACAATTTTTATAGTTTGTTACATGTTTCACTTTATGACCTAAGGTATAAGACACTGAACACTCTACTGCATTATGTTTCAAGACCTGAGATATGCGGCACTAAATGCTAAACTTTATTTCATTTCAAGATCTGAGATATGAATCTCAACTTTATTTCACTTCAGAATCAATCACTTCACATATCAGGTATTGTTTTATTAATAGTAATATAACATATGTTTCCTAATGTAAGAGTTAATCTTGTTTTGAATTTAGGTTGGATCCTACTACAAAACTCCCAAGAACCCCATCTGGGTGGTATATAGTGAAAGTCATTTCACTGTGCTCTTCTCAACATGTAAGGACCTTATTAACGACTGGAAGATGGAGCGGAGATTTGATTTGTTTTACTATGATGGTCTAGCCAAGCAGCAGGAGGAAATCAAACTGACAGTCTGTGAGTTACAATCATCATATTCATCATCATCACACGTTTTGTTGACTGGCATGGGCCATCGGCTTCTTCACATCTTGTGGTCTCTACCATATATCAATTTATACTCTGATACTCTTCAGTACCATGACACCAGTGTTGCCATCTCCCTTTGATGAAAAAGCACCAAAATCTACCCAAAAAAGCACCAACATTTTTTGAAAGCACCAACTGTTTTTATTACAAATTTAACAAGGTAGCACAGTATAATTTATTATTATCACTTCATATTACAATGAAGTTTATTCCAGATCCGCCAAATCCCAATCAGAACTACTCTCGAGCCAAAAAAGCACTAAATTGCAATATTTTTTGGGGAAAGCACCAAAACAAGCACTGGCGGTATTCATTCAAAATGTTATAAAGTAGCACATTATAATTTATTATTATCACTGAATATTACAATGAAGTTTATTCCAGATCTGCCAAATCCCAGTCAGACAACTCCTCTTCAGTTTCTGTAGCTATTTCCTGATGTGTTTGCTCCTGCAATGATGATGGTGATGATTGAAAAAAACCTGTATATGCCTCCTGTGATCCAATTTTTCGTAGAATATCCTTAGGTAGTTTATAATCATGACAGCATTTGCCATATCTCTTCATTCCATATCTAATAGTCAAAACAGCTGTCAAACTCTTGATGCTCAGTCTGTTCCGCAATTTTGATTTTATAACTCCCATCTGACTGAAAATACGCTCCACGTCCGCATTAGAATGAGGTAAAATGAGCACAGTTAAAGCTACATCTGTAAGATCTTGGAAAGGATTTTCACCGGTAGCATCCCAGTATGAGACTATTTCTGCCCACAGTCCAAGTGTGTCAGAGGTCTGTGTCCACTGCATATTATGAAGTTTTCTCCACTGGAAATCGATGTGGGTGAGAGTAGCTGCATCTTCTACAAACATTTTAGCAAGATCCAATATACAGGGCTTCATTGGCTGTAGACATTCACTTCCACTAAGACATGACATGGACTGCAACACTCAAACGTTATCGGGCAAAAGTAAACACAGCTGTGTCAACATCTCTATTAAAAACTGGATGCGCCTTCCACAAATTTCTTTCTCATCAGGAAACTGGTAGTCTGCTATTTCTTTCTCAAACTCATAACCTAGATTGGGATTAGGATCTAAATAATCTTGAATAGCATTACTTTCTGCTATTTTTCCCCCACAGGAATAGCAGTCTTTGAACTGATAGAATCAGTGAGTTGGACAAGATCGCTGAGTATTTTTGTTGGATCCTGTATATCTGCTTCGAATTTCTTATTCACACTTTGAACTTCTCCGAGAATATGCTTGAGAAATATGAGATACACATAGTTTTTCATGTCGCTAAACATAGAATGTAGAAGGTCTGCTGTATAACAGCGCTCGTTGAGTCTTGCTATATCAAAGTGAGTTCTGAGCTCGACCCACTGCTGCAATATTCTGACAATGGCAAATTGAAGGGACATCCATCGTGTCTGGCTTAATTGAACAACCTTCAGTGGATGTTGTCCATCATTTAATAAAGCAAAAAGCTCCCTGTACTTTGCTTGACGAAGACTTGAGTGAGAAAACCAGTTATATGTTTCTCTAATCATGAACTCAATGTTCCTGAGCAGACAAGCAGCTGCAGCCTGTGACACTGCCAGCTGAAGGGAATGACATACACACCTAACTAGTACCAAATGAGGAACTACGGATTTTAATTTTGTATATACTCCATTGTTTACACCTGTCATGACAGATGCATTGGCATTGGCAAGTGCAACTAGTCTTTGCAACTCAAGTCCATTCTTGTTTAAACAATCTTTTAACGCGTTGCATATTGCCTGCGCGTTGCAGTCACTCACTTCAACTAAATCTTATTAAAGGGAGTTAAATTACTTGAATATTGCACGGTAATGTACTAAGACTGTTTTACTCCCTTGCTTCAGTTCAAATTCAGCTTTTTGGTGTCCCCAAAATGATTTTTTTAAAGTAATTTTTACCCACCCAAAAAAGCACTAAAAAGCCCCCCCCCCCCCCCCCCCCCCCCCCCCCCCCCCCCCAATGTGAAGCACCAAATTAGCGCGGCCGCTGGAAATGCAAATTTTGGCACTAAATGACTTGAAAAGGCACTAAATATAGTGCGAAAAGCATCAAAATGGCAACACTGCATGACACCCTTCAGTGCCATGACACAAGGCTGTCAAGAATCTTCTCTTGCTGCCTTCCTCTATATCTCTTTCCACAAATCTTTTCACTTTTCCACTTCTTGTGTGATCAAAATATGTTGAATATCTCTTTCTGATTATTTGTGATACATTGCTTTGTGTCTTAGTCTCTTTGAAAACATAGAGATTGCACATTCTGGCTGTCCAGTTGTCAACATTCTTCTGTAAAACCACATCTCTGAGGCCTCAAGGCATTTCTTTGCTTCTTTACTGTTGTCCAAGTTTCACAGCTATATGTTAAAACTGGCTCTAAACAGTGAGAGTCAGACGTCCTACGAAACCCCTAGGAAAGTTAACCCGGTCAACAAATGCCTGCAGAAGTCGGATGTGTCTGCCTAACGGCGCAAGAACGCAGCTCTGCTGTGAACAGGCACAATGCAATCACATCAAAAAAAACTCTCCAGATGAACACAGAAGAAGAAGAAGAAATCAATGGTATTAATTTGAGGTAAAGGCACCTCCAGGCTCTCCTACCCTTTGCACTCACCTGTAACCACCTCCAGGCCCTCCTACCCTTTGCACTCACCTGTAGCCACCTCCTACCCTTTGCTCTCACCTGTAGCCACCTCCAGGCCCTCCTACCCTTTGCACTCACCTGTAGCCACCTCCTATCCTTTGCACTCACCTGTAGCCACCTCCTACCCTTTGCTCTCACCTGTAGCCACCTCCAGGTCCTCCTACCCTTTGCACTCACCTGTAGCCACCTCCAGGCCCTCCTACCCTTTGCACTCACCTGTAGCCACCTCCTACCCTTTGCTCTCACCTGTAGCCACCTCCAGGCCCTCCTACCCTTTGCACTCACCTGTAGCCACCTCCTATCCTTTGCACTCACCTGTAGCCACCTCCTACCCTTTTCTCTCACCTGTAGCCACCTCCAGGTCCTCCTACCATTTGCACTCACCTGTAGCCACCTCCAGGCCCTCCTACCCTTTGCACTCACCTGTAGCCACCTCCTACCCTTTGCTCTCACCTGTAGCCACCTCCTGGCCCTCCTACCCTTTGCACTCACCTGTAGCCGCCTACCCTTTGCTCTCACTTGTAGCCACCTCCTGGCCCTCCTACCCTTTGCACTCACCTGTAGCCACCTCCAGGCCCTCCTCACATTTTTTGTCTCTGTCTCTAGTTCTCTTATCTTTTTTTTTTTGGAGTCTCCCTCTATTTCGATGGCCCATTTTATACATACACACAAGCACGCACACAAACATTCTCACCATGACAAATTTATAAATAATAATTAATAAACGATATTAAATATCATTTTTAACTCTGCAACAGTGTGATCACAATATACTCATCTAAAATTACTCTTTAACCCATTCAACAGGAGTGTGAAAATTATAGAAGAATAATGTTACTGTCAGTTCCTGTGAATATATTAAGCAGGATCAATCTGGAGAGATTATCAGATGCCATTGACAAATAACTGAGGGATGAACATGCCGCCTTTCGACCAAATAGATCCTACACTGATCAGATAGTTACACTGTGTATAGTAATAAAACAAAGATCTAAACCGGTTCAAACCACCATTTTTGTTTCTCTCATGTCAACAAAAAGCTTATTTAATTTTATTTTGTGTTTTATTTAGCTTTTTATCTGTGTGTGTTGTCCTGTTCTTGACAAAGGTTCGTAGAACCGAAACGTTGATCGTACTTTGTTGTCCTATAATACTTATTGTTTTATTTTAATACTTCAGTATTATATATTTATTGATTGTTTATGTTTTTGGACAAGTCACACTTTGTTTTCACCTATGTAAGATGAAGTTCTCTGTAAGTTACGTACATTGTGTCTGTGTCTAGTATGTCTCTTCTTTTCGCAGGAGCTAAATATACCTAATTGTTTGCAGTTCATATTGATATATCCTGCTGCAGCCGCTGCTTTTTCTGTTGTTCTATATTGGATTTTTGGACTACGAAAAGGCCTTTGATAGCATTGATAAGGAGTCTGTTTGGAAATTAATGAGGCATTATGGAGTTGAGTCAAAACCCGACATCACTGCACTCAGGACATTCCCATACATGCTCCATCCCCTCGTTCAACAGCCAGCGAAGAGTCATACTACTAATCGTACCCACCGCTATCTGATTAAAAGCTCTCCTGGTCTTCCCTCTCAGTTTTGAGATTCTTCCAGAACCCCTGCCGATCCCCCGCAATCTCATTCTTTCCACATATGGGTTCTCAATCTGCTAGCCTATCAGCCTGTTCATTCCCCTGTACCCCCGCATGGCCAGGGTAAAATATCCATACAATTCTCACGATTTGTGACCTCTGAAGCGACGAGAGCCATTCCACACGAAACATTCCTTTCTCCACCTTGCTAAGCATACTCTTTGAATCCGTAATGAATACAACGTGTGTTGCAGTAGTCTCCTCAAGCCACCGGAATGCCTCTGTTGCTGCCTCCACCTCCATTCTCATGCTGAAGGTCGTAGTCTCATATGCCAGACTCTCCTTTTTCAAGACTCAACCATTAGCCTTTGCAATAAAGCCCCAGCCACTTCGTCTGTTTCTCACCACTGACCCATTGGTGTAGATGACTATGTCACTTTGATGTGTGTTGCTCTGCATCAGCTGTTGCACTTCAAACTCAGTGCGGCCCGCTGCCCATTCTCTGCACTTACGACCCAGTGTTATTATTACATTGTGCCAGTCCGTCATGTCTTCCGGAACTTCAACCCACTCTCGTTCACGATTGATGGTCTCTAGATCACACACCTGACTTATAGAAAGTTCTGCCTGTGCAATCCAGGACCTGCCTCGTCTTAGTCTATGACCCTTAACCATATCCATTGCTGCATGCAGCGGGTGATCCTTGTCTGGGCAACTCTCAGGTACCATTTGGCCTGAAGGACCCTATGCCTATCCGTCATTGTTGGTAGCGCCAGGATATGCCTCATGCATATAATTGGTGTGTCCTTTGTGCACCCCAGGATTAACCGTATGGCAGCATTCTGTATGCGCTCCAACCTTTCAAGCTGGCTCTTTGATACTCAATGACAGAAATTATGGAATAACACAGAAAATCATTAACTTGGTAAGCTCAGTGATCTGAAGGGCAGGGTCCTCTAAGAGGGGCAACTAACTGAGGCATTTGAGATCAGAACAGCAGTGAGGCAGGGATGTCTCTTGTCACCCTTACTATTCTTACTGATTATAGACTGGATTATGAAGACATCAAATACTACCAGAAATGGAATCCTGACAAAGTGGTTAAATGTTCTGTACATTGCCGACAACACTGCCCTCCTATCTCACACACAAAATCAGATGCAGGATAAAATAACAACACTAGATATGAAGTCACAACTACTAGGCTTAAGATATAGAGAAAAGACACAGATAATGAGAATAAATCAAGCAAATGACAACCTGATCTCACTTGGAGTGACCTCACTTCAAGAGACAGAAGCATACACCACCAACTGAGGTAGCAATGGGGACGAAGGGGGTGGAGTAGATAAAGAAATCAGAATAAGAATACACTAGGCTAGAGGAGCTTTTTTAACACTAAGAATATTGTGCTAGTAACAAGAAATATTCAGTTATGACGTTAAATCAGTACTGCTGTTTAGATCAGAAACATGGACAACAACAAAAATAACTACAAATAACACTACAATCATTCACTAATTGGTGCCTGTGTAAAACAGAAGGAATAAAACGCAATGACAAAATCACCAGAGTGGAGCTCCTGGAAACTAGACAAATAGCAATGAATTAAGTGGTGAAGAAAAGATGCTGGACATGCTATACATTGAGAAAACCTGAGAATAGTGAAACTAGAACAGGTTTAGTCTGGAACACACAGGGCAAAAGAAATAGAGGAAGACCTAAAAACTTATGGAGAAGAGAAGTAGAAACAGACATGAACAATATGGAGAGGATATGGGCAAAGCAGCATGGGATAGCTACAGATATGGAAGCTGGGAGTGAGTGGGGAGATAATAGAAGAACATGGGATAGCTACAGATATGGAAGCTGGGAGTGAGCTGGTTGAGGGTTTAAGGCCCCATGGGGGGATAATAGAAGAACATGGGATAGCTACAGATATGGAAGCTGGGAGTGAGCTGGTTGAGGGTTTAAGGCCCCATGGGGGGATAATAGAAGAACATGGGATAGCTACAGATATGGAAGCTGGGAGTGAGCTGGTTGAGGGTTTAAGGCCTCATGGGGGGATAATAGAAGAACATGGGATAGCTACAGATATGGAAGCTGGGAGTGAGCTGGTTGAGGGTTTAAGGCCCCATGGGGGGATAATAGAAGAACATGGGATAGCTACAGATATGGAAGCTGGGAGTGAGCTGGTTGAGGGTTTAAGGCCTCATGGGGGGATAATAGAAGAACATGGGATAGCTACAGATATGGAAGCTGGGAGTGAGCTGGTTGAGGATTTAAGGCCTCATGGGGGGATAATAGAAGAACATGGGATAGCTACAGATATGGAAGCTGGGAGTGAGCTGGTTGAGGGTTTAAGGCCCCATGGGGGGATAATAGAAGAACATGGGATAGCTACAGATATGGAAGCTGGGAGTGAGCTGGTTGAGGGTTTAAGGCCTCATGGGGGGATAATAGAAGAACATGGGATAGCTACAGATATGGAAGCTGGGAGTGAGCTGGTTGAGGATTTAAGGCCCCATGGGGGGATAATAGAAGAACATGGGATAGCTACAGATATGGAAGCTGGGAGTGAGCTGGTTGAGGGTTTAAGGCCTCATGGGGGGATAATAGAAGAACATGGGATAGCTACAGATATGGAAGCTGGGAGTGAGCTGGTTGAGGGTTTAAGGCCTCATGGGGGGATAATAGAAGAACATGGGATAGCTACAGATATGGAAGCTGGGAGTGAGCTGGTTGAGGGTTTAAGGCCTCATGGGGGGATAATAGAAGAACATGGGATAGCTACAGATATGGAAGCTGGGAGCTGGTTGAGGGTTTAAGGCCTCATGGGGGGATAATAGAAGAACATGGGATAGCTACAGATATGGAAGCTGGGAGTGAGCTGGTTGAGGATTTAAGGCCTCATGGGGGGATAATAGAAGAACATGGGATAGCTACAGATATGGAAGCTGGGAGTGAGCTGGTTGAGGGTTTAAGGCCTCATGGGGGGATAATAGAAGAACATGGGATAGCTACAGATATGGGAGCTGGGAGTGAGCTGGTTGAGGGTTTAAGGCCTCATGGGGGGATAATAGAAGAACATGGGATAGCTACAGATATGGGAGCTGGGAGTGAGCTGGTTGAGAGTTTAAGGCCTCATGGGGGGATAATAGAAGAACATGGGATAGCTACAGATATGGGAGCTGGGAGTGAGCTGGTTGAGGGTTTAAGGCCTCATGGGGGGATAATAGAAGAACATGGGATAGCTACAGATATGGAAGCTGGGAGTGAGCTGGTTGAGGGTTTAAGTCCCCATGGGGGGATAATAGAAGAACATGGGATAGCTACAGATATGGGAGCTGGGAGTGAGCTGGTTGAGGGTTTAAGTCCCCATGGGGGGATAATAGAAGAACATGGGATAGCTACAGATATGGAAGCTGGGAGTGAGCTGGTTGAGGGTTTAAGGCCTCATGGGGGGATAATAGAAGAACATGGGATAGCTACAGATATGGAAGCTGGGAGTGAGCTGGTTGAGGATTTAAGGCCTTATGGGGGGATAATAGAAGAACATGGGATAGCTACAGATATGGAAGCTGGGAGTGAGCTGGTTGAGGGTTTAAGGCCTCATGGGGGGATAATAGAAGAACATGGGATAGCTACAGATATGGGAGCTGGGAGTGAGCTGGTTGAGAGTTTAAGGCCTCATGGGGGGATAATAGAAGAACATGGGATAGCTACAGATATGGGAGCTGGGAGTGAGCTGGTTGAGGGTTTAAGGCCTCATGGGGGGATAATAGAAGAACATGGGATAGCTACAGATATGGAAGCTGGGAGTGAGCTGGTTGAGGGTTTAAGTCCCCATGGGGGGATAATAGAAGAACATGGGATAGCTACAGATATGGGAGCTGGGAGTGAGCTGGTTGAGGGTTTAAGGCCCCATGGGGGGATAATAGAAGAACATGGGATAGCTACAGATATGGAAGCTGGGAGTGAGCTGGTTGAGGGTTTAAGGCCTCATGGGGGGATAATAGAAGAACATGGGATAGCTACAGATATGGAAGCTGGGAGTGAGCTGGTTGAGGGTTTAAGGCCTCATGGGGGGATAATAGAAGAACATGGGATAGCTACAGATATGGGAGCTGGGAGTGAGCTGGTTGAGGGTTTAAGGCCGCATGGGGGGATAATAGAAGAACATGGGATAGCTACAGATATGGGAGCTGGGAGTGAGCTGGTTGAGAGTTTAAGGCCTCATGGGGGGATAATAGAAGAACATGGGATAGCTACAGATATGGGAGCTGGGAGTGAGCTGGTTGAGGGTTTAAGGCCTCAAGGGGGGATAATAGAAGAACATGGGATAGCTACAGATATGGAAGCTGGGAGTGAGCTGGTTGAGGGTTTAAGGCCTCATGGGGGGATAATAGAAGAACATGGGATAGCTACAGATATGGAAGCTGGGAGTGAGCTGGTTGAGGGTTTAAGGCCTCATGGGGGGATAATAGAAGAACATGGGATAGCTACAGATATGGGAGCTGGGAGTGAGCTGGTTGAGGATTTAAGGCCCCATGGGGGGATAATAGAAGAACATGGGATAGCTACAGATATGGAAGCTGGGAGTGAGCTGGTTGAGGATTTAAGGCCCCATGGGGGATAATAGAAGAACATGGGATAGCTACAGATATGGGAAGCTGGGAGTGAGCTGGTTGAGGATTTAAGGCCCCATGGGGGGATAATAGAAGAACATGGGATAGCTACAGATATGGGAGCTGGGAGTGAGCTGGTTGAGGGTTTAAGGCCTCATGGGGGGATAATAGAAGAACATGGGATAGCTACAGATATGGAAGCTGGGAGTGAGCTGGTTGAGGGTTTAAGGCCTCATGGGGGGATAATAGAAGAACATGGGATAGCTACAGATATGGAAGCTGGGAGTGAGCTGGTTGAGGATTTAAGGCCCCATGGGGGGATAATAGAAGAACATGGGATAGCTACAGATATGGAAGCTGGGAGTGAGCTGGTTGAGGGTTTAAGGCCTCATGGGGGGATAATAGAAGAACATGGGATAGCTACAGATATGGAAGCTGGGAGTGAGCTGGTTGAGGGTTTAAGGCCTCATGGGGGGATAATAGAAGAACATGGGATAGCTACAGATATGGAAGCTGGGAGTGAGCTGGTTGAGGGTTTAAGGCCTCATGGGGGGATAATAGAAGAACATGGGATAGCTACAGATATGGAAGCTGGGAGTGAGCTGGTTGAGGGTTTAAGGCCTCATGGGGGGATAATAGAAGAACATGGGATAGCTACAGATATGGAAGCTGGGAGTGAGCTGGTTGAGGGTTTAAGGCCTCATGGGGGGATAATAGAAGAACATGGGATAGCTACAGATATGGAAGCTGGGAGTGAGCTGGTTGAGGGTTTAAGGCCTCATGGGGGGATAATAGAAGAACATGGGATAGCTACAGATATGGAAGCTGGGAGTGAGCTGGTTGAGGGTTTAAGGCCTCATGGGGGGATAATAGAAGAACATGGGATAGCTACAGATATGGAAGCTGGGAGTGAGCTGGTTGAGGGTTTAAGGCCCTCATGGGGGGATAATAGAAGAACATGGGATAGCTACAGATATGGAAGCTGGGAGTGAGCTGGTTGAGGGTTTAAGGCCTCATGGGGGGATAATAGAAGAACATGGGATAGCTACAGATATGGAAGCTGGGAGTGAGCTGGTTGAGGGTTTAAGGCCTCATGGGGGATAATAGAAGAACATGGGATAGCTACAGATATGGAAGCTGGGAGTGAGCTGGTTGAGGGTTTAAGGCCTCATGGGGGGATAATAGAAGAACATGGGATAGCTACAGATATGGAAGCTGGGAGTGAGCTGGTTGAGGGTTTAAGGCCTCATGGGGGGATAATAGAAGAACATGGGATAGCTACAGATATGGAAGCTGGGAGTGAGCTGGTTGAGGGTTTAAGGCCTCATGGGGGGATAATAGAAGAACATGGGATAGCTACAGATATGGAAGCTGGGAGTGAGCTGGTTGAGGGTTTAAGGCCTCATGGGGGGATAATAGAAGAACATGGGATAGCTACAGATATGGAAGCTGGGAAGTGAGCTGGTTGAGGATTTAAGGCCTCATGGGGGGATAATAGAAGAACATGGGATAGCTACAGATATGGAAGCTGGGAGTGAGCTGGTTGAGGGTTTAAGGCCTCATGGGGGGATAATAGAAGAACATGGGATAGCTACAGACATGGAGCTGGGAGTGAGCTGGTTGAGGGTTTAAGGCCTCATGGGGGGATAATAGAAGAACATGGGATAGCTACAGATATGGGAGCTGGGAGTGAGCTGGTTGAGAGTTTAAGGCCTCATGGGGGGATAATAGAAGAACATGGGATAGCTACAGATATGGAAGCTGGGAGTGAGCTGGTTGAGGGTTTAAGTCCCCATGGGGGGATAATAGAAGAACATGGGATAGCTACAGATATGGGAGCTGGGAGTGAGCTGGTTGAGGGTTTAAGTCCCCATGGGGGGATAATAGAAGAACATGGGATAGCTACAGATATGGGAGCTGGGAGTGAGCTGGTTGAGGGTTTAAGGCCCCATGGGGGGATAATAGAAGAACATGGGATAGCTACAGATATGGAAGCTGGGAGTGAGCTGGTTGACGGTTTAAGGCCTCATGGGGGGATAATAGAAGAACATGGGATAGCTACAGATATGGAAGCTGGGAGTGAGCTGGTTGAGGGTTTAAGGCCTCATGGGGGGATAATAGAAGAACATGGGATAGCTACAGATATGGGAGCTGGGAGTGAGCTGGTTGAGGGTTTAAGGCCTCATGGGGGGATAATAGAAGAACATGGGATAGCTACAGATATGGGAGCTGGGAGTGAGCTGGTTGAGAGTTTAAGGCCTCATGGGGGGATAATAGAAGAACATGGGATAGCTACAGATATGGGAGCTGGGAGTGAGCTGGTTGGGGGTTTAAGGCCTCAAGGGGGGATAATAGAAGAACATGGGATAGCTACAGATATGGAAGCTGGAAGTGAGCTGGTTGAGGGTTTAAGGCCTCAAGGGGGGATAATAGAAGAACATGGGATAGCTACAGATATGGAAGCTGGGAGTGAGCTGGTTGAGGATTTAAGACCTTATCGGGGGATAATAGAAGAAAGAACACATTCAGTCTCCAGTACTTATATCATTACAATTAATCTTTTGTGTCAGATCAGGTTGAAAATATAACTATCAGGGACAAAGAGTTAAAATTAATATCTTTAATCAAATCAGTTAGATATAATATGTAATACATAATAAATAACAAATACCTTGCAGCAAACGTTATTTTATTGTCTATTTGGTTTTTTCCAGCAACGATTAACCAATCATACAAGCCAGCAACATCTGATGATGATCTTGTTCCGCCATTAGAGCAGTGCATTCAAACAAAGTATGATTACAGTGTTATTATTTGCACTGACACATTTGTTGTGTTCTTTTTGTGTGTGCCATATTACCTTATAATTAACTATAATTATCCATTAGTTGTAAATGTCACGAGCACAGACAATAAATGCTATAAGAGCATAGACATTAATTGCTATAATAAGGCATAACTGTAAATGTTACATATCAAAGTGAAGTAAATAGCAGTCGTCTGTATGCTAATGGGGTTCATAAAGAAAGGAAAGAACATAAACATCATAACCTTTGAAGCATGTCATAAGAGGCAAAGAAGATGTTGATGTTGGGCTGTCTGCCTTTTCCTTTAAAATACCTTAGCTCCAAATTTCAACCAATCATGAACAAGTGTTCAGAGTTCAAGGAGGGCTTGACATAAAATGGTTGAGGGTCCATTCTCCACTCGGGGCAAAGCGAGTCCGTGTATATGCCATTAAGGCATTTTGTGGATACTGTGTGGTACATTTGGTATCTGAAGGGTAATGTGGTCAAGATTACACTGGCAGCCTTTAGTTTCCCACAGAAATCCTTGGATCAGTGAAGTTGGTCAACCCTGGAGACATCCTGGGAACATACTCAGTGAAGTTGGTCAGTCTTAGAGAAATTCTGGAGCAAACTAAGTGAAGTTGGTCAAGCCTAGAGAAATCCTGGAGCACACTCAGTGAAGTTGGTCAGCTCTAGAGAAATCCTGGGAGCACATTTAGTGAGGCTGGGTTGACCTCAGAGCCATAATGTTGGGAAAACACATTCAATCCCTCCACTACATGACCACTGTGTTAGTAGCTAGCTACACCAACTACTAGTATGGCTATATATAATGTTACTTACCAATTATATGTCACAAAATATATCAATCAATGTTCATAGGCTTAGGAATATGAGCCATGATGGTGTTATTCTGGATTACCAGCAAAGTTGCCTGTGTAATTCCTTAGTTTAAGAGGGATGCTTTCAAGGGCATAACCAACGACTTCACTTGGGAGGAAATGTTATGAGAATGGGACCTGGTAACCTCCTCTTTGCAATGGCCTAGTATGTGTGAAGCCCTAAAGCATCACACTTCTGCCACAATAACTACCGTGAAATTATATGTACCTAATAGTTAGTGCATTAGTTTACATGTAGTCACCAACACATTCTTGATGTATTTCAGATGGGCAGATGCAGAGATAGACTGGAATGGATTAGAGCCAATTTTTTAGCGGTCCCCAATGTGTGCAACTGTAGTCACCTGTGGGCTGTCATAAGGTCCACGAGATTGTGTGGTTTTGAATTGCTGTGGGCTTTATACCAACCAGCAGCGTCTGTTTGAATGTCTGTGTATAGGAAACAATAGAGGGGTATGGTCTAAGACGTCAATGCTGAAAGGTTTAGGAACTACTGAGATGCAATAAGCAATGATTAGGAAAATAAGCATAAGTTAATATCGTATGGAATATGGCATAAGTCATCATCATCTTCCACTTTTGCATTAAGCATCGTGAGGAGGAATAGTTGAAGGGTACTGGTTAGTGTCATTCTATGTGAATGTACAATATCCTTGATGCTGTCAGTCCGTTTTCTTCTTGGGCAATCTCTTGTATTAGATCTTCTTGATGTAGCGCAGTGCTGGTAGTTAGTGGTATTGCACGAGATGGCCAAACCATTTGATCTTCTGTATTATAGTATATGTGGCACAAGGTGTTGATCCCACTATCTGTGATAACATCATTTCTTACTCGGACTCGGATAGGTAAGTTGGCAATTATTCTCAAGCATCTCATCTCGCAGGTGTTGATGGTTTGGATAATGTCCAAGTTTGACAGTGGTAGCATAGGGTTGGTGTAAATATGCTCTTTATTATCTGTCGTTTTGTGGACATAGGTATATTTGGATATTTCACTATAACTGATAGTTGATATATAAGTGCACTAGATTTTTGACATCTGATTTTGATTTCTCTGTCTATTCTGCCATCATCTGTGATCATACCTCCAAGATAATTAAATGTTTTAACTTGTTTCTGAGGTGTACTATTTATCAGTATATTTAGCGGACCAGGAAATCTGCTAACCAGCATTAACTCAGTTTTGGTTGTATTTTTATTCATATTGTATCTGCTGCATGTAGAACTCATCTTATTAATATGATTTTGCAGTTCTCCCTCGTCGCTGTAAATTAGGCAGTGATTGTCTACAAATAAAAGCTCGTTTATTGCGGGTGGGTCTGTCGTTTCATCTAAAGTAAAGACTTCACAATTTTCTGAATTTTTTTCTGTCAAGGCCTATTTCTTTGGATATTCTGTCATTCCTGCCCCACTCCTGTATTGACTGTGAACAGATCTGAAATACCTTCTTGTGTTATTTTTCTTTGGCTGGAGTTGCACGTGGTTATGATGTTTTCTAGCAATTGTCCTTGTATCCAATAGTCTTTAAGGTCGGTCCATAATTTATGTTTATCTACTCTGTTGAAAACCTTTTCCTGATCTACAAAACACAGTAATTCTGCTGGTCACTGTATTTGACGGGTTTTTTTTTTCACATATTTGTTTTAGTGTGAATAGTGCATAAGTGCATATGTAACTGTAATAAAATAATGTACAAGTTAACAAAAATGACATTTATGAAGATTCAGTCAAAGGTGAGTAGGTTTTCTTCATGTTGCTGTGTATTGCTTTGCATGCTGTTTCACAATCCTGCATACCGGGTTTGAATCAGCCACAGGCGTTTTGGAAGCAGACTGCTTTGCGTTGATGTTTACAATGTTATGAGCATCATAACTGCTGAAACATTGCCTAGATTGATGTTTACAATGTTGTGAGCATCCGCGTTTTGGAAGCAGACTGCTTTGCGTTGATGTTTACAATGTTATGAGCATCATAACTGCTGAAACATTGCCTAGATTGATGTTTACAATGTTGTGAGCATCATAACTGCTGAAACATTGCCTAGATTGATGTTTACAATGTTGTGAGCATCATAACTGCTGAAACATTGCCTAGATTGATGTTTACAATGTTGTGAGCATCATAACTGCTGAAACATTGCCTAGATTGATGTTTACAATGTTATGAGCATCATAACTGCTGAAACATTGCCTAGATTGATGTTTACAATGTTGTGAGCATCATAACTGCTGAAACATTGCCTAGATTGGTGTTTACAATGTTGTGAGCATCATAACTGCTGAAACATTGCCTAGATTGGTGTTTACAATGTTGTGAGCATCATAGCTGCTGAAACATTGCCTAGATTGGTGTTTACAATGTTGTGAGCATCATAACTGCTGAAACATTGTCTAGAAAATCACGGAGACAAAAGATGTTGGTGACATATAACTAACATGTTATAGATCCGACCACATTATTTATTTCTGCATCAGTTGAGGGGGCATTTTTTAAACTGGTAATTTGAAAACTCACAGCAAGAAATGTAGAATAGCCTTACAAAATACAATCTGTGTTTTTTGTATTTTGTAAAGCTGCCCTACACTTCGTGTTTTGTAACTGCTAACATTTTTACAGCTTTACCGCAGTTTAACCCATTTCCTTTATATTAGAGAAATTAGCAGGAAATATAAACTTGACAATCTATATGGCTATTTAAAACTTATCACACCTCAAATCTTTGCACTATTTATTGGGCCATTTATTTTATCAAATATTTCTAGTTTTATAAAATAATACCAACAATATATTCTATAATCACTAAAAAATATATTGATTGTCTCTAAAAATGTTAGAAAAACTTCTGATGTATGTTGCGAGTGTTAACTGTTATTTGTAGTTAAGAATCACCTTGATTGTACTTCTCCATAAGTTTCCTACAGACCAAGCCAGCAGACTCTCAGTAGTGCATGCACACCATAGAATGCCAAGGATCCATGTGTGCATACCAGAATCATACATGCCATAAATACTGTGGGTGTGTTTTCTCATCGTTTACAAATGTAACCTGGGCAAGGGCACGTTGAGCCTACTGTTTTCTTGCTCCACCTGCCAAATGATTTCATCAACTAACTTAGATTTTACAAGAGGCCCAGGACAAGTGGCATAACTGAATGTCTTTCCAACCAGTTTTTCTCTAGGGTCAAATCAGTTTTCTTCACACTTGTACCAGAGATTTCTCTGGGCACGTAAAGCCAGCCAGCCAGCACAGTGCTGGCCATAGTAGCTCTAGCATACCGTTCAGTCAAAGAAAACATGGTGCTAACCCACACTGCAAACCATCTACAGCAAGTGTTGGACATTGTAGTCAGAGAGGGTGCAAAGAAAGGACTCTCCTTGAATATCAAGAAAACAGTAACAATGGTAATATCAAAGAAAAAGGTGACACCAAAATGTGAAATTGAAATAGAAGGGAAAATTCTTAACCAAGTGGATAATTTTAAATACTTAGGGGCATTTATAACATCAGATGGAAGATGCACAACAGAGATTAAGAGCAGAATAGGGCAAGCAAAAGCTGCATTTCAGAAAATGAAAAGTATCTTTTGCAATAAGTGACTATCATTGAATGTAAGAAAGAGAGTGCTGAAGTGCTATATAGAACCTGTTCTGCTGTATGGCAGTGAATCTTGAAATATAAATGAACAAATTAAGAAGAACTTGGAACTGAGACGAATGTTGCGAATTCCTTGACTGCCAGATTAACTAACAATGCTTTCGTGAAAGAGGCTAATGAAACTAGAACATTATATACAACAAGACAGAGACAAACAGCTTTCTTTGGTCATGTCATGAGAAGAGAGGCATTGGAGAACATCGTGACATCTGGAAAGATCAAGAGGAAGAGAGGCAGAGGCAGACCAAGAGAAATGATGCTGGATGGATTGAGACGGTGGCATGGAGGAATACCATCAGCAGAGTTGATCCAGAACACCAAAGACCGAGATCTGTGGAGAGCCATGAACGCCTACGCCAGCTGGCAGGGCACTTGATGATGATGAACCCAATATCTCAAATAGGTCTTTATGGATTGAAATCGTCTGACTGACTTATATAATAGTCAAGTCAAAAGTCAAGGACCCATGTTACATGCCTTGAGGTGTAATGAACATGTAGGTGCTAGCCGCATAGTTTTATAAATGAATATCACCATTTTTACTGTTTTCTTGATATTCAAGGAGGGTCCTTTCTGTGCACTCTCTGTTACTACAATGTCCAACAATTGCTGTAGATCTATTGCATTATCCGCCACCAATACTGTGTCATCTGCATAGCGTATATTGTTTATATTATAACCTCCAACTAGTATTCCTAGCATCTTTTTGATCTCATTATTACTTCACTATAGAGGGACAAGACACATCCCTGTCCTACTCCTAGCTTAATTTTTTCATAATTGCCCTCTTTATTTCCCCATTTTAATGTTTGCTGCTGCTTGATTCCAGTAAATATTCTTTATTCTTCTAAGATCTTTCCCATCATTGTTGATATTTTACATTTTAATCAGTTCATCATGTTTTACTTATCAAATGCCTTAGTTTAATCTACGAAGCACAAATGTCTTTCTGTCTTATGCAGAGAATCTAGATATTCAAAACAGCTCACTTTTTGTATTTTCTCTTCACTGATAAATATATCTGTTCAAATTTTTTTTTATATCGTGAACAAGAATGTTACTTTAATATTGCACACGGTAAAGACATCTGTATGTGTGGTGTGCAGTTTAGACAAGAATAATATTGACAAGACTTAATGTACGATAATATTCTCAACTGTCTTTATTGGATCTGCTTATATTTTGCTCTTATGCCCCAATAAATAACAATTACAACATAACTGAATGCATGAGAAAGAAAGATTAAATGTGTCAAAGTAAATGTTCTTTGTCAGGAATACCAAGGCAAACAACAAAACACAAAGAAGACCATCATGACAAATGTAATCAATGATATACCCTGCTTTAAGTTAAGTCCAGAAGCCCACACTGCTGTTAAGTTGTATGATGCCGTCTTAAAACATCCCTTTTTGTGAAAGTATGTTGACAAACTCTGCATGACATAGATAATGTGACACTGTCAGAGGTCAAACAATTTCGACACATGTAATGATGACACGGAGTTACATATGACACCTGATCTAAGTAAAGTGCTGTGTTGCATAAAAAGCATGCATCATTATTCTCTGTGTTTTGCAAATATGGTGGACAAGATGGTAGGTTGCTGAGAATGGAAGATAGAGCACTATCTAAGCTGTTTTTAAGTTGGGTTTCATGGTAATTCCCAGCTGAATTGTCTGTTCTGCTACTACAAGAAGCTGAATCTGAAGTCGTATGTGTCTTCAATGACACCTGTTTGTCACCCTGACCAAGTTCACTGGACTTAGGTACAGTTTTAGAATGATAACACTCCTGCTGTGCTGGTGACTCCCTGATCACTTCACTAGTGTTAACTCTTGTCTTAACATCACCAGGCTCTTCAGTACTGTTAACTCTTGTCTGATAATCACCAGGCACATGTAAGTGCTGTACGGTGGGAGCTTTTAATAAAATTGATGATATGCCACTAACATTCCCTGAATGTTTTCGTTTTCCTAGAAGAGATAAATTTTGTCCTCTGCCCACAGTTCGAGCAATTTCAAAAGTTGCTGTATCACTACTGTGTTTCAATAGAAACTGATCGATTCTGGCTTTGAGAGTACCATTTGGGACAGGTCTGTTTGTGCTAGAAAACTGTACTCCTGTAAATGGATCTCTGGGTTGTCTACCATATGTAGCTTCAACACTGAAGTAATGATCCAGCGTAGACTGATCAACATTCTTCCCGCTGGGGAGCAACATCGGCACTGCCATGACTTCACATGTAATAGGATCTAGGAAATCTTCTGGGATGTCAAGTTGGTGGCATTCCCCTACCGCAGAACTTGTGACTGGTGTTACAGTGCTAGCAACTGTTTGCTTATGCTTAACCTTCACGTCGGTTGATGATGACTGATGTAAGAATGTAGTGTATTTACTGACAATGTCATCTTTGATTGTAGTTGGTACAGACAGTGAAGGCAGTCCCCAAATGTTGATGTTGCTGACTGCTGCAGTTGAGGCATTTGCTGTTCGTACAATGCGTAATGTTAGATGACTTGAGGCACTGACAATTTCCTGCCTGAAATGTCATATTTCTGTTCTGTGTCTGTATGTCATAATATCCGCCATGTTGCTATCAGACAAGGCAGTCACCTTGGGATTATAAAAGCATATGTCACTGCCGCTATCTGAAACAGAAATCTTGGATACTGGATAAAATATTGGTAAAGAGTGTGAAACTGTAGGTGCTGCACTTGTAACTTCGCATCCTTCATGCTGGTCAGCTGCGGTTAGTTTCTGATAACCCCTGTTTGTCCTTGGCATTAATTTTGTTGCAGAGTAAAGTTCTAAATCAGATGATAGTTGCTGGCCCACACAAGGGCTGACAGAAACATGATAGATACAAATGTTGCAGGGAAATTCAAACGTTATATTGACAGGAGGCTTGATAAAGTGTTCTGCCAAAAATCCTTTTCTTCTCTGTTGCCAGTTAGTACTTATTAAGTTAGAGCATTCATAACCATCTGTGCTGACTTTATCACTGGTGATTCTTGTGCCAACAATGTTGAATGCAAAATTGATCAACATCTTTGACCTGTGGGAAGGGAGCAGAAAATAGATTAGTAACGAAATGTGGATGTCACATATTAATTACATGCTTATTGTGATCAATGAATACAACTAAAGCTAATTTCTACTACACGCAACCTGTTTTAATATCATGTTATGTCATGCATGTTTGTTTATTTGATTCTAAACTCATGGAATGGAGAAACATGAATGTGTAAGGTAGCACAATGACCCAGACATCCCTTCACTTCCCCCAGGGTAAACACATGGAATGGAGAGACACCAATGTATCCCAGACATCCCTTCACTTCCCCCCAGGGTAAACACATGGAATGGAGGGACATCAATGTATCCCAGACATCCCTTCACTTCCCCCAGGGTAAACACATGGAATGGAGGGACACCAATGTATCCCAGACATCCCTTCACTTCTCCCAGGGTAAACACATGGAATGGAGAGACATCAATGTATCCCAGACATCCCTTCACTGCCCCCAGGGTAAACACATGGAATGGAGAGACACCAATGTATCCCAGACATCCCTTCACTTCCCCCCCCCCCAGGGTAAACACATGGAATGGAGAGACACCAATGTATCCCAGACATCCCTTCACTTCCCCCCAGGGTAAACACATGGAATGGAGAGACATCAATGTATCCCAGACATCCCTTCACTCTCCCCCCCCCCCCAGGGTAAACACATGGAATGGAGAGACATCCAATGTATCCCAGACATCCCTTCACTTCCCCAGGGTAAACACTATGGAATGGAGAGACACCAATGTATCCCAGACATTCCCTTCACTCTCCCCCCCCCAGGGTAAACACATGGAATGGAGAGACACCAATGTATCCCAGACATCCCTTCACTTCCCCCAGGGTAAACACATGGAATGGAGAGACACCAATGTATCCCAGACATCCCTTCACTTCCCCCCAGGAGGGTAAACACATGGAATGGAGAGACACTAATGTATCCCAGACATCCCTTCACTTCCCCCCAGGGTAAACACATGGAATGGAGAGACACCAATGTATCCCAGACATCCCTTCACTTCCCCCAGGGTAAACACATGGAATGGAGAGACACCAATGTATCCCAGACATCCCTTCACTTCCCCCAGGGTAAACACATGGAATGGAGAGACATCAATGTATCCCAGACATCCCTTCACTGCCCCCAGGGTAAACACATGGAATGGAGAGACACCAATGTATCCCAGACATCCCTTCACTTCCCCCAGGGTAAACACATGGAATGGAGAGACACTATGTATCCCAGACATCCCCTCACTTCCCCCAGGGTAAACACATGGAATGGAGAGACACCAATGTATCCCAGACATCCCTTCACTTCCCCCCAGGGTAAACACATGGAATGGAGAGACACTGTATCCCAGACATCCCTTCACTTCCCCCCAGGGTAAACACATGGAATGGAGAGACACCAATGTATCCCAGACATCCCTTCACTTCCCCCAGGGTAAACACATGGAATGGAGACACACCAATGTATCCCAGACATCCCTTCACTTCCCCCAGGGTAAACACATGGAATGGAGAGACACTAATGTATCCCAGACATCCCTTCACTTCCCCCAGGGTAAACACATGGAATGGAGAGACACCAATGTATCCCAGACATCCCTTCACTTCCCCCAGGGTAAACACATGGAATGGAGAGACACCAATGTATCCCAGACATCCCTTCACTTCCCCCAGGGTAAACACATGGAATGGAGAGACATCAATGTATCCCAGACATCCCTTCACTGCCCCCAGGGTAAACACATGGAATGGAGAGACAGATGTCAAGCTCATCACCAAGACTCAGACATCCTGAGACACCCCCTAATACAAACACTAGCCACAGACTCTGGTTAACAACGGGAGAATAAAACATAATCCCCACTAAGATGAAGCCTGCAGAAGTCTACAAACTTTGCATACTGCAAATTTCTCACAACAGTGACAGACAATCAGCATTTGTGTTTTGCCCACCCACATGGAGCATTCATGAGTGTGCTCACAATGGATGTGTTGTTTGCCTACTGGGATGAAACCAAATCATCAAACGACCAGTGTCATCACTTCATATATCAGCAAACATCTCAGAGGTTATCAATCACCGTAGTGTCACCACTTCATACACTAAAAAACAGTTCAGAGGGTCTCAATCACCACAGTGTCACCACTTCATATACCAGCAAACAACTCAGAGGTTATCAATCACCACAGTGTCACCACTTCATATACCAGCAAACAACTCAGAGGTTATCAATCACCACAGCGTCACCACTCCATACACTAACAAACAGTTCAGAGGGTCTCAATCACCACAGTGTCACCACTTCATATACCAGCAAACAACTCAGAGGTTATCAATCACCACAGTGTCACCACTTCATACACTAACAAACAACTCAGGGACGAGACGCAGCAAAATATTGCAGGCAATAAATCGTGCAATCTATTGTTTGTGTCTTCGTTATTCAAACTAAGCTTCTACTCAAAATTATCATGAGAAGAATGAGAAAGGAAATAAAAATGGAAATTGATGAAGAGCAGTATGGATTTTTTGAAGTAAAAGGTACAATAATACAATATACACCTTACAAACACTAATAGAGAGATCAACAGAGACACAGAAAGGCATATATTTGTGATTTATAAATTATACCAAGGCATTTGATAAAGTAAAACATGAAGAAATTATAAAAATGTTGGAAGATATCAACACTGATAGGGAAAATAAAGAATATTTACTGGAAACAAGCAGCAGAAATTAAAATTGGAAATAATAAAGTGGGCAGTTATGAACAGATAAAACAAGGAGTAAGGCAAGGATGCGTTTTGTCGCTGGATCTCTTCTTTCTATACAGCAAAATAATCATGCGAGCGATAAAAAAGAGGGCAGGAATACATGTTGGAGGTTATAATATAAACAATCTATGCTATGCAAATGACACAATATTAATGGTGGGAAATACAAAAGATCTATAACAACTTATGGATGTTGTAGTAACAGAGCGTGCAAAAAAGGACTGTCCATGAATATCAAGAAAACAGAAACTATGGCTATATTAAATAAAAAGATGATACCTAAATTTGAAATAACAATAGAAGGGAAAATGCTTAACCAAGTTTATCAGTTTAAGTATCTAGGGACAATTATAATATCAGATTACAGGATTATGAATTGTATCCATAAGAGCAGAATAGGTCAAGCAAAATCTGCATTCCAGAAAATGAAAAGTATCTTATGCAATGTCACTATCTCAGAATGTAGTGCAAGAAAGAGTGCTGAAATCTTACATAGAACCTGTTTTTATGTGGCAGCAAATCATGGAACATTAATGAACAATTTAGGAAAAGCTTGGAAGTGGTTTCTGAGATGAATGTAGCAAATACGTTGGACTGCCAGAGTAACCAACAATGACTGCCTGGAAGTGGCTAATGAGAATAGAACATTATATACAACTATAAGAAAGAGACAAACAACATTCTTTGATCATGCGATAAGAAGAGAGGCATCAGAGAATATCATGACAACTGGAAAGATCAGTAGGAAAAGAGGCAGAGGCAGACCAAGAGAAATGCTGGATGGGTTGAGACAGTGGCATGGAGAAAAATCATCAGCGGAGTTGATCCAGAACACCAAACCTGAAGATCTGTTGAAAGACATGAATGTCTATGGCAGCTGGCAAGACACATGATGCTGATGGAAGGAGGGACTGAAAGCAAAAACTACACAAATGCAGGTTGGGGGGGGGGGGTGTTTGGTGGTGGTGAGGAATTTACAGATAGATCAGCCATGACCTTGAAAAAACAAAACTGTCAGGGCAAAAGTACAAGAACAAACCAGCTAGAAAATGGTGTCAGAGCAACAGGAATTTGTGTGTGCTTAAGTGAGTGTGTGTGTATGATTTGGGGGGGGGGGGGGGGGGGGGGTTTCCTGTCACTAACATTTACCACAATGTTAACTGACATTACAGAAGATTTTCAAGCCAGATTGCACATCTCTTCCTTTGCAGACGTCCTTGCCACATGGAATGGTGAGGATTATATTTGTACAGCTAACAACAGGGTGCAGCAAACCTTATCAGTGTAACAGGAACGGTCACATACATGGCTAGTGATAGTCAGGAGAAAACAGCAGCCACAGTGTTCTTCCTCTCAAATAAAACATAGCACTGTAAATTGGTGTTGAATGGAAAAACACTGTGCCAGGAAGAATTGCAAACTGCCTAGATGTCACCTTTGATCAATACTTGCCATGGAAGATACAGGTTGATACAAATCAAAAAAGAGCAAGACAAAGACTGGCAATCATGAAAAGGTTTGCTGGTACAACATGGGGAGCAGATGAGAAAGTTCTCAAGTAGCTATTTACTAGATGAGTTAGGCCAGTCCTTGAATATAGTATTGTAGCTTGGGCACTAAAACTAGTTCAAACTATAGTGACATCCAAAATGAAGGAATAAAAACCATAGCTGGAAGCATGAAGACAATGCCACTCAACGATCTTGAATAGATCATGTCTATAAGCAATGCAGGACAGAAGAGATAGTAGAGCCCAGAAAAATGTAGATGGTAGACACCACCTCAGCATCAAAACAAAGAGGGGGGGGGGGGGGGGGGGGTGTTGTGTGTGAGACTACCGCCAAGCTAATTCTGAAGACAAAATAAACACAAAACTTGTATTTATTTGCACTCCATGTATCAGAGGTTTAATGGTCATGGAAGGGAAAAAGTGAAGCAAAGCAACTTTGTAGAAACTGCACAAAAGAAATATCAAGACAGATCTGATACATTTCAAAAAGGTTCCCAGCTTGAAGATTGATTGATTGATTGATTGATTGATTTAGGAACCGACATCACAGCATTCGGGACATTCCCATAAGCGCTCCGTCCCCATCCCCAGCAGCCAGCGAAGAGTTCCAACACTAATAGTTCCAGTAGCAATCTGATTATATGTCTGTCTCGCCTTTTCTCTGAGCGTCGAGCGTTGGCCAGATCACCTCGTCACACCTCGCTGTCTCATTCTTACCAGACTATGGTGATCCATCTGCTCCTCCGAGGTGTACATGTGCTCCCACAAGGCCGCAACCACGTCTGCCTTGTCATGCACCAATACTCCACCAAGTTTTTCCGAGCCAGCAGTTTGCAATTCTTCCTGACACAGTGTTTTGAAGAGAGCAGTACCTACCTGAGATTATATTTATCCTGATATATACCAATATTTTATCCAGTATCAGAATGAAACAGAAAGAAGAAAAAGAGCAATAAACTACACAGAAGAATACTACCCATGTAGAATCTGGGCCCCTGCATATACAAAAAATAGAGGTGGAGGAATTATCCAGAATCTAAAAACATGAAGCAAAGAAAACACAGCCAGTGGCAACTGGAAAATTCTCAAGTAACTTCATGGTTGGGACAGAGAGATTGAAAACTGCAGCAGAAATGCTGTTGGCAGAGAAAGAGAGAAATGCATCGCTCTGTTCGCATTGACTCAATACAAAGAGCAAAAACATTGCAGAACTACCAGACCTAAGAGCAGCACTCCATGGACTATGTCAGAAATCCAAACAAGTTGTCATTCAATAGATCCCAACCCATTGCAACATTCCTGGAAATAAAGTGGCTGACATATTGGAAGGAATATGGAAGACTACCTGCACCTGACACAGACAAACCAATGATGAGGTCAAGAGGTTTATAAGAAGAACTTACAGAACCAAGTGAGAACCACAATATCCAGGTCACCAGGCAGGTGATGTGTATTTATATTACCAACTCCACTAAAGTGAACAGGCAACATCTCTCATCTCATCATGTTCCTCTTGTACCTTGTGGTGTCGAGGCGAAGTATATACTTCGTGAGAGTGCCCGATTATGGGCTTCATATATCGATATTCCCATGAACTCTGCTATTCCTCCATCCAACGTTTTCTTGGTCGGCCTCTTCCTCTGATTCTATCTGGTCTGTACATCATTGCTTGTTGTGGTATGCTGTTGACACTGGTAACCTACTTGCATGGCCAAACCATTTGACTTGCTGCTTTCTGATAAAATCTAGTGCTGCTTTAACCCCCACTTTAGTCCTGATTTCTTCATTTCTGATCTTATCTCTTCTTGATACGTTGAGTATTCTTCTCAGGAGCCTCATTTCTGTTGTTGTGATTTTTCTTTTCTCTTTTTCTGTCATTGTCCAGGTTTGGCATTGGTAGCACAGGGCATAACAGACTGAAATACCTTTTTTTTTTTTTACAATAAACTTAAGTTAGGAGATGCTGATGAATGTAACTGGAATTGATAAAATGACAGCTAAACATTTGTTGAAAGAGCGTCAAACACATACAGATGAGAAAACCTATTTTGGCCTACACACACTCCATTTGAAGATTGGAGATGTCAACAAGCTCAGGTTGACTACTGCTTCCTTTAAATATATTATCAGGTTGACGTTTATGTCACGGAATTACTGGAGATGTCGACCAGAATGATGGATTGCCAGAGACAATCGTCTCTAGGCCGCCGCAACTCTTTGTTGCTGGGGAAGGTTTTCCCAGATCACACACCAACCAAAATTCTTTGAGTACAGGGAAAGGTTTCCCTGATCAAAGGGGGGCCAGTCGGTATATTGTTTACCCCGATCCGAGAATGAAACGAAAGAGAGCCTATCTGCACCTGGTTTCTGGCCAAGTCAGTGACGCCATTCAGGCACACAGTTCTCGGCAGTCTGGATAAAAAGTTTGCAATCAGTGGGCCAGATGGATTGAAATGAAATGGAGTGTTATTCTATTCCCGTTCTAATTAGGAAAAGAAACTATGGTGTCCAGTGTTGATTAAAGTCGACAGACATTTGTCCATAATGTGAATTTGTGGTTTCGATTCTAGAAGGGAACAGATTACATAAGGTATTTAATTGATAGAGATTATGTATAAGTAATTAAGGGCAGAAAACGGGGGATAGGTCTGTTAACGAAAGGGAAACCAATTGTAGTAGTGACTAATACTAGGCAGGTAATGGAATATGCACAATTGGGAGATACTTAGAATCGAGCGTAGTGATGGGGCGTTGTGGGAACCTATTATAGGAGCGTCGGCAACAGCAGGCTGATGCGTTGCTTAAACTAGGTTGAGTGGTATATCGTTTAACTCAGCAGGTTAAGACCAATGTCGTGGGATGATATTCAGTGAGATTGAGGGTGGTTGGGGGGATAAAGGAAATGTCAATGGTAGGATCTTCCGGTAGGGTGTCTACTGGAGTTTCTTCACTTTTCCTTCAGTCTTTCCTTTTCTTACCACGTCTCAGGCCAATGTGATGAACTCCTCTGCCTTATGCCAGAGTTTAGTTCTATGTTGATCAGGATATAAATATCTGAGCACGGCCTTCGGCCTACACTCACATATAGTAGGTCTGAATCGGGTTTCTCTCACCGGGTGTTCTCTCTTCGACAGGTTCTACTGTATCTAAGAACTTAAGGACAACTCAGAGATGTGGACAATGGCAGTAACACCGAGTGCAGTTTTGCTAAATGGCCTCTGCAATTGGACCCCGTTCCACAAAGAGGGTCTGCCTAATCATAGTCTTATCTGAGCCAGGGAAAGAATGGTTTGTCAGTGGCTGAGTTCCCAAAACAGCTGAGTTTAATGAACTGTAAATACCTCAATTGACCATGACTGTATTATGTAGAGAGGTTAGAATAGTGAAGAGAATTAATTAGTAACATTTTCCAAATAGACAAGAAGAATTTACTATAGCAGATACCATCAGTTTTTTAGGGATATTGTTAGACATGTGCAAGTGTTCCTAGGTCACAGGATTTTTAGGGAAGTATCAAGTACACCGTGTGTGCCGAACTCTTGGACATTATTCTACCACATTCAACATTAGTAACCAGGCACCCAGACTATCTACGATCAACTGGAAGAAGTCGACCCCTGGCCGGAGAGACGCTTCATTCAGTGAGGTCCCTCTGAACTTCCTGTGTTGTGATGTGGTATGGCCGGAACACTATGATGAAAGCGTAATTTGATCATGAACTGAATGGTCTTGTCTCGCATACACAATAGACTATACTACAGACGTTCTATACACATACATTGCTCACGCATGACACTTTTCTTTATTAAATTATTTTATCATTTGTTAAAAGCCAGAGTTGTGTGGTATGTTCTGGAGGATAATGAAAAGGGGTATGGTCCCGTGATAAGAAGTGAGAGAAATAGTGATCCAGAGACTGAGGGGGTTGTGTAGACAAAGGTCAATTAGATTCCCAAGCTGGTGATATAGAAATAAAAGAGTGTGCTTGTTGACAGTTTAAATGTTTAACAATTCTATAAACACAAAGACTCACAAATATACACCTGATATAAATGGAACAATCTAGATACTAAAAGCCAAATTGATTTTAGATTAACACTAAATAACAGAAAGAGAAATATATTAGATGCAAGGGCAGGCCCAACTTAAGTATAAACACAGACCACAAAGCAGTCGTCACAATAAGAACCAGCAGAAGAAGAAAGCAAAGACCAGGAAAATACATTCCATGCGAATCAGTAAACTTAAAAAACCTCAAAGATGAGGCAATAAGGGAAAATTATGAAAAAGAACTAACTTAAATCTTTGTAAAATTACCTATAGTAGAAAGAAAAACAGTGGAAGAAGAATGGGAGATATTCAAATCAAGCATTTTAAATACTGCAAAAATAACATGTGGAACCATGACAAAAGGCAAAATAACAAGTTGGTGGAACGCAGAGGTAAAGAAAGCTGTAAAAGACAAAAAGGGAAAATATAAACAGTGGTTGAAAAGCAAACATGAATGTGATTACATAAAATATAGAATAGCGAGAAGACGTGTGAATAGAATAGTAAAGAGAGAAAAACAAAAAGACTGGGAGGAGTATGGAGAAACCCTAAATAAAAACTACAAGGAGGCAACTAGAAACTTCTACAAAAAGATAAGTGCAATGAGAACCATAGGTGAACCCTTTGACCCAACTGAAATAATTAACAGCGAAAATGGAGAACCAATAAGTGAACAAAATCAAATACTAATAAGATGGAAACAGTACTTCGAACAACTTCTCAACATTCCATGAGATGTCACAGGAATTCAAGAAACCGACACAGATGCCACTGAAGAACTAGAACCAGACATACTGACAGAAGAAATTATAGAAGCCGTCCGATTGGCCGCATTAAACAAATCACCAGGACAAGATGAAATACCAAATGAACTAATTAAAGCAGCAAGAGAAGTAAGAACAGCATGGCTACATAGACTATTCAACCATGTTTGAGTAGAACAGACACCACAAAACTGGGGAAACGCCATAATTATCCCAATTTGGAAAAAAAACAAGGCAGCAAAAGAGACTGCACACAATACAGAGGCAATTCCCTTTTGAGTCATACTGGGAAAATATTTTGCAAAATTCTTGAGAAAAGATTATGAACTACTACTATAGAACCCCAGCTAAGTGAAACACAACTTGGATTTAGGAAAAACAAAGGATGCACAGATGCAATTTTTGCTCTTAGACAACTTATAGAAAAATCAATTAACTTCAATGAAACAGTCTATTTAGCCTTTGTCGACCAAGAAAAGGCATTTGATAGAGTAGATAGAAACAAGCTGTGGGAAATCCTTCAACAATATGGAGTGAGTACACATCTAACAAACCTATGTAGAAGCTTATACAACAGTGAATACATAGTGAGAACAACTGGGGGACACTCAAAACTCTTCACTATAAAACCCGGAGTACGACAAGGTTGTGTCCTGTCCCCTCTCTTGTTCATAACATATATAGACAACATATGTAAAGAAACCAGCCAAACAGAGACCGCAAGAACACTGCATGCCGAGAACACCGAAGAACCATCTGCAAATTACACCATTAGAGAACTCCTATTTGCGGATGACCAAGGACTAATAGCAAAATCAGAAGCTGAATTACAAGACCACATGAATAGTCGAAACATGAAAATGTGTAAACGAAATGTGTAGGGAACATAACATAAAAACTTTTTTTGTTCACATATCCTTTACAGGACATCACTGTCAACATCAGCATCTTTCAGCTGACTGTTGATTTCTTAGCAAGATTATGCTCAGTAGTTTGTCATTGCTTTCTGAGCGACCGGCTCACATACCCTATAAGTTACCGACTCGGAGAGAACCGCTACCAAGTCTTGCGCACGTCATGTTACTCACGAGAGTATACAGGATTACAGAGAAAGTCGTGTAACCCCTATACCAGGGAGACGGCAACATGAAAATTAGCACAAGTAAAACAGAGATAATTACTATAACTAAAGAAGAATCAGCAACAACAATTCACCTAAATGAACATCCCTTGAAACAAGTAAAGAGTTTCAAGTACCTAGGAAGTATAATATCTTCAAATGGCAAATCAGGAGACGAGATCGAAAACAGATGCAACAAGGCAAACCAACTCATTGGACAAATGGCACCAATACTAAAGAACAAACATGTATCAATAAATACTAAGAAAGCACTTTAAAACACAATCTTCCTACCAACTCTATGTTACCAATGCCAAACCTGGACAATGACAGAAAAAAAGAAAAGAAAAATCACAACAACAGAAATGAGATTCCTGAGAATAACACTCAATGTATCAAGAAGAGATAAGATTAGTTTAGCTTAGTTTAGTCGACGGATCAACATCACGGCACATGGGTGTAACCCTTAAGTGCCCCGTTCTACTCCAAACTCGAGCCTGAATCCAAAGAAACTCAGCTCAGTGCACAAACTCCGTAGCATCGGCGAGGATCCTGAAATACTTTGGGTAGATGTTAACTCAAAATTTTGCCCGGGCACCGCCATTAGGCTACTCTTTTTCGATTTCCAACTGCCAAGGGATTTTTATGTGCGCAACATTACACACAGACATCCGATCACTACCCAGAGACCAGGAGAAATTTTTGTTACTAGAAGTCCACGTGAAAAAGTCCATGTCCTCACTGGGGCTTGAATCCAGGACCATACCTTGAGACCAGTCAGCCCTCTGATAAGATCAGAAATGAAGAAATCAGGACTAAAGTGGGGGTTATAGCAGCGCTAGATTTTATTAGAAGGCAGCAAATCAAATGGTTTGGCCATGCAAGTAAGTTACTAACTAACAGTATACCACAACAAGCAATGATGTACAGACTAGAGGGAAGCAGAGGAAGAGGCCGACCATGTAAACGATGGACGCAGGGAATAACAGAGTCCATGGGAATATCGATACATGAAGCCCATAAGCGAGCACTCTCCCACCGTTTATACTTCTCGACACAGCAAGGTACAAGAGGGATGAGATGAGATGAGTTTAAATAGAAGAAGAAATAATGGTATGAGTGACCCTGTTTTTTAATTATGATACCTATGAGGCAAGCAAATCATATCATTACCTCAGACTCCACCTATCTATGATCTCAATGAGATATATCTACATTAACTACATATGAAGGGGCTTCAAATGAAAACCTTAAATGTTTTTTGTGTGGTGGATATATTCTGAAAAAGTAAAGGACAAATGTATCATTTTTCGATGTAGTCACCACTGCATTCAATGCAAGTCCACCTTTGCGGATAAAGTGCTAGGATTCCTGTAGAAAATTCTACTCTTGGGTCACTGCTCGGTGTGCATGACCCTGTCGTGAACAGTCTGTCACAGAAGTCACGCCGTTTTGAAACTTCCTACTCCACTCATACACTTGCCGGACTGACAGGCATGCATCACCATACTGGACCTTCATTCACCAATGAATTTCTATAATTTTCACCCCTTCAAAGATAAAAAAAACCTCTTTGGTGCATGCCAAAAGTTGGGCGGCCATCTTTATAATGTCCTTATGATGTCACCACATTCGTCTGCACCATGATGTCACATGCTTAATACTCTTGAAATCCTTAACAACAATAATAACAGGTTACAAGACAATGACATGATTATTGTAATTTATATCACACTTTTAAGTTTTCGTTTGAAGCCCCTTCATATCTTAACCATTCATAACATAATCCTCCATAATTACCCACTAGGGAGGGACCTTCTCAAGCATACTCATACTCAGTATGATACTGAATCTCAGGGAGTAGCGATTCTTGTGTATGGAGTCTCTAATTAGCTGTCATTGTGTTTTTCTTTTGTTGTTAAATATATTTTATCCTGCAAGCACTACAGCAGGCACTTTTTAAACGCAGGAAATGTAGGGCTCTCGTCCAGCCTATTCGACTGATTTTGATTTTTTGGCACTCCTCCAAATAACTGTCCCAAATTATTTATTGTAAAAATTATCCCTTAAAGGCCTCATTAGGTGATATAATAAAAATATTAAATGCTATGAACTAAAATATAGACCTGAGAAAATCAAAATACGTACCAATAATATTTGACAGTTATATGTGGAAATTGTGGCACAAAAGTTGTAAATACTGTCCAAAAACATGTTCTTTGTGACTGTGATGCCACTGAAACTCTGCTAAATATGTATTAAGCAATGCACTACTAGTGCCGCCTTGGTAACGTTGTTTCCTTTTCACTTGCATCCATAACCCATGAATTGTTTGGGTGTGAATTTCACTGTGTACCCCGTCAACAAAATTACTAGCATGAACAACAACTGTATGATCGTAGATGCCATGGTTTAATTGACCGACGTTGTAGCCTCGCCAGGCATCGGTGACAATATTTGTTCCTGGTAAGACGTGATCACTTATAATGCGTTCCAGTGTCGTCGCATCTCTCCTTTCCACAACTTCCAACCAACTACGATCACTACCGTGTTCAACCAGCCCAACTACCCATTGACCACGACGAGCGTGACCACGATAGTACTTACGGTGGAAAAAATAGCTCTCGTCAACTTCAACAACCACTGACTGTCCGTTAGCATCAAATCCTCCCAACTTAGGGTTGCTACACTGTAGCCAGTTGTAACAGTCTACCCAAAAACAGTTATTGTAGTTAACAATAGTGTCACAGCTTGTCAACCGTTCAAAAAACATCACATGTTTCAACTTCACATTGAGCAACCAGTAAAACATTATCAAAATTTTTTCAATTGGGAGTTCACAAGAGGCAAAGAATGAACGTTTCCGTACACTGCAACGGCTATTACATTTTTACGACAACGCCAGCAGAATCCGTCAGAACAGTCCAACCGCGAAACTAATGACATCGGACGTTGGCAACGTGAATATTCTACTGTGTTTCATATTAATCTGTGTGTAGCAAGCCATTGCAGCCACTGTAGTTTATTGTTCATCTATATCTATAAAACACAATGTGTGTGTGCGTGTGCGTGTCCGTTCTTTATGCGTTCGCGAACAGTCCATCCGATTGAGATGAAATTTTCTACATGTTTTCTTTTCATTCATGTGCAACCAACTGTAATAATTTCTTAGTGTACAATCAGATATTTACTTACTAATATTTAATTTTGTAATTACATGACTCAACATAAGAAAAAATAAAACAAGGGACATAACTTTTAGTAGCATTGTTATATCTTAAGTTAAGTCCCCTGGCTATAGATGGATAGATAGATAGATAGATATATAGATAGACAGATCCCCGCCAGGGACTGGGCGAAGCCGGGCCGGGTCAGACAGACAGACAGACAGACAGTCGGGAACGGGAACTTATATGACTACTTATATTAATTAAATGAGATGCTCCCCATCAGGGGCTGGGTGAAGCCGAGCCGGGTCAGACAGACAGACAGATAGATAGATAGTCGGGAACGGGAACTTATATGACTACTTATATGAATTAAATGAGATGCTCCCCACCAGGGACTGGGTGAAGCTGGGACAGGTCAGACAGACAGACAGATAGTCGGGAACGGGATCTTATATGACTACTTATATGAATTAAATGAGATACTCCCCGCCAGGGCCTGGGCGAAGCCGGGCCGGGTCAGACAGACAAATAGACAGACAGACAGACAGATAGATAGATAGATAGATAGATAGATAGATAGATAGATAGATAGTCGGGAACGGGAGCTTATATGACTACATATATGAATTAAATTAGATGCTCCCCACCAGGGACTGGGTGAAGCCGGGCCGGGTCAGACAGATAGACAGACAGATAGTCGGGAACGGGAGCTTATATGACTACTTATATGAATTAATTTAGATGCTCCCCACCAGGAGCTGGGCGAAGTCGGGTCAGACAGACAGACAAACAGATAGATAGATCCCCGCCAGGGCCTGGGCGAAGCCGGGCCGGGTCAGCTAGTTTATGTATATAAGTCACCAGGTCTGACATCTACAGCCGCCAGTTGATCAATTGGTAGAACATTATTGCTGATCTGTTTCGGAGCTGATGGTCTGCCTGTTATATTTTTTTTTTTAAATTGATATTATTTCTTATATCAAGTGTATCCGCTGGAAATACTCTTGTATCGGTATATCCGCGGGAAATAACTGTACATATCGCCCCTGAATCAGCATAATCACCTCAAGAGGCCCTGTAAGGAATGCTTTTTACAATAAATAATTTGGGACTGTTATTCGGAGTGCCGATATTTTATTTTTTTTTTTAATAGTCTAATCTACTCTAATAATAATAATTTATTAATAATTCACAATTCACTGCTCAGATTTTTTTGCTGGTCTGAAACTGAGATTATGATAAAGTGATCAAATCATATGATTCGAAATTAGAAAATCAATCGGTTGGTATCCACGAATAATCTTATACTAAAAACCAAGAAATAAGCCAAGAAGCCGAGACAACCATACAAACAACAGCAAGAATCACTCACACAGTCAGAGCTTGACAGTCAAGTAGTCAACACCGAGGGCGACTACTCTCATCAACATACATCCCTTTGTGCGGTAAATCTAAAAACTGAAACTAAAATATTTATGTTGTTTATTCATCTTGTATGCATCCAGCTTGAAAGAAGGTACTGACCACAGAGAAAGGGATTGTTTAGCCATCCCGTTGTTAAGTGCTGGTTTCTGACCACTTTTCGCCCTAATATATCCGAAATTCTTTTAGATGTCAGGAGGTAAAACACGACATGTTATGTTATTGATGTTAACATTTAATTTGCTGAATTTCTTTTGAACTGCAGAAACATTAAATTCATAAACTTGTGAAACAAACAATAATTAGTTTTGAATAGTAATTAGACACTTTAAAAATTAGTACTTTACTTACAGCCGTCGACTTCTCACATTTATGAAATGTGCAGCTAAATCGATCCTCTCCTCTTAATCCATTTTTTAATGCTTTGATAAAGGTTGAAGTTCAAGAAATTGAGAATGAAACATGAAAGCATATATAAGCAAATAATTCAAATATTTGATGAATAACGAAGACACAAACAATAGATTGCACGATTTATTGCCTGGCATATTTCGCTGCATTTCATCAGGTACATACTGCAGAAATCACACAACATAACGTGAAATAACTAGATAAATCCTTCAATCTGAAATATACACATATTCGCACAGTAATGTCGATTGTCTACCACGGTAATTTTAAACTGACTAACATGTCTTTCTGCTTGCACAAGGCCGGCTTACGCAGATTGATCACTATGGCTTCAGCAAACCTTAACAACCGACTGCTCTGTGTGTTGAACAACACATGGAAGGCACTGTCTCTTTCAACCACATGACCACTCTCGAGCACGTGTC
This sequence comes from Cepaea nemoralis, assembly GCA_014155875.1. Classification (NCBI taxonomy): domain Eukaryota; kingdom Metazoa; phylum Mollusca; class Gastropoda; order Stylommatophora; family Helicidae; genus Cepaea; species Cepaea nemoralis. The sequence continues at coordinate 320,190 of JACEFZ010027783.1, read as the reverse complement.
TCGCGACCGATGAAGCAGGACTGTTCCGGTGTGTCGGCCTGCCTAAGCTACCATCTTCTTTGTGTAGTATCTTGTCCTCCCAGTTTGGAATGTGTTCCAACACCCTGTTATGTAACTGTCGCTCTGTTCTACCTATGTAGATGGCCTCGCACCTGCATGTAAATTGGTAAATACAATTAGATTTGGTGTACAGAGCGACAGGTTCTTTAATTGCTGGGATGGGGATCGGTGTGGTTTTGTACCTGATAACCGGAGTTGCAGCACAGAATGTTTGCCCGACTGCTGTGATGAGCCGGTCCTGCAAACGTTGCATTACGTCATCTCCTCGGAAGGTTAACTGGATGAAAACCTTGAGTTTAGGAACTGTAGTTTCTACTGGTTTAGGTTTGGGCTGTTGGCAGTGGCGCTTTATAAAACCTGTGGAGTACCCATTCAGATTTAAGGCATTCTTCAGAGTTTTAAATTCCTCTGTCAGTGTGTCCTGGGTGCATATCTTCCTAGCACGGTCAAACAGGGTCCGTACTAGGCCCCGTTTGTACTGGACAGGTGTGAAACTCTGAAAATTTAAATATTGGCCAGTCCCATTGGCCTTGTGGCATGGTCGAGACAGAAACATAGAGCTGATCCACGACTCTGGTGATCGAGTGAGATGGCAGAACATGACCACCCACGCTTACCGGCATGTAGCCGGGGCCTAGTACGGACCCTGTTTGACCGTGCTAGGAAGATATGCACCCAGGACACTCTGACAGAGGAATTTAAAACTCTGAAGAATGCCTTAAACCTGAATGGGTACTCCACAGGATTTATAAAGCGCCACTGCCAACAGCCCAAACCTAAACCAGAAGAAACTACAGTTCCTAAACTCAAGGTTTTCATCCAGTTAACCTTCCGAGGAGATGACGTAATGCAACGTTTGCAGGACCGGCTCATCACAGCAGTCAGGCGAACATTCTGTGCTGCAACTCCGGTTATCAGGTACAAAACCACACCGATACCCACCCCAGCAGTTAAAGAACCTGTCGCTCTGTACACCAAATCTAATTGTATTTACCAATTTACATGCAGATGCGAGGCCATCTACATAGGTAGAACAGAGCGACAGTTACATAACAGGGTGTTGGAACACATTCCGAACTGGGTGGACAAGATACTACACACAGAAGATGGTAGCCTAGGCAGGCCGACACACCGGAACAGTCCTGCTTCATCGGTCGCGAGACATGTGCTCGAGAGTGGTCATGTGGTTGAAAGAGACAGTGCCTTCCATGTGTTGTTTGCACATGATGGATGAATGGATTGGCCAGTCCAATTTTCAGAGCTTCACACCTGTCCAGTACAAACTGGGCCTAGTACGGACCCTGTTTGACCGTGCTAGGAAGATATGCAACCAGGACACACTGATAGAAGAATTTGAAACTCTGAAGAATGCCTTACACCTGAATGGCTACTCCACAGGATTTATAAAGCACCACTGCCAACAGTCCAAACCTAAACCAGAAGAAACTACAGTCCCTAAACTCAAGGTTTTCATCCAGTTAACCTTCCAAGGCGATGACGTATTGCAACGTTTGCAGGACCGGCTCATCACAGCAGTCAGGCGAACATTCTGTGCTGCAACTCCGGTTATCAGGTACAAAACCACACCGATCCCCATCCCAGCAGTTAAAGAACCTGTAGCTCTGTACACCAAATCGAATTATATTTACCAATTTACATGCAGATGCGAGGCCACCTACATAGGTAGAACAGAGCGACAGTTACATAACAGGGTGTTGGAACACATTCCGAACTGGGTGGACAAGATACTACACACAGAAGATGGTAGCCTAGGCAGGCCGACACACCGGAACAGTCCTGCTTCATCGGTCGCGAGACACGTGCTCGAGAGTGGTCATGTGGTTGAAAGAGACAGTGCCTTCCGTGTGTTGTTCAACACACAGAGTAGTCGGTTGTTAAGGTTTGTTGAAGCCATAGTGATCAACCTGCATAAGCCGGCCTTGTGCAAGCAGAAAGACATGTTAGTCAGTTTAAAATTACCGTGGTAGACAATTGACATTACTGTGCGAATATGTGTATATTTCAGATTGAAGGATTTATCTAGTTATTTCACTTTATGTTGTGTGATTTCTGCAGTATGTACCTGACAAGATGCAGCGAAATATGCCAGGCAATAAATCATGCAATCTATTGTTTGTGTCTTCGTTATTCAAATTCACTACGGGAAAACATTGTTTTGTAATTCAAATATGTATTTCTGCTTCAGTGGAAGAAATGCTAGCAGGTACGATCATGATTTTCAATTTGAGTATTTAATGGTTCGATGTGCAATGAGGATGATCTGTCGACTAACTAACTAACTAATTTGAGTATTTACTAATGAGACCACCACACTAGATAGGCCTTGAAAAACAAAATCTAATGGTACCTCACTGATGCCTGTATGTCAATTCTAAAAGTGGAGATATTCACATTTTTGTGAATGTGAAACAAGTTATGATTTCTCATGTTCCCCATACTTTTTGGAACTCTTCAATGTGTCCATTACCTCCGCCACCGGTCTGTGTGTGTCTGTGAGTGTGAGATGGTCTCAAATCGATATGACAACTGACTTCAAAAATATCTTCTGTCATTGTCAACGTCTCTAGGAGTTTACATAGTGGGTTCAGACAGGCAAATGGTGCGAGACAGATGAGGCATGAAAACATGAATGTGATATATCATATTATTTAATTGTTATACATCATAAACACTATCATAAATATCACAGAATTATTTGCACAATTCCAAATACGCTCTCGCACAACTTTCAGAATGTACTCTTGCGCAACTATCAAGAAAATGCGCGCTCACGTTTTCGCCACTCGCACCAACACACGTTAAGTAGCGGTCACATTCACTCGCACTAAAGTCTAAACATTAGTTCATTCTGTCTCCACACAGTCACACATCCTCTCTCATCCGTGTCCATGGGAGGTCGTACTTTCATGTCTGTCCTGCACTCGCCTGTTGAGTCAGGCGTACTGCGTCTCTCGTTTCCTACTCAGTCCGGTGGTCACAAGGCACTTGACCCTCGTGAAGTCCGTGGGAGGTCGTGCTGTCACGTCTGTCCTGCACTCGCCTGTTGAGTCAGGTGTACTGCGTCATTCTGTCCAAGGTGAATCTGTCCCGTCACTCAAGGGCACAGTCCTGTCTCTAACCTACTGTCCTAGGCGACTGGACCGTTCTACTACCCCCGTACTCTCCCCATGTCCTATGGATGTCCTCTGTCCTCAGTTATGCTATCTCTAAGACCTTGACATGCTTCCTTTCCTCCACTCCTTGTGGCACTTATGGGTGACACAATGTTCTATTAATTTAATTAGTTTGGACTAATTATGTCAAAGGCCCAAAAGGGAACTAATAGTTATGTCATGATAACTATGGGTAAAGGGTGGTAACTGTCTGATATACTTTGAGGCACAAGCCATCTAATGCTATTTCTGTGCTAACATCTTGGCTAGTTGCTAAAGAGTCACACTCTCGCTAATCTTAATATACCGGGACTATTTGGACCGAAGTAACAAATGACTCACATTGAGGGAAATACCCAACAATTGCATCCTTCTCAGACATCCAAAATGATGCCACAGACAATGGGCTCTTATTATAGAAGCTCATCAGGAGAAATTTTCCTGGACCCAATAAGATTGCATTCAACCTATTGTCCAAGATGTGTACATTTAACAGTATAACACTTTTACTCTCGTACTTTGGCAGTGTATCTAAGAAATATCACTTGTTTCTATCTAGGAGTTACTTGTGTCCCTTGTTGTCATGTTCGTGTTGACTAATCTCCCGTTGCCCTGCTATCATAGTGTCTGTAATTTATCTGTTTTTGTGGTGTATTTGAGTAATTTATTTACACTGGTGTGTGTATTAATATGCACTATCTGCGTGTGTTTATCGTGTGTGTTGTACTATTTCTCTAAGTGTCATAAGCTGGAGATTCACAAGTCACAAACCATAGTATATGTATAATTCATGAGATGGACTTTCAAGCTCTGATTCTTAGATTCTTATCCTAATGGTGTAGTGTAATAGTCAGAAACATTTTAAACTGGCACAAATCACATGTGTTGCAAAAGACGCATACAATATACAAGAATAAACCTTTGTGCGCACAATTTGTATGCTATCTGACATTCCCTTATTTTAATACATGTACGCTGTCTTTCATACTACTATCGTTCACTGATTCGTTCTGCATTACCTCGTTAAAACTATAAATGAAGTTGAGGATTAAGTTTCTACAATTTAGAAAATGCAACGAAAAAAGTTTGAATTAGTTGTTTATCAAAAAAAATGTTACAAACGTGAACAAAACAAATATTTTTGGCTTGCAATTTCGCTGTAGCCATACTTTGGGTTTTTAACTCATGCAATATATGTACATTATTCTTTACATTACAACATTTTTTTTTTAAATTTACAACGTTAACAAAGTAAATACGTAAATCTGTCCTCGAATGATGATGAATTGAGTGCAATGTTCGTCGCATGTTGTGTGTAGAAGAAATTTTATGTCTTAAATCTTTGCAAGTCTCGGTTACCTTCGCCATAGTGATTCTTGTTCTAATCTCTTCAAGGCACCTCCCATCAGATGTTATGACTGTTCCGAGATTGTTGTACAGGTTCACTTGTTTAAGAATATTATCATTTACCCATATATTTCCTTGTGACGACCATAATCTGTGTCTTCTTATAATTTAATTCTAACCCTAGTCATTGACTATGTAGAACAACCGCATCTACTAAATGTTGCAGAACCTGTACATGCATATACAATAGGTATAAGATTTTTGATCAGCACAATCTTCCTACCAACTTTATGCTACCTGTGTCAGATCTGAACATTAACCGCAAGAATTAGAGTAATTGCCACAACACAGATGAAATACTTGCTAATACTTCATGTGCAAGAAGAGAACATTTTAGAAATGATGGCAAAAGGAAGCTAGTAGGCAACATTCTACCACTTAATTTTATCAGAAGGTGGACAAGAAGATTTGATAGTGTAATAAGACTATGTGGGAACAGCATTTTCAAACAGCACCAACGTTTTGACACAGCAGAAACAAATAAAGCAAGAGATTCATAAAATAGCTGAGGCAACTTTTTGCTGTCCAGGCCTTTTCAACTCTCATTCCACCATGGTGGTTACAAAATTGTCTGACCTGTCTCAGGCAAGGATGAAAAAAACCCTCAGAGGATTCCATGTACAATATAAACATTTATTGGCACTTGTAAATTGAAAAGAAAGGCCAAATAGGCCATTGCCTGGGCTAAATATTCCAGATTTTTATTGCATGTGTGACTTTAGTATACACACATTTGGATCCTCACTGGTGCCATGGAGTTTGTACCCTGGGCTGAGATTTTGTGTGTTCTTTATGGATGGAGACCAGAACACTTATGAAGAAATCTGTGTGCAGTAAAATTGATCCTTAACCCAAAAAATCACAAACATGGCAGGTGATCACTCTTCTGTGCTCCCAGAATATTCCAGCTTGCTAGGAAGGAGGCAACAGTACTGGAAATCAAAACCAAATCTTTGACTCTATCTGAGTTATCTGATCTAGTTGCTAATCTTGTAGCACAACAATCATTCAACATAGTAAGGCTAGGGCTGAGCAGCTCCTGAATTCCATGTTTATTTTCTGTAAGATTTCCCCATTCTTTTGATTGAGGTTTGAAGTCTCCAGCTGTAAGACATTGCATAACTAAGAGTTTGTGTAAATGGTTAAGTATGTATGCAATGTGTGTATGTATGTGTTTGTGCATGCGAATGTGTGTCTGGCTGCCTGCTTGCCTGTCTCATGCATGGTAATATGCATTGTTTATGTTCACAAACCTTCATTTGACAACGTTGTTTTCCTATGTGAATGTAAAATGCCCAATAGATAATTGATGTATAAAAGATGGGTGATTGGAAGGGCCGAAAGTAAGACGGGCCTGTGTTGCCCAATTTGTGACCCTTTCAAAATAAAGTTTGTTCATTCGCTCCTTTCAGAATCAGCATTCAAGAACTTGCCTTTTCTACTGTAACAATGAGTGACATCTACAATTCACTTCTGGGTCTGCCTTTGACTGGTCCTGGGCTAAATCTAGCTAACTGGGACTAACTCGGCCACTCTATCTGGCTAAATTAACTTGTTGGACCAGTTAAAATGTTCACCACTGGCTCTTACACAAGCCAGCCAACACCATGGCATATGGGGCACATACTAAAGATTGTTCCAGAAATCTATTTGTAAAATGATTTTGTGGGGCAAACAGGAAAAGATAAAAAGAAACATAGTCAAATATACACCAAATGCAAACTGTGTTTCCCCTTTGTGAATTGTAATCATGAAAACACAAATAATAGATTGCACAATGTGTTGTACAGGGTGTATTTTTATTTTTTAATGACTGTGCAGTGTTTGAAAAATATTGCCGGTCCAAGTTTGTATTTACCTTTTATGTTGCATGAACTTTACAAAGGGTGAATACAAAATTTGGACCGGCAATATTTTCAAACACTGCACGGTCATTAAAAATACACTTATATATTTCACTGCATCATGTCAGGTACATACCTCAGAATTTACACAATATGAACTAAAGCAAACATATACATCCTTCAAGCTGAAATATACAACACACATATTCTCTCAGTAATTTAAATTTCTATCGCAGTAATTTTTAACTGTCTATCATGTCTTTTTTGTTTACATAAAGATGGCTTGACCTTATGGACTCTGCAGAATGCACCTGACACGATATAGCGAAATATGCCAGGCTGTAAATTGTGCAGTTTTGTTTGTGTCTTTATTTATTCAGATACATTGAATTGTTATTTTTGCACATTCAGTCACTTGTTGGCAGTAATAGTTTGTAAATCTTTTAATTGTACTTTTTATGCTGCAGTGTGAACGGATGTTGGCTCGATGTAGTGATGGAGCAAGAAGACAAGGGACCAATCTGCAAAAGGACATCTGGAAAACGACGCAGACATAATAATTCACATACTTGTTCATCTTTACAAAGCTCAGTAGGCAGACAGAGCAATTCAAAAACAGCATCATCTGCACTACTGCAGGTATATTAATAGTAATTAGTATTAGTTAGGGGGCAGTGTGGCTTAAAGGTTACAATGTTTGCCTCTATCTCATACAGACTTGTTTCATTTCATAGTATGGACTATGGAGTTTGTTTATAATCAGTAATCATAAGAAAAGGATGGAATTTTCTTCCCTGATCCTGGGATAGTGTATCGGACATCTGTCCTCCTTGGACAAGAGCAAAAAACTTAGTGGACCTGTGAGCAAATTGTGCACGTTAAAAATCCCTCGGCAGTTGGGAATCACAAAGAGCAACAGATTAGGCAGCTGCCAAGGTTACATTTCAAAATTAGAAAAGATGTCTACTGAAAGAGTTTTAAAGCATGTGTGATTCTGGTATACATATGTTTATATCTTCGCTGTTGAGAGAGTCTGTACATTTTACTGAGATTCTCCTTGTGTGAACTATAAGAGAATACTGAAGCACTTATGAAGATATTCATGTGCAGTGAAGTGATCCTTAATGAAAACCAAAATCTAATATTACTTGACCGAAGAGTCACACCATGGTGAGGGTTGACTACAAACAGGTACATTTCTTCAAGTCAGATAACCAGTTTGAACAATTTTGCATCAAAATACAGAGAAATATCACCCATGTTACTTTTATATTTTATTCATTTACTTGTCAGAGGCGTGCCTAAATATGAAATTAAAGTCAATAGTATTAGTTTGTGGCAAGAGCAGAAAATAAATTATCTAGGCACATGGATAACATCAGATGAAACTGTATCACAAACGTAGAGAACAGAAAAGGACAGAAAAAAAACCACTTTATGAACTGAAGAATATCTTATGTCTTTGGAGGTTAGAAAAGGAATTTTTTCAGTGTTACGTCAAACCAGTTTTACCTTGTGACTGTGAATCCAGGACAATAAGACAACAAGCACACACAATAATCCCACGAGGCCTCAGAGATATGGATTTACAGAAGAATGTTGACAATTCCTTGGACATCCAAAATGTGCATACTAAATGTTTTGAAAATGGCTAAGACACAAAGACACCTTATCACAAACATCAGAAAGAGAAAGTCGTAATTTTTGTTACTTATGAGAAGTGAACAACTGGAACATATTATGACAACTGGACAGAGTTGTGGAGAGAGAGATAGAGGGAGCCAGTGAGAGAAGATTCTGGACAGCCTTTTGTCGAGGCATGGAAAGATACCATGCTTTGGAAATTACAATATGAGGAGAAGCATGATCACCCTTCCCAGTAGGCAAGACCCTTAATGATGATTTGTCAGAATTTTAATAGTGTATGTCTGAGTTTTTTTTTAATTGTCAGGTTTTATTTCAAATGTATTGAGCAACATGATAGTTTGCCTAAGCCTAGTCTGAAATTATTTATTTCTACAGCCACCTGCCTGCCCAGTACAAGCTGAATTTGACCAGTTTAATGACAGTGATCTTCTTCTTGCTGAAGTTGATGTGGATCTGAAGTCATCTACTAGCATTGACATTGGGCAAGGTATTGCAACTCCAAATAAACGAAAATGTTCAGAGGGCACTGTTAACCACTGTAACTTTAATAGTGCAGAGAACAATATCCAGCAGAGCACACAGTCACAAATATCTCATGTGAAATACAGAGATCAGTGTCATCAATTGGAAACTTGCAGAGAAACAACTGAAAATATTCACAATTCAAGCCGGGAAGAAAACAATTGTATAACAGCCAATGACGATGAATTTTTCCTCACAAATACAAGTGGTTTAGATGATTTATTTGATGACAACATTCAACCATTGAATGATAACAATTCTGACTGTTTTATAGAGAATATTAATTATGTGAAACATAATGAGACAGAAGGCACTAGAGGTACTTCATTGTCAGAATATTTTTTTCTAGATAGTAAGCAAGATGAATGCACAGAAAAAATTTCTGGTGACACACACACACCTGACATAAAACTAGATGTGAGCTGTAGTGAAACTGAAAGCACAAAGCCATCAGCACCAACTACTTCGAGTACGTTAGTAGAAATTGTCAATTCAGATTTAAATAGTTCACCTGACAGTGGGCATTTAGAAATAGGCAGCAAGGCACTAGAAACTCCAACCACTGCTGGAAAAACATTTGTGGCAGACTGTGCTTCCATTAAGGACAAAATGAAGAAAAGGCTTTGGGGGAATTTAGGGTCTGTAACTGTACCAAGGAATATAGAAGACAGTTTCCGGAAAGAGGCAATACTTCAGGCAAAACTTGATGCTTCCCAAATAAGACAAGAGGGCAGCAAAGTTGATATAGGGCCATTCTTTGGTCTTCCTGCTAAAGTGCAACAGTTATTTGAGACGTACAGAGGTGTCACTAAACTATACGGTGAGTTCATTAAAAATAATGATCTATGCTTTTAAATTGGAGGATATACATGTTAGAGTTGTTTGTTTGATTTGCTACACATGATATAATCAGTTATATAAATTACACCTTAAGTAATCAGTTATTGTGATCATTGTTTACTGATGTTGATGAACTTTGGTCAAACACATGCCCAGTCTTCACTAGCAAATACATATGCTAGTTGTCTGTTTATCACTGATTTGCGCTGTCTATTTATCACTAGTGTGCACATTCATATCATCTTCTGCTTTCTGTCTCTATCCATTCCAGTACAGCTTTTTGCTCAGTGTTTCAGCAGTCTTAGACTTGTATTGAAAGCTGTGTTGTTAATGTTGTTATTTGAATGTCAACTGTGTCCATTAACAGTGCATAATGCAGGTTTTCATTTTACTAAAACAGCACATTGTTTCTGTCAATGTAATACATTTCTGCTTGATCAAAACTATTGATTCATTTAAATTGTTGAAATTTTTAGGCATGTCTTTATCTCATGCCACAAGTAACCATTTTACACCTTCTGAGGCTTATAATGCTGAAAGATGCAGTGAATTCATACTATTTTAAGTTGCATATCTTGCTGTAGTCACTATTTTTCCTGTAGCATTAATAGTCAGTTTTAGGTGGATTATTAGAACATGTCATTTTATACTTACTGCATTGCAGTGATCAATGTGTCTCACCATAAAAACTATTATTCTAAGAACTATCAGGTTTTGGAATGAACGGTTAGAGTGAGAAGAGCATTAATAGTTTATGAGCACAGTATACTGCCACAAGACAGGCATTATTGGGAAATATGTTAAGTTAATGGGACAAGATGATATAGTCAATAGATGGACGGAATATCTGGAAGAGCTGTATGATAGGAGACCGGATGTAAATATTCAACACAATGGCGAAGGTCCACCAATACTTGCAGCAGAAGTTGAAGATGCACTACATCGCATAAAGAAAGGAAAGGCACCCAGTCCAGATATTTCTAAATGACATCTACACTAGTAGGTACATTCCTAGTGATCTATTAAAATATGTCTTTATAGCTCTGCCAAAGAAACCAGGCTCTTTAAAATGCGAAGAGTATTGCATGATAAGTCTGTATAACAGCCAATGACAATGAATTTTTCCTCACAAATACGAGTGGTTTAGATGATTTATTTGATGACAACATTCAACCATTGAATGATAACAATTCTGATAGTTTTATAGAGAATATTAGTTATGTGAAACATAATGAGACAGAAGGCACAAGAGGTACTTCATTGTCAGAATATTTTTTTCTAGATAGTAAGCAAGATAAATGCATGGACAATATTTCTGGTGACACACACACACCTGACATAAAACTAGATGTGAGCTGTAGTGAAACTGAAAGCACAAAGCCATCAGCACCAACTACTTCAAGTACATTAGTAGAAATTGTCAATTCAGATTTATATAGTTCACCTGACAGTGGGCATTTAGAAATAGGCAGCAAGGCACTAGAAACTCCAACCACTGCTGGAAAAACATTTCGAGTAAGTTAGTAGAAATTGTCACATCCGGTCTCCTATCATACAGCTCTTCCAGATATTCCGAGTCACGTGACAAAGCTGTTACTGAGAATAAATATGGCAAGAATAAGAAACAAGATTAAACTAGAAATTAGTGATGAACTGTGGATTTGTAGAGTGAAACTGCTATATATATTTTCAGGACGCTATAAGAAAGAGCTATGGAAGTAAAAGCTTATCTGTACTTATGTTTTATAGACTACACAAAAGCTTTTGGCAGTATGAAACTGTAAGGAAATAATCAAACTACTAGGGCAACTAAAAATAGACAGCAGAGATCTTTGAATAATAAAGATCATGTATTCGCAGGAAACAGCAACCATAAGAACCAACAATCTCTTAGAAACATTTCAGTGGATAAAGAAGGGCTTCAAACAAGGTTTTTGTAAGTCTCCAGACATGTTCTCATTGTACAGTGAACATATAATGAGATCTACAGACAGTTTGCCAGGGATCCTGGTTGGCGGACATAATATACATAACTTGCATTATGCTGACGACACCATCTTGATAGCAACAAGTGAAAAGGAACTACAGGAAATGATAGATACAGTGATTGTAGAAATTTAGAAAATGAGCCTTAGCTTGAATAACAGAAAGACTAAATCATGGTGATATCAAAGAAATAAACTGTGCCTAAATGTGTAATTAAAGCAAATAACATTTGAGGCAAGAGTAGAAATTCAGATATCTAAGCACATGCATAACATCAGATGGTAGATGCATCACAAAGAACAGAATAGGATAAGTAAAACTGCATTCTATCAAATTAAGAACATTTTATACTATAAGTCCATGCCATTGGAAGTTAGAAAAAGAGTTCTTTCATATTACAAAGAACCAGCTTTAACATATGGCTGCGAATCCTGGACAATAAGTAAACAAGCGAAAACATCCCAAGAAGCCTTGGAGATGTGGTGTTATAGAAGAATGCTGAATATTCTTTGGACAGCCAAAATGAGCAATCTGGACATATTGAGGAAGCTAAGTCGCAAAGACAACTAATCACAAACATCAAAACGAGGCAGTCATAATTTTTGACCACATTATGAGAAGACAAAAACTGGACCATGTTGTCACAGCCTGAAAGATTTGGGGAAAAGGAGATAGGGGAAGACAGTGAAAGAAAATTCTTGATAGACTTGTGTCATTGCATGGAAGGGCGTCAACACATGAACTGATGCATATTTAATGTATTTGTTATGATTGTGTACAGGTAATATGTTTTAAATGTTTCTATGACAATATAGACTGGCAGATTGAATGCTTGAACCTGCAAGCTGTTAAGGAGCACAGAAATCTGATCTACACATTGCCAACCAGCGGGGGAAAGACATTAGTCGCTGAAGTGCTCATTATGAGAGAGTTACTGTGCTATGAGAGGGATGCATTGTTGGTTTTGCCATTTGTTTCAATTGTCCAGGAAAAGGTAAGACTCTGTTGATTTAACTGAGTACTTTTCATTTTGAGTATCTGAAACTTGACAATTTAGAACGACGGCTTGTTAACATTGTTCTTTGATCATTCATTATTATTTTTTTTTGCTTTGATGTAATTGTGTTGTGCTGTTTACAACAGACTTGAGATATTGATTCCTTCGGCCAGCACATCTTGACATTTTCCAAGCATTTGTTGATCGGATTAGCCTTCCTGGGTTTCATAGAACATTAGACAGCCACAGTGTGATGGCGTCATCTTCACCTTGCATCTACAGATGGTGCCCTCTATCAGGAATGTCCAGAATGGCTGCATGTTTGCTGGCTGGCCCTCAGAGGAAGGCAGAGGCTGAACATAGACATTCCCCATTATCCAAGGAGGCTTCCATCAATGCAGAATTGACACATGATGCTCTATTACTGAGCTCACCCAAGGAATCATCATATCCTGCTCATGGCTGCTTAGCCTCACTTCTGTATATTGAGCCTCCCATATTCTTTAGAAACCAGAATGATGTATTCTGTAGATTTGAATCTTTGATGACCTCCACACAGTGAGCAGGTTGATCCCTCAACCAGTGCCAGAATCTCTTATAGCATACTTTGCTCTTTGTTTTCAGGACCAGAGTTAGTGACCTTTTGCAATACATTGATTTAATGAAGAACAGTGTGTTCCTAGCAGAACTCCAGCTTTGGAAAGCCATGCAGAACAATGTTTATACTTTGGGAGGTGGATCGGTTTTGGACATGCATCCATTGAACCCCTACAGCATGGTCACGTTGACTTTCCACCAAATGAATTTGCGAGCCCAACAATTTTCCATTTTGTGTCTATTGAGACACTTTTGCTCCCTAAATGTCTCAGGGCATTTTATGTAGCTGATTATAGGCTATCAGGATCTTTTCTTCAGTTTTGAGAAACTTCCATATGAATCCAGGTCTTAGCACAGAGGTTCTGTTTAGTGGATAATAGAACCCATTTGTCACATTAGTAGAGTACACCTCAATGGACATCATTTACCCATAATTTGGAGGTAGACTGGTAAGTGCCAGAGGCTTTTCCACTTGGTGGTTTCTGGTCATTGCATCTCTTGGGACCACCAATTCTGAGATCCCTTGCCAGTTAGGTTCAGGCCTGTGATAGCCATTTATATGTGGTCTCTGAGAAAATATGGCAGAAGTCTTGCGTGGGGTTCTGTACAACCAAACAACCCGCAGATGTCTGAGATGATGTACAATGTATTCCTTTATGTGTAGCACAGTGGCCTTAACTTTCTTCCGTGCCTGTGACTGAAATCACAATAACATGAAATTGTGTCTACAAACTATGCTACATTTATTGTTATATAATTATCAATAACAGAAGAACATAATTTTGAAAAAATATTAGCATTACAACATAGAGATAAAATAACAGAAAACATCTACAGGGTGGACGGGACGCAGAGGTGTTTCCAAGGCACCAGGGCCAGGTTCTATACTGGCCAAGACCTACTAACACGTCTTAGTTGTGCGTCCTGGGCAACAGGTCCTTCGGGGTCCTGGCTAATGTAGTAGGATCGCTGATTCTTCTGAAGTCGGAGAGTATCTGCCTGCATGGCGAGGAACCACCAGTCTGCACACCAATAAGCCAGACACGGGACAACAGATACTCACACAAACCTCAGTCCGGTATGACATCATACTGACAGACAACAGGATGTCTTCATCCGACATACAGGGCTTCACGCTGGAGTTCATAGCCAGCGAACGCAAGCAAGCAATACAGTGTGGACATTACAAATATAAATAATAGTAATATCTTTTCGTCAACATTAAGTAAATCAACTCATGGCTGGTTGTGAAGTATCATTGAACTAAATTCACCAGTGAATTGCTGCATGTTGAATTTTTCAGGTGAAAACAATCTCAGAATTTGCCACTGACCTGGGCTTTCTAGTGGAAGAATATGCAGGAAGCAAAGGGAGATTTCCACCCATCAAAAGGCAAAAAAAGAAATCATTGTACATTGCAACAATAGAGAAGGCTCATTCTCTGGTCAATAGCCTCATTGATACTAACAGGATGGAATCTTTGGGTCTGGTTGTTGTTGATGAGGTAAGATATAACATGATTCTTTTATTAAAAACCACAAGGTTACCAGATGAGGTGTCTGGATGCAGTCCCTTATTACGACAAGTTACTTTTTCTTCTGAGGTTCATCCAGCCTAATAAATTGAGTGCTAGAATTGTCTCCGGGTAGGAGAGAATGTCAAGGAAGAGGGCTGATCATAATACTGTGATCTGGTAGATGTGAAGTCATGTCTAAGTTAAAATATCTGCTATATGATTACTTGTTTTCTGTTGACAGTGGCATACCATATCAGCATTCCCGTTTCCCTTATTTCTACATCTATTAAGAAATACAAAGACACAAACCATAGAATGTACGATTTATTGCCTGGCATATTTCGCTGCATCTCGCCAGGTACATACTGCAGATGTCACACAATGTAGAGTAAAATAAGACACATCGTTCAAGCTGAAATATACACATGTTCGCACAGTAATATCAATTGTTTACCATGGTAATTTTAAATTGACTACCATGTCTTTCTGTTTGCACAAAATTGGCCTATTAAGGCTTCTGCAAACTGTAACAAATGACTATTTTGTGTATGAAACAACACACGAAAAGCGCTGTCTCTATCAATTACATGACTGGTTTCCAAGACATGACGTGCAATGGACGAAGCCGGAAGTTTATATTTGTGGTGTGTCAGCCTTCCCATGATCCCATCGCCTGTGTGTAATATCTTGTCAACCCAGTTTGGTATGTGTTCAACAACCCTGCTGTGTAGCTGCCGCTCTGTTCTGCCGATGTAGGTAGACTTGCACCTGCGTGTGAATTGGTAAATGCAGTTTGATGTGGCGTACAGAGGGGTAGATTCTTTTACTGCTGGGGTGGGAATAGGTGTGGTTCTGTACCTAATAACTGGAGTTGCAGCACAGTATGTTTGGCCAACTGCTGTAATGAGCCGGTCCTATAGACGTTGCATTATGTCATCCCCTCGAAAGGTTAGCTGGATAAAAACCTTAAGTTTAGGGACTGTAGTTACGTCTGATTTTGGTTTCGGTTGCAAGACTACCTACATCGGCAGAACAGAGCGGGAGCTACACAGCATACACAGCAGGGTTGTTGAACACGTACCAAACTGGGTTGACAAGATATTACACATAGGCGATGGGATCATGGGAAGGCTGACACACCACAAATATACACTTCCGGTGTCATTAAAAAAAAAACGTGTGTCAGGTCTCAGTCAGATATGACTGAGCTACCGTATGACAGTAGACAGTACTACCTACTTTCTATTGGCGCTGAATGTTGGGCGGCGCTTACCAAACATGACACCCCACATTGTGCCAACGGCTTTGGGCAGAAGAGCGCAATTGGGAGGGTACAAGCCTTATCCTGGTGCGAGGAAATGCAATCTAAAGACAAAATGTCATGGCAGGGCAGACCAGGCCCTAAGCCTTGGTTGGCAGCTGGTCTAGGATCGAAGCTCCGACAGGTGGACAGTTAGAGCATTGCTTTGCTGATCTGGCAGCTTCTGCAACTTGTCTTGTTCCAGATGTATTGGTGTACCTTTCCTCTGGAGTGAACTAGGCAGGCCGAGAGAGAGATCATGCTGCATGGGCAACACATGGTCTCTATATTTTAGCCTAAGCTTTGTGCTATGGAGAGGCAATAACTCCATTCCCTGATCTTAACCGGTCTCAGAATCAAAGTGAAAGGTAACATTTATGGGTTATAAGTCCTTTTCAATTGGCGTAGACATGGGGCACCACAGGTTGCCTCTGACGGTGGGAGACACCTACAGGTGTCACTTATCAGCGTACTGCCTGCCTCAAGCTGGGCAGTCAACGGCCAGTTGGGTGCTGATCCGCCATAGCCTACCTGCTTCAATGGGTGATTGGGGCTAGGACAAAATCTGAATCACAGGCTGTAAAACCAATGCACCAGGTACTAATAAAAAGAAAAATAGAAAACTCAAGCTACGGCATGCAACCTGGAACGTAAGAACCATGTGTCCAGGATTTTCCACAGACTTGACGAATGTGGACAATGTGAGAAAAACGGCTGTGATTGATGCCGAACTCATTCGTCTTAACATTGATATTGCTGGCCTGCAGGAGACTCACCTCACTGAGGAAGGGTCACTCAGGGAAAACAATTACACCTTTTTTTGGAAGGGTAGAGGGCAGGCAGAAAAAAGGCAACGTGGTGTGTGCTTTGCAGTGAAGAATTCGCTACTGGGAATGATTGACATTCCAGCTGGAGATAATGAAAGACTATTATCCCTGCGCTTGGCAACCTCTTGTGGTTTTGCCATCATTATCACTGCATATGCATTGACACTTGCTTCCTCTGATGATGTGAAGGATTCGTTCCATGAGGAGTTAGAATCTGTGATCAAGGCAGTTCCAAAATCTGATTACATTTATATGCTCGGTGATTTCAATGCTCGTGTGGGCAAGGACTCGAGTTCATGGCCAGCGTGCCTTGGAAAATACAACATCGGTCGCAAGAATGAAAATGGGCAAAGGCTGCTGGAGCATTGCACCAGAAATGACCTATGTATTACAAACTCCTTTTTAAAACAAAAGAGCTGCATAAGGTCACATGGAAACATCCAAGATCTGGCCATTCGCATCAGCTGGATTTCATCATCACACAGAGACAACATCTGAACCATACATCATTAACTCAAAGTTACCACAGTGCTGACTGTGATACGGATCATTCTTTGGTTGTTGCAAGGGTTAGACTGAGACCAAAGAGAATTTACACAGCTAAACAAAATCTAGCCCCAGGATTAATATTATTAACACTTACGATCCTGAAAAGTGCTTTCAGTTTCAACAGCAACTTGAAGATGTTTTGACTGATACACCAGAAAATTGTACAGTAAATGAAAAGTGGGGTAAACTTAAGGAAACTCTTTATAAAACAGCAGTAGGGGTTTACGGTACTGTGGATCATAAGAGGCAGGACTGATTTGCAGTAAACGGCCAGACACAGCAGCCCTTGATTGATAAATAGGAGATAGCTCTCTTAAGAAACAAGGAAAGAACAACACGTAACACTCTCAGTGAGCTGAAGCAAGCTAGGAAGGATATGCAAAAGGCTGCCAGACAGTGTGCAAATGACCATTGGATCAAGTTATGTGAGTCCATTCAAAACGCAAGTGATAAGGGAAACATCAGAAGCATGTATGAAGGGATAAAGAAAGCCTGTGGTCCAATGATCAAAAGAAGTGCACCACTGAAAACCTTGAAATCATCACTGATAAGAAACAGCAGATGGATAGATGGGTAGAGCACTATTTGGAGCTTTACTCAAGTGAGACAATACTAGCGGATAATGCCCTCAACGCCATAGAGGCCCTGCCAACTCTTGACCACCTGGACACACATCCCACCATAACAGAAGTTATGTGTGCTATAAATGAACTTGCATCTGGCAAGGCTCCAGGTAAGGATGGGATTCTTCTACTTCTTCTTTGCGTTCATCCGGAGTGTTTTTTCATATGTGATTACGGTGTGCGTTAGTCACCCTTGGGTCGAAACCCTTAGGTCAACACATCCGGCTTTTGCGTGCATTTTTGACCAGGTTAGTATTCCTGGGAGACTCTCACTTTTGTGGTACCGTCCACCTCCCAGCTGGTCAAGTTGGAACAGTCGAAGACTTCGCGGTCATCCCTCAAAGGAAGGCAGGGACAGTCCATAGCATTTTCTGCCATCCTAGGTAGCTTCCATAATTGCAGAGCCGACACATAGCGCTCTGGTGCTGGGCTCACCGAGGGAATCGTCATGTCCTGCTCATGGCTGCTTTAATTCCTCACTTCAATATATTGGGCATTTCATTTGCCCCGGGCCGTTCCCGCACAAACCAGACAGGTCTGTAGATGGTATCCACTCAGCGAGTTTTCGGTTCGAACATGTGCTTGTCGTTGTGCCCGTCAGAGCTGTTCCAGGCACGACGGACATTCGGAAACTACCTAGTTAGAGCTGTTCCGAACAAGAGGGGCATTCGGAAACTAGGTAGTCAGAGCTGTTCGTAGCACGAGAGACATTCGGACGAGACATTTCACTTGGACGTAAATGAGTAGTGCCAATTTTTATTTTGCCACCCGTAGGACAGCACTTCCGGCTTCGGCGGGCATTTTTTAATGAGATTAGCCTTCCTCGGGATTCGAGGCACGTTAGACTTATTGTTGTGATGTCGCCCACATCTCAACTGGTCAAGATAGAGCGGTCAAGGACATCATGGTCAACCCTCAAGGGAAGGCAGTGGCAGACCATGGCCATTCCCTCACTATCCAAGGAGGCTTCCATAATTGCAGAGCCAGCACATAGCTCATGGCTGCTTTAGTTCCTCACTTCCATGTGTTGGGCATCTCACTTGCCATTGGTCGCTCAAGCACACACCAGGAACGGTCAGACTGTGGGCGACATCCACTCGGTAAGCTTTTGTTTTTGACTTAAGACCACTCAATGGATTCGCTAGCCGTGCATTCCATTTCGTGTTATTGAGACGTTTTTCCACTTTTGTCTACACTCTCTATGAGTGATACAGACAGTTTTCGTAACCATTTCATTCGACTGGGGCACTTTTCTGCCTTTTAGTACTCGCTCACGAGGTAGGCTACATGTGCTGCCGGCTCAGCACCTTACCTCCGTGCAGTAGTGAACGAGAAATGGCTAGGCCCTCTCATCCGGGAATCCCTTATATCCCCCAGTTGGGAGCCTTCGAACAAATATCAGAACTAGGCATGTAGCGTATTCAGTATCTCACCTCTATTTTTCGGTAGGTGGGTATCGGCCCGGCTCTCACATCCGAGGGTTTGTGGCTTAGAGGCGTTCAGCCTAAACCCTCGACTGAGAGCCTTAAAGTATTGTCCGAACCAAGAACTTCTGCCTTCGTGCGCCTGATTTAAACTTTTGACTGCTATCCTCAGTCTACCTGCAGAGCAGCAGGTTGTGTCTCTCTTAGTCTGACCCCTATCCCATAAGCTGTCCGATATGTAGTTTTCATCCATCGGCACGCACATGGGGTCGATGGGACAAGCAAACTCCCCCACCACGGCAAGGTGGAGACACATCGGGGGAGGGGATGGGATTCCATTAGAGGCAATCAGGAGTGGGCAATACACACTCTCTCTACAGATCCACCAGCTAATAGAGCTATGCTGGCGAGAAGGACAAGTCCCATAGGATTTTAAAGATTCAAGCATCATAACACTATACAAGAACAAGGGTGATTGAAGCGACTGTAACAACTATAGGGGTATCTCACTTCTGTGTGTTGTTGGGAAAGTATTTGCCACAATTGTTCTGCGCAGACTTCAAGTCCTGGGAGATCAAGTCTACCCAGAATCACAGTGCGGCTTCTGACAGAACCGGTCTACCATTGATATGATATTCTCATTGCGACAAATGCAAGAAAAATGCTGGGAACAAAATCAATCATTGTTTTTTGCCTTCATCGACCTCACAAAGGCATTTGATTTGGTCAGTCGTGAGGCTCTGTTCAAGGCACTAAAGAAGATTGGCTGCCCACCAACTCTTCTGTCCATTGTGGAATCGTTCCACACAGGCATGAAGGGTATAATCAAATTTGATGGTGCAACTTCAGAAGAGTTTGAAATCAAGAGTGGAGTTAAGCAGGGTTGTGTATTAGCACCACCCTCTTTGGAATATACTTTTCACTTCTACTGAAATATGCCTTTCGTGATCAGGATGCTGGTATATACATTCACTCACGCTCGGATGACAACCTCTATAATGCTCAAAGATTGAAGGTCAAGACCAAAATTAGGAGGGTACTGATCAGAGAGTTGCTTTTTGCAGATGATGCTGCGATTACGACCCACTCTGAGGAAGAATTACAACATCTACTATTTGCATTCTCCAATGCTTGTTCTGAATTTGGTTTAACAAAAAAAAAGATGACACAGATTATGTCACAAGGTGCACATGGGGTACCATCAATCTTTATTGATGACGCCGAACTGGAGATAGTAGACCATATTACATATCTAGGATCAGAGGTAAATAGCAAATTATCCCTAGATCAGGAAATCAACATCTGGATTGATAAGTCAGCAACAACAATGAACGGTTTAAGAAAAAGAGTCTGGGAGAACAGGAAGCTTACTACCAAAACAAAAGTCCTTGTCTATCAAGCCTATGTCCTTAGTATGGTGGTGAAACTTGGTCAACTTACTCAAACCAAGAGAAACGTTTAAACAGCGAAGAATACTTGGTATTAAGTGGCAAGACAAAATCACAAATACTGAAGTATTGGAAAGATAAGGTTGTGTGACGGTGCATTCCATACTCAGTCTTCGTAGACTTAGATGGATAGGACATGTTAGGAGAATGGATGATGGTAGAATACCAATCGATCAATCATGTGCCATGCCGGAAAGCGTGGTCGGTCATGACTCGCCATTTCACTCGATCACCAGTGTCGTGGATCAGCTCAGTGTTCCTGTCTCGTCCATACCAAAAGACATCCTTTTTGGTGAATTACAGATGGATAGTAGATTCTCAGGGTTGGCCTCTACTACGATACAAAGATGTGTGTAAGAGGGACATGATTGATACAGGCATTGATAATGCACATTGGGAGCAAGTCGCCGCTGAATGTGTTGCATGAAGGGCAACTATCAGAAATGGAATAAAGACAAAGGAGAAAATTATTGCAGATAAAGCACACAAAGAGCGTGAGAGACGTAAGATGGTGCATAATGGTGGAAATGACCATGTTTTCACATGCATCCACTGTGGAGGGACATTTACAGCGTGAATTGGCCTTATCGGCCACATTCGTCACCGCCATGGGTTGTAGTTATTATGCCTTTTTGGAGCACAATGCACGAAACTATCGTCTGTCAAGACGGCAAGGTGCCAATGAACGCTGAAAATATAATGAGAAATGTAAGAGATGATATAAACAGGAGCAATATGATGTCCTAAATATTGGTGGTCATGACATACCAGAGATTTGATATACTGACGATACAGTTTTGCTATCCACAACAGAATGGTATAGAAAACCTAATAACTTCAAACCAATTGAATAGTTAAAATCACAACTTATTTCTTAACATAGCAAAAACAAAGATAATGCATACAGATAAAACTACTATGGTGAAAGAAATATATTTTAATGAGGAAAAATTGGAGGTGGTGGAAAGTTTGAATATCTTGGGTCATTGATTACCAACAATGGTGACACAATGAAAGAAATTAAAAGACGAATATCTATTACTCTTCAAAGACTGAAACAACTGAATAAATAGTGGAGTGGGACCGATAGAACTACAAAAATTAGATTTTTAAGAGCATGCATCTTTCCCATTGCATCACACACCCGGACACTTACTAAACAAGCTGAACAGCGCATAAATGCCTTTGAATATAAATGTTATAGACGGTTTATAAGAATATCTTGGATAAAGAAAAGAACAAATGCAACCATACGTCAAGAGCTGAATATTGAAGAAGATTGGCTATTAAAGACGATAAAACAAAGAAAAATTAAATATTTTGGTCACTTGAAACATCACGAAAGTTTGGAGAGAACAGTAATGGGGGTTATATGCCTGGGAAAAGAGGAAGAGGAAGGCCAAAGAGAAGATGGGTGCAGAATGTGGCGGATGATCTCCAGATGGGTGTATTTGATGCGAGACATCTTGCTTTTGATCGAGAGGTTTTCTGGAAGGTTGTTAGCGTGAGGTTCTGCAAAGGACATGCTACTGAATGAATGAATCCTTCTCTTATTTATTCTCTCCGTTCTTATTGTTGCTTTTTATGCTTATTTTTCTTCCTCTGTATCTTGCACATATTTCATTAACTTTGATACATATTATAACTTTTAGCCATGAATTCCATATTTTTTCTCTACTTTTCATTTACATAATGCATATGTCTTGTAGCAATATTTTTTCTGAAAGATTTAAAAGGACTTTTTTGGCTCATGAAGGGAAATACTGGCCACCAGTTCTTCATGCATTCAGGCCTACAAAATGTGATGGCCTAGCACATCACAGGCTCGTGCTTCGGGACTTGTTATTGGTTCAGGAGAAGCAGAGATTTGTGTTATCGTTTTTTCTTTATCATTATTTTCTTTCTGTGTTACAAAGCTTGTATTACCAAATTGTTTTTAGACATATTCACTTAAGTGACAATTAATTCTAATCTGTGAAATTATATAACTTGAGGACATCCAATTTATACTCCTTAGTTTTTCTACGAGCAGTATGAAGATCCCCTGCCAGCTTGCTAGGCCAGTCGCAGGTTTAGGACAAAAATATGACCCTAGGGAGTCCATCCCCTTTGGCAAGCCATAGCCCCGTTAAACCATGACCTCACGGTCATGGTTTCCCATTCTACACCACAGCAACAGAAATGAGATTCCTGAAAAGAATACTCAATGTATCAAGAAGAGATAAGATCAGAAATGAAGAAATCAGGACTAAAGTGGGGGTGGTAGCTGCACTAGATTTTATTATAAGGCAGCAAGTCAAATGGTTTGGCCATGCAAGTAGGTTACTAACTAACAGAATACCACAACAAGAAATGATGTACAGACCAGAGGGAGGTAGAGGAAGAGGCCGACCATGTAAACGATGGACGCAGGGAATAACAGAGTCCATGGGAATATCGATACATGAAGCCCATAAGTGGGTACTCTCCCGCAGTTTATACTTCACCTCGACACCGCAAGGTACCAGAGGAACATGATGAGATGAGATGAGTACATCCAGTTTTATAGGAAATATTTGTTTATTTCCTGTGACACTAGAATTAGCAATGTCATGAAAATCAGTAATACCCCAATAAGCATAAACATCTGTATATAGAAAAGTTGTGTGTGGCCTACTCTTAAAATGCTGGACACTTAGTAACAAAGTGATGTGGAAAATGGAGGCAGTTGTTGTGTGATCTTGAAAAAAGTATTGAGAATATTATGGACAAAGAAAAGAATGCTGAGATATTAACAGCTGCAAGGTGTTACTAGATTGCACATCAACACCTTACGGACAAGTCAAATAAAATGTCTAGGACATATCAACACAAGAGGTGGAGTAGAGAAATTACCATTATTTGGGCAAATATTACGTAAGGGAAACGGGGGAAGAGAGAGAGAGACACACACATGCGTGCAGAAAGTTTAAACAGATAATAATATGCATAAGCAACATCTGCATTATTACAGTATCGGATGGCAAAAATACATGGTCCTGATCAGCAATGTCTGCTTCAGCTAGAAAAAGAATAATTGAGGCTTGTAAGCACCATGTTAATTTGTTCAGATACCTCCATACATGCTCCAGTCTCCTCCCATCGACTACATAAGGAGCTTCTCAATACAATGCGAAAATTAAATGCTTCTCAATGCAGTGCACAACTGTGCTTCTCAACACAGTGCACAAATGATGTGCTTCTCAACACAGTTCACAAACTATGTGCTACTCGTCGCAATTCACAAACTATGTGCTTCTCAGCACAGTTCAGAAACTATGTGACAGTAGCGATGATCAAAATGTGTGTATACAGGAATCCACATAAACTGTCAATATTCTTTTGTGGGAAGAAGTTCACATTGTATGAACATGTTGCCAGGACAGCAGCTTATCCAGCGTAACCTCCTTTAAAAAAAAAAGTTGCTTAAAAGTCGACAGGGTCGACTTCAATGCACTGGGATTTTATCCCATATGGCTTGTTCTCTTTCCGCAGCGTAGAAAGCATTGCACAAAGCACGAACTCCGTAGCTCTAGCGACGACCCACAGGAGTCTTCGAAAAATTTCACTCGTGAACCGAAGGGCGCGGCCTGGAATCGAACTCTCAATCTTCGGAGCCAGAGTCAAATGGCTTGACCACTTCTCCACAGAAACTCCCAGCCTAGCCTCCATTATTTTAAACTGCCTTGAGATGTTTAACATGCACACAGGACCTCTTGTGTCTCACCATTGTCTGAGAAAGCCAGGAATCTGGTTAGAAAAGACATCAGAGACAGGGTCAGCAAGGCGCAGCATTAGAGGAACAAGTGGAACAGAACTAAGAGACAATGTGTTACAGACTAAGTATATTATCCACATGGGAACTAAGGTTGTGCAGTGGCTGGCATGCTTGCCTGCTGGCCTTCTGGTCGTGTGTTTGAATCCCTATAGAGGCAGGTTTTGTTGTTAGTTGACCTGGATTGCCAGGCCCACTCAGCCTAAGATTGGCACTAGGAAATGTTCTAGGAAGGCAGTCATTGGGGTAATGACCATCACCCAACAAAATATGGGACCACCACATTATACCCACTACACGTCAGACATGGCTTGACTTTACTTGTTTATACTATGAAAATAGACTAAACATAATGAACTTTGAAACTTTCATGTTCTCTTTAATTTGATGTCAGTGGTGCACATTTATCACAGAGGCTGGCTGACAAATGTTTAGAACACTGATCTCAAATGTCATTTGGACATTGTTCTAATCTCCAGTTAAACTAGGACTTTTGTCTGTCAGAGGTGAAGTAAAATCACGAGTCTGGTATATTGTGTGACAACTGCCTGGGCTATTGGACCTTATATCTCAGTCTTTGGCAAAACCCTCCTTGCAGACACCAACAATGGTTACAAAGTTAGATGCATATCCTTGACAGGACATAGAGCCAACTCCAACATTGTTTGGCTCTTTGTGATTTCTTGACAAGTTTACATTCATAGTTTCCCATTGCTTTCTGAACGGCCGGCACTCATAACATTGTATGAAAATCATTGCATGCTGTCTGCTGCCAAATCGGCCGCAGCTGTGTTTCAAGCGTGGTATGCAGGATTACAAATTGCATCCGTAACCCCTTTGTGACAATGGTATAAAATACTATAATGATTGCCTGTGTGTAGCATGTGCATATTGCGTGGATTCAGTGGATATACAATGGTATAAAATACTATAATGATTGCCTGTGTGTAGCATGTGCATATTGCGTGGATTCAGTGGATATGCTCCTTTTCTGTGACCTGTGGAAACATAGAGGATAGTGTAATGCTTACCAACACAGTAGCTATGGTAAATCCCCAGCTGAAGAGTACATTTCTTCCAAGCCATCTACCTGACAGGGGTCAATGCAGCCTCATAATATGGGTGCCACGGGTTTCTCTGGGAGATTAAGGAGCTGGTCACTCTGCTTCATAATGCTGAGACTTTGTATGTACAAAATTCCATCAGTTAACCTCTTGATCTGCCACCTGATGACCTTTACTTTTGCACTTGTTGGGTTCACTGAGCTATTGTATATAAAAATATGATATATCGGCTTGAAACTTTCAACCCCACTGGATGAAATGAATGGTCATGATCATTCTTGATGGACAAACAACAGATATAAACAAGTAACTTGAAAGGACATTTATCACATGCCTTGGTGCAGCTTGGGCTGATGGTGCTAGCCTCATATTTGTATAGACCAATCAGCACATGAGGGGTGATGAGATCAATGGTACTCCACCACTTTTACATTCTGACAAATTTCCTGGTACTCATTTTGGGCTAGGTGGCCTTTGGAGGCCAGGTCAATGTTAGAAAACTGCCTCAACATGAATGCACACCCATGAGTAAATGGTTGGCAGACAGGTGTCCTAGCCCCTGCACTACTGCAGCTCCCAGCTCTCATGTATTTCTGTTTCCCTGAAGCAGTTTCCTGCTATCAGTCTGTGATGTCACATGACCATCCTATTGTGTAGGCCTGAATGCATGGAGAAATGGGTGGCCAATCTTTCCTTCTATTAGCAGGCGATGAGCCCAGGCATTGAACCCTCATTTGATCATACTCATGACATTATGAGCGCAGTTCCCTATCAACTTCACATATGTGTCCGTTACAACTAAAATGTATAGTCTGTCTTCTTTTGATTGAGTGAGCTACTTTTGCTGTCAACCAATCACTGTGCTGTTACTGTTGTATGAGCCTTAGAATTAGGGGCTTATGACAACTTAGTTACATCTAAGTAGACAGGCAACACTCTAATTGCAAGTGTATTCATGAACTCTCCACGTGAGCTGTGTAAGACACTGGTGTTGTTAGTCTGCCATCATCAACATAGGCATTTGTTGTAAGTCTCTTGCCATCTGACCACATTTGTTGTAAGTCTCTTGCCATCTGACCACATTTGTTGTCAGTCTCTTGACATCTGACCACATTTGTTGTCAGTCTCTTGACATCTGACCACATTTGTTGTCAGTCTCTTGACATCTGACCACATTTGTTGTCAGTCTCTTGCCATCTGACCACATTTGTTGTCAGTCTCTTGCCATCTGACCAAATTCACAGTTTGTATCTTCAGTTGATTTCGATGGTATGGACATCAGTCGTTCAAAAACTAAAGCCAAACTGCTGAACATAACAGTTGCCTAGTACATCACACCAACCAATAAATGCTTGAGTTGATTGTGACGTCCTCTAAGGGACATTTTTGTGTGTGGTCTAGTACCTTCATACGGTCAGCGATGCAGACACATCCACTTCCATCTAGTCCTGGGTATCACCTAACTTTTTTGGCTTTTATCTAAATATATATGAATGCCACAAGATGATATCACTCTATACTGCTTGTGATAATTGCAGCTTCACATGATTGGAGAAGGAGGTTCCAGGGGTGCTACACTAGAAGCTTTGCTCCTGAAACTGATTTTACGGGGTAGGTAACATCAGATGAACTTATTGTTAACATGTCTTCAGTATTTTTCCATATGTTATCATTGACACTATGTAGATTAATCTTTCCACTTGTTTCAGTATTAAACCATTTGCCGTCACTGTACAATCTGGTTGCTTTCTATTTTCTTGGTCATGATTATAATTGTTATTGTGTTATTTAGATTTAGTCCTGTCTTTTCATTTTCTGTGGTTATGATGTCTGTCAATTCATATTTATTTATTTCTATATGCACAATGTCATCAACATGACGCACATTATTTATAATGGATTTCCCTTCTCTCTCCTATTCCTCGACCTCCAATTTTCACACCTGGTTCATCTCTTAGAGATCTTAAGTGATCTTAGCAGTGGTTAGGTGAGTGACTCGTGTGACAGTGCTACACACAAAGGCTATGATCGTGAACGTATAGCACCAGACAAGTCAGTCTTCGCGTTGTTAGAAAAGGATTTTATTGATGAATCATTCTAGCTCCGCACTTATGATGGAGACTCCCTTCTCGGTGTTGACATCTGTTCTCGCTGGCCCCCAAGTGACGTGTGTGTTTTCCTAGATACCCTTCTTCATTCGTGCACACACGTTCACTATGGTTTTCCCCCTAGTCAAGGAATGCGCAGCATTCCTTAACTCTTTACTCCTAACCTAGAATCCCTCACTGTTACAATACCTCCCCTTCTTCAAAGAGAATTTTTCCTTGAAAAAATCTCAACCCCACTTTTAATTAGTTAACCTTACCTCTCTATACTACAATAACAACAATTCTATATATTTCCTAAGTCAATTCTCCTATCTCCTCATAGCCAATTGCTACCCAGAGATCATAATATCGAAACTCTCTACAAAACTCGTCATAAAGTTCTCTAGAAAACTTTCTACAAAACTCTCCATAAAATTCCCCACAATACAAAAGTCTCCATAAGCGAACCGCTTTTAACTTTAAAACGTCCATCTAAATTATGATTGACAAAACTGAAGATATTCCCCTTATCCTTTAATTTCCCCCTTATTCACATTCTCACTCTCTCAGTATTCTAGGATAGACAGGAAAAAATAGCTAGATTAGATTTGTGTAGGTGCGCACCTGAAATCAATAAAAGTAAGGAAAAAGTAAGAAAGTAAGAAGTAATCACCTTTCTCTTCCCATACATTCTCAAAACTTTATCAAAAAATAAAGTTTCAAAATTTATCTTCAGTTTCCGTCAATAATAATTGTTATTATCAAAAAAGTATGTTAATCCAAAACTGCCAGCCTTTGTATTATTCAGACCAACAATTTCCTGTTTACCTTTCCTTCAACCACAAAAACTTCCTAACTGTTAAGTACAGTCTTCTTCTTCCAATATGCAGTTAAATGCCAAATTTCAACCTGGCATTCCCCCCATATTCTCCCCTTAAACGCTGTTCAATCCAGCTCCTATTATAAACCTTGTATATACATTGCATACCCCACATGTATAACTACATACCCCTCCATTGCTACTGCACTTCACTAACTACTATTTTAATTCATCTTCTAACTGAACTTCAAAGTAATAATCATTTTAACCACCCTTAGGGTAACTCAATCAACCCAAAACATCGTAAAAATAACCATCTAAGTTAACTTATTTTTCACATTTCATAAAACACAATTGAAGTCCCAACAATTGAACAAAGCATTTCAATCCCCCTCATCATATTTATCCCCCCACATTAATCAATGTACACATACATTATAAATTTCAAGACCAATTTCTGAGTACCCAATAATAATTTTCCGCTTTAGAAAAATTCCATCAAGTACCTTTGTAAACACAAAATTATCGTGTCCAACTTCTTCTTCTATCTGCTATCTGCAGAACCCTATATCACTCTTTTCATCTATCACTTCTCCATTTCTTTAATAACCTCAAATTTTTTTCAATAATTGCAATATCTACATCAATGTCTCTATCCTCTCGAGGAGAGCTATCTTCTTTCATATCAGCTTCTTCATCAGTTTCTGACTTTTCATCCATCTCTTGTTCCCCATCTGTATATCCATTACTAGCAACCGCTAATCTCTTCCTTTCTACATCCAATCTAATTTTTCTGTCTTGCCGTCTCAACAGATTTTCAAAAAGTGGCATCTCTTCCTCACTCGAAGAATTCTCTCTAAGTTTCCTTTGCCTCTTAATTTC
Source organism: Cepaea nemoralis (assembly GCA_014155875.1). Taxonomy (NCBI): domain Eukaryota; kingdom Metazoa; phylum Mollusca; class Gastropoda; order Stylommatophora; family Helicidae; genus Cepaea; species Cepaea nemoralis. The sequence goes on along the minus strand of JACEFZ010027783.1, from coordinate 290,784 downwards.
TTTTTCTTTCTGTCTATCCAACTTTCTTTTTACTGCTTGTCTTGTATTCATAAATGGAGGTTCAATATTTTCCCTAACTGACTCTTCACTCATATAATCGTCATACACATTATTTTCCTCTGTCATGACTGTTTTTGGTATCGTTTCATATAGGTCTTATATCGGTTATACCATGCTATTTCATCTTCTGAGTAATCACTAACTATAGTTGTTCTCCCAGCTTGTTTACTATATGCTGTAGAGGAGGTAGCAACATCCTTATAGTTGGAACTATCACCCCTGCCAATTTTCTTACTTCTAGTACCACCCCTCCGGTCGGGAATACATTTAACGTCCCACTCTAACAAGTCTGATGCCTCTGTCGTGTCATCTCCTACATTTACTAATAGACTGGTCGCAGCAGTCCTAGTCCCAGCACTTTTTCTAATTTTCCTCCTGGGGTTTCTTGGTTTTAACGACGGCTTACGTTCTGCCGGAACATCCTCTTTAATTTTGACTGGCGCAACCTTATCAATTTTCACTTGAGGTGGTGCTGCAACTTCTAGCGTCTTAATAGTCTGCGTTCCCCTTACTTGGGTATTTTTCTCTACAATATCTACCTGAGTCTGCGTACTATTTTCTATCGTATTACCTGCCTGCGTCTGTGTCTCTCTTTCCTGTCTACCCCTAACAATTGAAAATACCTGTCGATCATCAGCTAAGGTTCTATAAGTCTGATGCTGATTTTCTCCTTTGTTTGACTTTGCGAGTGCATATCTCAACCTTCTGATTTCAAACCATTGATTTCGTAATGTTTTCTGCTCCTCACTATTAGATGGCCAGTTCCATCTTTTCTTATAAAAATTCTGTCTCTGCCAACTATTTTCCTCTGGCTTGCCATGTTGTCTCTCTTCATACCTTCGTGTTCTCGTCACGTCGTTTACATTCCATCTGTGACAGTTTCTGTCGTTATTATAAAGCGGTTGTTTTCTAAAGCAGGTTGAGCTTTGATGTGGCCTTGGCGTAATGGTATCATACTGGCCATTCGATTGGAAACCTCGACTACGTTGTCTTCTATAATTTCTTACCAGTGTCATAATTTCTGCGCTAGTTTGATTAACTCCACGTCTTCTTTGCATTTCTCGAAAACTCCCATTTGTTCTACTATTCACACTTCTATTCTGTGTATTAAAGTGAGCACATCTGTTAATACAAAATCCAAAAGCGTGTCCCCTCTGACCACAACTCCAACAAACCATATTTGTTTTATTTGAATTACCTACCGTTTCTCTTACAGACTTTCTCATTTTATCTAGTGAATGTATTTGTGCTGTATTTCTTCTGAATGGATGGATCAATTCATCCATTTTTACGTTCCCTCTTCTTCTATGTCTATAGTTTTTAAACTGGTTTGCCTGACCACTAAATCTTTCAACATCAGTGCTTATATTTTGTTGTCTTAACACTGCATCCAACCTTGATATTGCCCCGCCAACTCCAGTGAGTACCTGTGAAAAATCTTGGGATTCCATCCTAAAATTTATAATTATCAAGCAATATACAAATATTTCAACAATATTGATTTCAAACCCAGCAACAATACACAATCTGTTAATTATTCTAATATTATCTAATTAACTTAACTAAATCCTCCAATCGAAGATCCTGACGAAGAAATATTCCTGTTTCAACCCTGAATTTTGATAAAAGAATTTAAATGACCTCCTGATTCAAAATTTCCTACACCACATAAAAAAAAGGACTCTAATCAAGCTCGTTAAAATGATTAGAACAACGAAGAGCCTCTGGATTTCTTTCCTTACTAATTTACTCGAAGTCGAATTCAGATTATTTCCAATTATTTCCCGACGTTGATCACGCTCGATATCAGGCTCGCAACAAGACTTTGATTACCTGCTCGATTACTGTAGATTCCCTTCAGATAAGTTCACCTTCATGCAAGAAGCGACAATTGCTCACGACTTCAGCAAAAAAAACTTATTTTCCAGCAGCAATCTGTGACTTTCATATATATCAAACGTAATCCAGTCAACAACAACTGGACTTAAAGCTGACGCTATCCAGTCTCTTATTTTCATGTGGAACTCTCGCCATGGTCAGTTTAAATAGTTGAAACAAGTTGAAAGAAGTGACTGTATAAAGTATTGCAGACCTTGATTTCATAATTCTGGAATTCGTACCATAACCTTGAGTTCACCTTCAACAGTCCCACGGGTTAAAACTCATTTTTTTCTTACTGATTTTTGATGCAGAACGGCATTACTTATAGCATTTTGCGTTGGTCAGTTCTCCAACTAATTTCATAATTATGCAATAACATCAGTCTTTCAAAAAAATAAGTATCACTCAAACCTTTTCTTTAGCGCTGACCTTGAAATTGGATCTCCTTCTTAATCAGGAATCTAGTGCAAACCCAGAACAGCTACCAACAGTCGGCTTTCATCTGTTGTTTTTCAAATTAATTACTTCTCCAGACATGCCCGACATAGCTATGGCGGTATTCTCTCTCCGCACCCTCCCATGTTTCGTAGGTCAAAGGCACCAAATCAGCCTCGTGTGACAGTGCTACACACAAAGGCTATGATCGTGAACGTATAGCACCAGACAAGTCAGTCTTCGCGTTGTTAGAAAAGGATTTTATTGATGAATCATTCTAGCTCCGCACTTATGATGGAGACTCCCTTCTCGGTGTTGACATCTGTTCTCGCTGGCCCCCAAGTGACGTGTGTGTTTTCCTAGATACCCTTCTTCATTCGTGCACACACGTTCACTATGGTTTTCCCCCTAGTCAAGGAATGCGCAGCATTCCTTAACTCTTTACTCCTAACCTAGAATCCCTCACTGTTACACTGACTCTGTGAGCTGGATTCAGCCTCCTGTACAGGAGGGTGTGTTTTTCCTACCAGAAAAGTTATAGGATCTACCCAGTTTAAAATTTGCCATCATAGATTTCTCTGGGAAAGTGAAGGTGATGAGTTCCTATTCAAAAATCCTTCCCTTTCCATTGTTCCACCCCAACTTGTTCACTGAAAATATAACTGTGACACTATATCAAAATACCAGTTAATCGTGAGGAATAAATTGGAGAACTTTTGATAACAGGCAAAATTGAGGGGAAGAGAACAAGGGGAAGATATACCTGGATAGTTTGACCATGTGGTATGGTCGAGACAACAACGCAAAGCTGATCCACGACTCTAGTGATCATGTGAGATGGTGAAACATGACCACCCATGCTTATCGGCATGGCACATGAAAATGATGATGCATCAAGAGGTGATGAAAACATTGTAATCCAGTCTTAAAATTGATCTGTGATATCTTTGGGAAGCAAAGTTGGTTAGGAAGCAGCTAGTTGCTCTATCTCATAATGCTATGGATTAGTATGCATGAAGTCCTTTCACTTTAAATCTCCACAGAATTAAGGGTTATGGTACATGTTGTATTTTTAATGACTGCAGTTTTTGAAAATATTGCCGTTCCAAGTTTTGTATTCACCGTGAATTACGTCACGGTTCAAGCCCCATTTAAACGTTATTTCAGAATATCACTGCTACATGCATATGTTTTAGTAATTAATCTCAACCACAATGATGTTAACTATTGAAGAAAGAGTGTTTTTGGTGGAACATGTGTTTCTTAACTGTGGCAGTTGTTCGAATGTGGTTGTTGAACAATTTATCATGACATTTCCTGATACTCAAGTGCCTCATCGTAATGCTGTTAGCAATTTAATTAAGAAATTGTGCCAGTATTCATGATGTGAGCCGCCTTGGCAGACCATCAGTTTCTCAAAAAATAGCCCTAAACATCCAGGACAGCGAGCTAATGAGTTCAGGTAAATCAGTAAGAAAGTTGGCCCAAGAAGTACACAAGTCAAGCAGTACTGTCCACAAAATCTTGAAGGAGAAATTGAAGTTATATCCATACAAGTTTTCCATTGTACCTCAACTAAAAGAATTACATTCGTCAATGCAGAGTTAACTATTGCATGTTGTTTGAGAATTTTCTTGTTCAATAAGGTGAGGAAATCCTTGATGTTACTTTCTTCACAGACAAAGCTTGGTTTCATCTTTCAAGGTACGTGAACAGTCAGAATGATTGTCTTTGGGGTGATGAAAATCCCCATGCATTGCACCCAGTGCCTCTCCACGATCAGAAAGTAGGAGTGTGGTGTGCACTGAGTTGTATGTACATAATCTGTCCAATTTTCTTTAATGATACTGTAAATTCTGAAAGATACCGGACTAACATTCTGGAACCATTCGTAGCCCAACTTTCTGAGTGGGAAATTGAACAAGCCTGGTTTCAACAAGATGGTGCAACTGCTCACACAGCTGTAAAATCACTAGAATTCTTAGATGAGATTTTTGCAAATCGCATAATCTCTAGCGGGATTTGGCCTGCAGTCTCTCCGGATCTTACTCCCTTAGATTACCACCTCTGGGGTGCACTTAAAGGAAAAGTGTACGAAAACAATCCCCACACACAGTCAATGACCTTCAGGTCTCAGTCGTCAACAACATTAATAACATCACACTTCCTGAACTGCACAAGGTCTTTGACAACATGAAAACACGTATCCATACTTGCCAACTAAACCGTGGTGGATATTTCCAACATCTTTTGTGAATAGAGCTGTAATATGGAAAACTTTACTGAAAATAAGACACACTATAGCAGTATATGTTTCTGAATTTCACAGACAGTGAAAACAAAACTTGGAACATCAATATTTAAAAAAAAAACTGCACAGTCATTAAAAATACACCCTATATTACCATTACTATATTCTGTGTGGCCATTATATGAGGTACACCCTATATTACCATTACTATATTCTGTGTGGCCATTATATGAGGTATATCTATTACATAATAGATGTTTATTTGTTCACAAATAAAAGCATGTTGTTTTTGTTTCTTTCTACAGCTGAGGCACAGATTGTGGGAATGAGTGCAACTTTAAATAATATCAAAGATCTACAGAAATTTTTGCATGCTGAACTTTTCACAAATGATTTCCGTCCTGTAAGTGTCAGCAGGAGATGCTTAACAAGTAATTTATTGTATTCATTTTATTCAGCAACAGAAACACAATCAACAGCCAGTACTAGAGAACAAAACTTCATTGATAGAGTATCAACTGGCCATTGTGTAGATCTAACATTAAGTGTTGGCTATCCTGTGTACTTCATTCAGACAAGTATAACAATGGACTGTTGCAGATGAAACAAAATCTGTTCACTGTTTTTGTTTCACTATTGGTAGCAGTAGATGTATTAAGGGAGTAAATAGAATAGCCAAAGCCAAGGCAGAATTTCACAAAATGAAGAATATTCTCTGCAATGTATCTGTGTCAACTGAGGTGAGGAACAGAGTTCTTGAGGGCTACATTGAGCCAGTTCAAGTGTGTGCAACCGATTTATGGACAATTAGCAGATAACTGAGGATTTATGTTGAGGCTGCTGGGATTTGGTTTTATAGAAAAATGATGGGAACACTGGACAGATAGACAGAGGAATGGCAATATCTTGACAGAAATTAACTCACAAAGAGATTTCTTCACTTGTATCAGAAGAAGACGGTCTACATTCTTTTTTCTTTGGGGATATTATGAGAAGATGAAAGCTGGAGTATGTCGTCACAATGGGAAAGTTGGAGAGGAAGAGATGCAGGGGGAGACCATGAGAGAAAATGCTGGACAGTGTGCGGTCATGGCATAGAGGAACATCAGTATCAGAAATGATTATCAGCGCACGAGACAGAGGGCTGTGGACAGACATGATTGGCAATACACAAGACAAAGGGCTGTGGACAGACATGATCACCAACACCAACGGCATTGACTATAAGAAGACTATTCTGACAAAGTCAGTTCATTACTCTCCAAGCAAGCTTACAGGTTATCCAAGTAAGGTGACAGGGACACAGGTATCAGTATGGGCACATAAAGAAAAAGGAGGGAGAAAGAGGTTGGGGAAAGAAAGTAACTAGGAAAGTTAGACAACAATAGTAAATCATAGAATGAAAAACATGATAGAAACATAAGGCACTTCTCAAGAGAAATTGACAAAATCTTTCATGAGATAAATAAGATTTGATAGCCATGACTTAGGCGTCTATTTGATGTCCCACTGTGATTGGTGCTGTTGAAAGGAAACTGGTTTATGGGCATTATTAAAAATGTTTAGGCATTGCTTAATGTTAGTGTTGTATGTTTCATATTTCCATCCTTATGAGTATCAGTGAGTGCCTACTTATTGTTTATTACAAACACAGAAAATGTTTGTGTTCTGTGAGCTATGTCACTGGTTTTCTTGTGTTCATGTTTTAGTCTGTTCAGGTGAACACGGTCAATATTTACGATTGTTAGTGTCAAACTGGGATGTGGGTGCTGGATGAAACAATTTTACTTCATATAAATAAAAAGCTGTTTGGCTAATCAAGATTGAGAACCAGTGTCTTCAGATTTGAGAACCTGCCCACTGTGGTATCCCTGGAAATAAAAAGGCAGATGAGCTTGCAAAGGCTCAAGTAAACCTCATGCAGCCCTATCTGTCCCAGAGCTTTAAAGAGGCAAAGACACTCCTACAACAATGTATGAAGATGAACAGGAGAGAAGACAATGAAAATGACAGAGCCGAGCATGACAGCATTAATTAACTTGGCAGAAAGAAGCGTGTTGACCAGAACTGTCAGACTCAGAACAGGACACTGAGAACAGAACACTGTCAACTCATAAAGTGCCTTCACTGAATGGGTCTCACTGGCTCTGCCACTTCACAAATCTGGGTCAAACCCAAAGTATGTCCTACAAGAATGTCCACATTTTGCTTTACTGAGAGAAAATTTGGTCCAGATGCAGGGCAAACTATGGGGGACAAGTGAAGACTTCAAGAAACTTGATACTGGATGTGACCCATTCTAAAGAAAGCACATAGCAATTGTTGATTGTTGGAAAAGGAGAAATGAGTTTGACTACTTGCTTCTTGAAAGCAAAGTAACTATTTACATTATTGGACTTGTGTGAGCTGCATATGGTCAGTGAGCAAAGAGCACATGTAGTCAGTATTGTGTCTTCTGTCTTTACTGTCTCAGATATCTGGTACTTATTCTTTGAGGAAGGGTCAACCACAGAGCCAGTTTGGTTTTAAAATAAACGTGTCTACTATGGGGATCAGGAGACCCGGGTTCTAATCCCTGGTAAGGTAATAGATATTTTTCTGTCGAGGGGCAAAAAAAACCCACCCTAACCTGCACAGTTGATGGCAACTGCACTAGCAACAACTGCCACAGTTGTTCTTAAACATCTGGTGTGCTGATGCTAAGGTAGGGGGTTTAACCCCTACACCAGTCATTTGGACCACAATGTTGACTTCTCATCCTTCACTTGGGGATGTAAATTACAAGTACCTCTGAAATCAGAGGGAGTTCACCTGATGATGAGGAACACTGGTAATAGGGAAAAGCTAATCCACACGCAAACTTCAGTCCAGTGCTACTAGAAGTCGCGTATAGACTATGCTTGGGTTCAAAGCAAGCCAGCACCCAAAAAAAAAAAAGAAATAATAATAGTCCTTGTACATGATGATGATTTGTTGATGTCACTTTATTTGTCACCTGCGGTTTGTTTGTTTGTTTTTTAAATTATAATTTTGAAACCCAGAACTTCATTGAGAAACTGAGGCTTTCTCTATTTATGTTGATTGTTATTGATATGTGCATTAGGTGACATTGAAGGAGTATGTCAAAGTTGAGGACAATGTCTTTAAAGTCCATCATAAAGTTGTGAGTGACGATGAACAACTTGAACATGATAGGATTGTCACTTTTCCAGTAAGTGTGTTTCTTACTTCTCTTTGTATAATTATTTATTGGTCATTCTAGTTTGCCTTCGTTTTTCACCCCATCTATCTGTCTTGTCTGTCTATCTATCAATCAATAACAAAACTGCTTTATTCACTCCAGAAAAGGGCAGTGGGTTAATTAATGGGAAAAGCTTACCGACAGTTCTAGCCAACATAAATGTCTTCAGTTACTGCCACTCCACACCTTTTTAACAAGGCAAAACTAATTCACAAAATCTTATGTCAAAATTCTCCAAGCTACCTTTGGCCATTGTTTAAATATAATGCAAGATTTAGTGAACGACTAAACATACTACATGTCCCTAAACCTAGGATAGACTTATACAAAACAAGCTAAATATACTCAGCAGTGGAACAATCTTCCACAAGAAATCAAAGACACCACCAATCCCTACAGATACAGTCACACTCTGTTTGAGCACTACATCAATACAGACTACATGACCCCCTAAAAAAGAAAAAACCAAAAATAATAATTATCTCAAATTACAACTAATATAATAAACATTTCCCTAACTGGTACATTACACCTACTTTTCTTTTTTTTTTGCACATCCTTTTTACAGGACATCACTGTCAACACCAGCATTTTACTGCTGTTGCTTATGTTCACTTTCAGTAATTTGCCATTGCTTTCTGAACGACAAGCTCCCATACCAACTTGTTAAAACCCAGTGCAATGCAGTCTGCTGCCACATCAGTCGCAGCTGTGTTTCGAACGCGGGTAAGCAGGCTTACGAATCACGTCCATAAGCCCTTAGCCACGGAGACCAGCACACCATGTCAAAAATTAATGTTAGTAATTCATGTATTGATAATTGCACATTTTTCATGTGTTTTAATGCAAATTGTTTCTTTTGTTGTCTAAGGTTAGCTTCATAAGTGATGTTTGAATGAAATAATGTAAGATGGTAGAGAGATAGGAAGGGCTGAATGTCAGATAAGCCTGTACCCAATTATTAACCCTTTTCAAAATAAAGTTTGTTCATTCATTCTGACTGTCTGTCAATATATCTGTTTATTGATATATCTATCTCTCTCACTCCTTCCACAGGCCATGGTAGTAACATTCAAGAGAACATCTAGTCTATTTGTCACTGTATAAATAAACTTATTTGTAGTCATACTTTTCAAAGTAACAAAAACTTTAGTCTCCTTATTCAAAAGAAGCAGCTATAATCTATTCAAAAATGTACAGTTGTATATGTTCAAATGTTGGCATAGACCTTGTGTTAATTAGTAATAAAAACATTCAATTAAGCATTCTCTGTCAGTCTCTTTCTCTCTGTCTTTGTGTCTCTCTTTGTTTGTGTGTCTGTTCTTTCTTTGTCTCTCTTTTCTCCTTTCTCTCTCTCTGTCTGTCTTTCACACACATACGCGCGCACGCACACACACACACACACACACACAGAGAACAATAAGCAAATTAGTAAAATGTTTTTGTGATGAAAATTGTCATTTATTCATTGCAGTGAGCATTTAATGAATAACAGAAACTGCTTTCCATTTGCCATTTGAGACAAATGGTTGCTTAGCCAATATAAAATGTGCACACACAGTGTGTTTGAGCTTGTGGTCATGAAACATTGAATGGAAATGTATTTATAACATTTAAATGTTTCACATTTTTAGTTGTAGATCTGCATACAAGAAAGGGCAAGTGTATTTCATAAGCAAAGAAATTAAAACAGCAAATGCTTTGCATTAGGAAAATTTTTAGTCATGCTAGATTCTGACAATATAGAAACTTATTACACATTTGTTGTACAAAATTGAATTACCACTAAAGTTAATTCATGAAATATTTCTGGCTGGTCAGTACTCCCCAGAACTGCAGAGACAGGATCCTGATCATCTGCTAGGCCTGGTGATGGAGATTATTCCAGATAATTCTTGTTTGATGTTTTGTGCAACAAAGAAGCACTGTGAAAGTGTTGCATCAATGCTGAGCAAGCTTATTAGCAAATCTCATGGGTAAGGTGGCATTCATCGTGCTATTTCTGTATCCCTGTATGATTTAAATAATACATGTCTTGTGTCTGGTCTTTCAATCTCAGGCAATGCGTGATTGTGATTGGCTCATGCCCTTGAATTTTAATCATTTCACCATGAGTTCTCTTACTTATTGCATTGTAAAAGTTCCTTGTACATGCTTTGTTGCATACTGGGTATATGGCCAGTACGGTCCCTGTTGCACACCTTCGATGCAATGGACATATGGTGCTAGAACCCTATTTTTATAGGCCATTTGGCACCCAGTGGGCAATGTGATGATTATCACAGCCAGAATTGGCAACACAAATAATAAAAGAGCTTTATAAATGTTGCCTTCTAAAGTGTTTCATCCATGAACTTTTATCAGGTTTCACATCATAATAATTAGTGGCCAGGTATGCAAATGTTTTACAGTATAAATATAAAAAACTTAAAGCTGCATAATTGTCTAGTTTCATTACTTGTATTTTCCTGTCTGGCTGTTTCACACATGTAGGCATACATGCTGTTATACAATTGAATTTGTATTATTTTACACTATAATAGAGACAAATGGGAAAACCAAACAAGTGATATTCACAAATGGACAGGAAAAACAATAAGAAAAACTGAAAAGCTGATGAGAGACAAGCATATGTGGAGACAAGTCATGTAGAGTTCAGTTTGTGGGGAGGAAGAGGGAAGAATTCCTCAACAGCCTTTCAAATTATTGTATTAAGAAGGCAAGGCTAGGCAGTATAAGAACATCTGCTTATTTGAAAATTAAAATAATTATATCTTGCAGTTGTTTTTGTTTTTGTATTCCTTACAGACATTTATCATCGGTCAAGGTGGACAAAAAGAAGCAGCTGCTCAAAGAGCTGTCCCAGGATGGTGAAGGAAAGATGTGCCCAGTCTTGAAGTACACTGTTCGGTTTGGAATAGCCTACCATCACAGTGGCCTGACAACAGATGAGCGACACCTCATCGAAGATGCCTATTCTGAAGGCACTTTGTGCCTGCTGACTTGCACATCCACATTAGCTGCAGGTGTTAACTTGCCAGCGAAGAGGTGAAACATATATGTCTGTATATCTGATATATCTGGAGTTTTACTCTGTATATCTGATATATCTGGAGTACAGGGAGGTTATACGTCGTTTCGCTATAACGTCGTCACAATGGGACATAACTTCACTTTACGTTGCTATGTTCCGCCATAACGTTGTCACCTGTGTTGCTATGCTGCATTAACGTCGCCATTTTACATTTTGTGCAGTGTGTTTTCCCAGGATTTTATCATGTAATCACCCATAATTAGTTCAAAGCGCACAGTAAGTGCTGATAGTGTGTCTGGTTGTAAGAGAACCAGGAAATGTGTTACTCTTGAGGTGAAATTAGATGTGTTACGTCGTTTTGAGGCTGGCGATCAGGTTGTTGATATTGGTAAAGTCCATGGTTTACCTCCAACCACGGTAAGGACAATTCATGCAGGTACTGACAAAATCAAAGAGGTGCTAAACACGTAACCCCTTTGAGTGTTTCCAAGATCACTCGTACCAGAAGTACTCTTATGGAGAACGTGGAAGTAATATTGGCCATCTGGATTGAAGACCAGAACCAACGAAATATGCCCATGAGCAAGATGGTTATCCAAGAGAAAGCAAAGTCTCTCTATGAAGATCTAGCTAAAAAAGCGGATGAGAGCAGTAGTAGTAGTGCTGATGATAGTTTTGGAGCGACTCGTGGTTTTAATGCCTCTACGTCCCAATAACTCTACCACTCGCCCTCCAACCCACCTGTTTTTTTTTGGTTTTTATTATCATATCCTTTAAAGGACATCGCTGTCAACAGCAGCATCTTTCAGCTGTCTGTTGATTTTTTGGCAAGATTATGCTCAGTAGTTTGCCATTGCTTTTTGAGCGGCCGGCTCAGTTATCCTGCAAGTCACCCGTGGGGGTCGAACCGTTTCAGCTCTTGCCCGCTACGAGACTGCACGATAAATGGGATTACAGAGAAAGTTATTTAACCCCTCGGCCAGAGAGACCGGCCACCTCTATTTAGCCAATAAATATTAACAACTATCAAAATAAACATTACACAATTCACTGTATTTCATTTAATTCTATGTGGGAATAGTGTTTCGCTATACGTCGTTTCACTTAAAGTCGCGTTTTCCTAGAACGTAACCCCGACGTTAACCGGTGCCTCCCTGTATTAAATACCTTTGTGTTTCTTAAACCAGAATTGTCAAAAAGCAATCTTAAAACAGTCACTTTCTGGAAAGGAATATTACATACCATTTTTTACACTTTTAGTATGGCAACAATTTCTTCACAGACATTTTCTATTTGTTTCCATTCCTACCTTATTATCCTCTTATTTTGAAACTGTTTGACACAGTGGTGCTGTTTAAAGTTGTTATGTTGTTAATTTAATAACAGTTTATGGGTCAGAAGCAGTTAGCATTAGAGCTGTCCATGACTTAAGTTCATGTAATAACTAGAACTGAGCGGGTTAATGAAACCCACATAAGTCTGGGACAGAGAGAGTTGACATTTTGTTTGTTATATTGCAGAGTAATATTGCGGAGTCCATATGTTGGTAGAGACTTTATCAAATACAGTCAGTACAAGCAGATGACAGGAAGGGCTGGCAGGGCTGGCATTGACTCGTCTGGAGAAAGTATCCTGATCATGAAAGCTCAAGATAAAGCTCAGGTTAGAGGCACTTATATCCAGCGTCTCTTTTACTAGTATAAGTAACATCATGAAAAACTGAAATATCACAAGCACACACAAAAAAGTGTATAGATGTAGGAATCCTGGAGACTAAAGGTATGGTTTTTTAAATCAGTGTTGAGGATATCTTGGATAGGGAGGAAAGCTGACACTGAGGTGCTGACTGCTGCAGGCAGCTTAGATCACTCATCAAAACCATAAGGAAAAGACCCATGAAATTAACAGGCTCAATGATAGAAGAGATGACATAGATTAACTGTCCTTATGTGGGAACACTTCTAGGCAAGACAGGCAGCGGAAGACGGAGACAGATGTTCATGGAAGGTTTAAACATTTGAGCAACAAATAATAATATATGCAACACTGTTTGTTGTATGTTATTTAGAGGATGTTACATTCGAACCCAGCATTTTTTGGCTCTTTATGATTTACTAGGCAAGTTTACATTCAGTAGTTTGCCATTTCTTTCTGAACAATTGACACTCATACAATCATATGAAAACCAGCACAAGGAGGTCTGCTTCCATGTTGCCTGCAGCTGTGTTTCTAACACGGTGTTGCACATTGTGTTTGTAGTTGCTTCACCACAGCACCCGCTGTCAGCAACACTGACTTCATTCAAATATGAACATTTTCAGGAGAAGCAAGCACAAACATCATATGCTCTACATCATCACAACATTCCCGGCTATATATATATATATATATATATATATATATATATATATATATATATATATATATATATATATATATATATATATATATATATATATATATATATATATATATCGGCTCCCTGGCCGAGGGGTTAGCAGCTTTCTCCATTAACCCCGAATACTCTCGTGGTTGACATGGGCGCACGAGAATTAGAAATGGTTCGAGTCGCGCCAGCGCTAGCATACAGCTGAAAGATGCTGTTGTTGACCGCAATATCTTGAAACAGGATGGAAACACTGGAGAAAAAAAAAAAAAAAATATATATATATATATATATATAAAGATTGATTATGTGGTTGTTTCGGGATTTGAAATTTAAATATTGAGCACAACCCACTACTGGCAACACTGATCGCACTCTGGTATGAACCTAAGGCCTATCCACGCCAATATGGAAGCACTAGACTCGAGTTTCGCCCTCATTTGAGCTCGTCAGTAGTGCACATCCCTGACCGGATCCGGAAACAGTCCCGGATCACGCGTGTGAAGCGGGTGTGTAACCACGCGGCACACACTGGACACACCAAATTATCACAACAGAATACCACAACGCTACCCATCGTAGGCTATGCTCAAGATTGCCCAATCGCCGCGACCGACGTCCGTCAATCGATGGGACCCGAACGATCAGGACTTCTCACTGGCAAGGAACACCAGGCGTCCTAAAATCCAGTGAGCAACAATCAAATTGATTATGTGGTTGTTTCGGGATTTGAAATTTAAATATTGAGCACAACCCACTACTGGCACCACTGATCGCACTCTGGTATGAACCTAAGGCCTATCCACGCCAATATGGAAGCACTACACTCGAGTTTCGCCCTCATTTGAGCTCGTCAGTAGTGCACATCCCTGACCGGATCCGGAAACAGTCCCGGATCACGCGTGTGAAGCGGGTGTGTAACCACGCGGCACACACTGGACACACCAAATTATCACAACAGAATACCACAACGCTACCCATCGTAGGCTATGCTCAAGATTGCCCAATCGCCGCGACCGACGTCCGTCAATCGATGGGACCCGAACGATCAGGACTTCTCACTGGCAAGGAACACCAGGCCTCCTAAAATCCAGTGAGCAACAATCAAATTGATTATGTGGTTGTTTCGGGATCCGAAACTGAGGGATCCGAAACAACCACATAATCAATTTGATTGTTGCTCACTGGATTTTAGGAGGCCTGGTGTTCCTTGCCAGTGAGAAGTCCTGATCGTTCGGGTCCCATCGATTGACGGACGTCGGTCGCGGCGATTGGGCAATCTTGAGCATAGCCTACGATGGGTAGCGTTGTGGTATTCTGTTGTGATAATTTGGTGTGTCCAGTGTGTGCTGCGTGGTTACACACCCGCGTCACACGCGTGATCCGGGACTGTTTCCGGATCCGGTCAGGGATGTGCACTACTGACGAGATCAAATGAGGGCGAAACTCGAGTCTAGTGCTTCCATATTGGCGTGGATAGGCCTTAGGTTCATACCAGGAAGTGCGATCAGCGTTGCCAGTAGTGGGTTGTGCTCAATATTTAAATTTCAAATCCCGAAACAACCACATAATCAATTTGATTGTTGCTCACTGGATTTTAGGAGGCCTGGTGTTCCTTGCCAGTGAGAAGTCCTGATCGTTCGGGTCCCATCGATTGACGGACGTCGGTCGCGGCGATTGGGCAATCTTGAGCATAGCCTACGATGGGTAGCGTTGTGGTATTCTGTTGTGATAATTTGGTGTGTCCAGTGTGTGCTGCGTGGTTACACACCCGCGTCACACGCGTGATCCGGGACTGTTTCCGGATCCGGTCAGGGATGTGCACTACTGACGAGCTCAAATGAGGGCGAAACTCGAGTCTAGTGCTTCCATATTGGCGTGGATAGGCCTTAGGTTCATACCAGAGTGCGATCAGTGTTGCCAGTAGTGGGTTGTGCTCAATATTTAAATTTCAAATCCCGAAACAACCACATAATCAATTTGATTGCTCACTGGATTTCGGGATCCGAAACAACCACATAATCAATTTGATTGTTGCTCACTGGATTTTAGGAGGCCTGGTGTTCCTTGCCAGTGAGAAGTCCTGATCGTTCGGGTCCCATCGATTGACGGACGTCGGTCGCGGCGATTGGGCAATCTTGAGCATAGCCTACGATGGGTAGCGTTGTGGTATTCTGTTGTGATAATTTGGTGTGTCCAGTGTGTGCCGCGTGGTTACACACCCGCGTCACACGCGTGATCCGGGACTGTTTCCGGATCCGGTCAGGGATGTGCACTACTGACGAGCTCAAATGAGGGCGAAACTCGAGTCTAGTGCTTCCATATTGGCGTGGATAGGCCTTAGGTTCATACCAGAGTGCGATCAGCGTTGCCAGTAGTGGGTTGTGCTCAATATTTAAATTTCAAATCCCGAAACAACCACATAATCAATTTGATTGTTGCTCACTGGATTTTAGGAGGCCTGGTGTTCCTTGCCAGTGAGAAGTCCTGATCGTTCGGGTCCCATCGATTGACGGACGTCGGTCGCGGCGATTGGGCAATCTTGAGCATAGCCTACGATGGGTAGCGTTGTGGTATTCTGTTGTGATAATTTGGTGTGTCCAGTGTGTGCCGCGTGGTTACACACCCGCTTCACACGCGTGATCCGGGACTGTTTCCGGATCCGGTCAGGGATGTGCACTACTGACGAGCTCAAATGAGGGCGAAACTCGAGTCTAGTGCTTCCATATTGGCGTGGATAGGCCTTAGGTTCATACCAGAGTGCGATCAGTGTTGCCAGTAGTGGGTTGTGCTCAATATTTAAATATATAAAGATGCCTCAGAAAAGTTGCAAAGAATACTAAAAAATCTCAAGCCACACATGCCCAACATTTCAGTTATAAAAACCTTCGGGGGGCAGTACAAACAGCCACATTCATAATAATATAATAGGATTTAAGGATGTACATCACTGCATTCAGGGCATTCTCAAACAGCATCCAACCCCCTCTTCAAGAGCCACCAAAGAGTTCCCCATGCTGATTATTCCAGTAGCAGTTTGATTAGAAATCCACCTGGATTTTCCTTTATACTTTGAGTATAGCCCAGACCCTCTACTCATTCTCTTCTCAATCAGCCTTTCCAGATATGGATACTCTGTTCAGCTGCACTCTCCACCCAGTTCTAGAAAGCCTCCGCTACATCAACTTTATCATCAATGCCCAGAGTAGCTAATTTATCAAGCTTGTTCATGTCCCAGCACACCTATATGTCCTGGGCAGAAAATCAGTTTCTGTCCTGTGAAGCAATGCTAGCCACTCCACCCGGAACATGCCAGCTTCCACTTTTCAAAGCATACTCTGTAAGTCCATTATAAAGACATGTCTGGCCTAGCTGCCCTCCAACCATTGGTATGCTGCTTTTACAGCCTTAACTTCCATTCTCATGCTAGATATTGTAAAAGCATGTGCCAATCTCTCTTTTTACACAGTGTCCATTTGTCTTTGCAGTAAACCCCCACTCTTACCACAGACCCACCAGTGCAAATAATTACATCGCCAGGGTTTAAGTTGTCTTCTATCAGCGCTATGTAACTATACCTCTTTACAGTGCTTCATTATTAAGGGAACACCATGACCCATTCTTCTGCATGCGCTATCCTGCCCAGTCCGCATACCTGACTGATTGTGTCTTCACTTGTGCCATCCACGACCTACCTCCCTTCAACCAATTTCCCTTGGTATCATTTAAAGCTTTGTACAGTCTGGCTGCTGCAGTCCTAAGGTACAATTTGGCCTGGAGCACCTTTACCCTGGCATATATGGATGGCAGGGCTAGTAAATATAGTTAGTATATACTAGGTGTATCCCTTGTACAGCCAAGAATAGCTCTTTTTAACAGCATGTTATCATTTTAGTGATTGGGTGTGGTCTGGGAGTGCTCACAATATCTCATTGCCAGTTGGTGAGGCTAGAATGCATACCAAATAATACGAGGAGCTTCAAATGAACACCTTAAATGTTTTCTTGGGCGAGTATATTCTGAAAAAGTAAAGAAAAAATGTATCAATTTTCAATGTTGTTATCACCTGTTCAATGCAAGTCCTTCAGTGCCGATAAAGTTCTTGGATTCCTTTAGAAAAAAATTCTCTTGGTCGCATGTGTATCTACTCATGCACCACCTGCTGTGCCTCTTCATCAGACCAAAAAGTCTTTCCTCCCAATGACTCTATGAGTTGTCTAAACAGGTGGAAATCACTTCCAGCTTGGTCTGGGGAGTACAGGTGATGTGGTACACGTAAAGTGGAGGTCTTCGATGGTTTCAATTGTTGCACGGGTAGTATGGGGTCGAGCATTGTCATGTTGCAAAAGGACACTTTTACTCAGAAGTCCATGTCATTTGGATTTGATTATGGGTCGAAGATGATTCCTGAGAAGATCTGTATACGTATAACTGGTGTCAGTTTTCCCTCTTGGCATGTAGTGCTCTAAAATAATGCCTCGTTCATCCCAAAAAAGAGCCAGCTTAACCTTCCCTGCAGATGGTTGCTTGCGAAACTTCTTTGGTTTTGATAAGGAGGAATGGTGCCACATGGCGTTTAGACATAATGATGTCATCGGAATGGGCGGTGGAAAATCATATACGGAGTTTCCCATTCAGACACTAAAGTGGATGTCAACAGAGGAATCCAAGGAGAATGTGGAGAACGTGATTGGACAGCAACGGGAGACGCTGTGACTTTGTGATACGAACAAGATGTGTTTCTGAAGGCTCGATGTGAAGGTGACACCTGGATGCCGTGATTTCGGGATGAGGCAGCAGGGAGTCTGGTAAGGAATTTATTGAGACGACAACGGTGAATGGATCGGGAATAGAAATCCACCTAGACTGAATCTTAGTATCTAAGAAATTGAACTGAAGAATAGATAGGAAGGCTTCAAGGGCAACGAGCTGGACTGGGAGCTCAAGGGTGGATGTATGTGAGTAGGCGCCGATCCTGTGGTTAGGGATCAGCTTGCTTTTCTGCCAGAGTTTTAATCCTTTGTACCAGTGACGGAAATAAACGTCTGGAAAATCGTTCGCTTGAGTATGCTGTTCTGAATCGTTCGATTAACGAGTTCTGTTACCAAGTTCCGATTTTTCGATGATGCTTTTTGTGTTTGCTCCAGTTGCGTTTAGCGGACAGGCACATTGAGACATGTGGGGGTCGTTTCTGGACACCGTTTGTTGATCAACATAAATCCCCGCCAATTTCCATAGCTGATCATAAAAGGAATTACGTACCAGCGGCGCAGTTCACACCGTGCTACACAGAAAGAAAGAAGGAGCACATGAAAACCCGCGTCACCAAAATGCCGGAAGAACACCCAGAATAAATTAAGTGAAAAAGCATTTTGTGATAAAGTAATATCAACAGGTGAAATTAAAACATCATAAAAACTGTAAGTACGTACACAATTAATACATAATAACTCAATCATGTTCAAGAAGTACGATCTATTAAGCATATCAAGTTTGCACCAGATGCGCAAAAACATTCCACCTTATTGAACACACCACAGCGCTATGAAATATTAGAAATAACGAACATTGAGTAATAATGTAACTTATTTAAGAACATTATTTATTTAAAGAATATACAGTTACAACTATAAGTCTACGTGAGAAAAGAAGATGGTGGTTACATAAGAGATATGCGAAACAATCGAAACCATGGTCGACATTGAAAAGGAATTATGTTGATGTGAGTAGGCCATAAGATCTAAAGAAACACTGCACTGCCACAAGTCTACACCACAATATTGTACGATAACACAGCAATGGACACTGTACATTCGAGAATTGATGATTTGCTCACGAATTTGATTGCAACTGCTCAAAAGTGACTTTATGCTAAACAATCTGCGGAATTTATGAAGTTCGTCATGATTCAAGATTATTATCACATTTATCGTTGGACTGTTCCACATAGGATGGAGTGTACTACCGATCTGCAAGTATAGTTTACTCTATCAGAAAGACATTCGTTATTTTACGAACATTACTAACAGTTTTGACTTGGTTGTTTAAAACGCCAAAAGATTTTGACACCACACACGATTATATTTGATGCCGACACTCTGTCATAAATTCACTATCGGCGCAAAGGACATTCGATACGTCTATAGACATTATGGATTGTACATGTCTGAAAACTTGCTGACGTCGGATGTTGGAGGATGCTATACACTACCATGAAGATTACCTTCGCCACATAGATTGTCATCTCTCAAGGAAGTTTAGGTGTGACATTCAATTGGTCGCTACACGTTAGATATCACGTCAGGACTTATTATATATACTCTTACTCTGATACCCTGACGCCAGGACATTGAGGCAACACTTCTACACAGAATACCACACACAAACCAGAAAGAAACTTATAAATTGGTTAACAGACACCAAGAAATACATCACAAACACTTGTGCGCAAGTCAACGAGATTAGTGGAACACAAGGGATACCAACGCTATTCATAATGAATTCACCGACATTATTTTATACTTGAAGATACTACTTACGGGATGGAGAACATTACAACACCATTACCCACATACCGGACAACAACTCTCACTTCAAGACGACACGTACACGTACACGAGGACATACTATTTTGAAATCACAGAGGATTTCGTTACATTTGAAGAATTCAACTCGGTCAGTCGGGACCGAACATTAACTCATTACGTCGACATCTACGGACAACGGTAACGTTTGGACACTGATTGACTGTACACGGATACACTACACACGTCAGGAGGCTACTCACTTTACACTTCAGCGGTTACACATCGGAACGTTATACGGAGTGACATTGTTCTTATAGGGCGTGATACCATTCGTTTTCACGCTAAACTTTACGACGCTATACTCCATTGTGGACATTAAGCGTTCCAGTACCCACAGCATTCAGCTGCTATAACTCAAGTATCGTCGAAAACACCCAAGCCAATCACGTTTCTCAGAAATTGGTTACGAACCGCGTTGGTTCGGGTTTGTACAAATTCATTGTACTTTCGTACAAGCAAGGAGCGGTCTACTTCCTTATACAATTCCTTCCCTTGGCATATCGTCGTTAACATATAGGATGTAAATTATCGAGCATTATATTTACGGACACGAGAACCTGAAAAAGGCCAGTATATGTTATTGTTGGTTAATGTGTTATTGTTGATAAATGAGGTGCCTATTATTTAATAATAAGTAAATTAATTCAAAAATGGATAGTGTGGGCGGTTAGAAGGGCATTTCTACATTAATCAAAGACACTTGAATATTGTGGGATCAACACATAATTGTTGTCAGATATATAGATGGCAAGAAGTTACTGAATTTCTTTATTGTTCAAGTTTACAGTGCTGTTGAGTTACAGTTCACATTTTGTTCAACAGTTGTTATATTGATTATCTTATCTGAATCAAACATATTTACATTTTTGCATTGTCCTATCATTTGTCAGCTAGATTATTGTACAGGTAGGACAACATGTCGACACTACAATATTTCACGGAGTTGGGTGAGAAGAATGGTTTAGCTGGTGCGGACCTTAGGAATTGGGTGCTGCAAGAATTCAGAGCTCAAACCGCACGTGAGTGGATGGAAAAACGAGAAAAACATGCAACAGAGCAACTTCAAG
Source organism: Cepaea nemoralis (assembly GCA_014155875.1). NCBI lineage: Eukaryota > Metazoa > Mollusca > Gastropoda > Stylommatophora > Helicidae > Cepaea > Cepaea nemoralis. The sequence goes on along the minus strand of JACEFZ010027783.1, from coordinate 269,842 downwards.
CTACGCGTGAACGACAAGAACGACAAAAGAAATGGGCACTAGAGATGGCTATCAAGCAGAATGAGATAGCTGGAATAAGAAAAGAGTTAACGGCAAGACAGATAACCGCAGTCGCAGAGTTAAAGGCACTGGAACATGAAAAGAGGGTAGCCTTGCAACGCGAACGAATAGAGTCTAGAGAAAAAGAATTAACGTTGCAACGTGAAAAGATATCTGCAATGAAGAGAGAGATGGAAGAAAGGCGGATAACTGGAGAGGCAGAAATCAATCAAAAACGACTCGCACTTCAAAATGAGAATATTGCAAAGGAAGCAATGTGGAAAGAGCGTATAAGACAAATGTATGAAAGTAATCACACAAGTAAAGTATGTGCTACAGTAGTGAAAGAACCAATCGCCAGAGATTTCGTTCAGAAAGGAACTATAGAACACAAGTCTAACGAAACACTTACAAGTACAAATGCCCAAATTGAAACAACAGAAGAAGAAGAAGAAGAAGAAGAAGAAGAAGAAGAAGAAGAAGAAGAAGAAGAAGAAGAAGAAGAAGAAGAAGAAGAAGAAGAAGAAGAAGAAGAAAAGATGCAAATAGCACAGGGTACATCAACGGTAGACATGCATGATACAATGCTACTGAGTGATAGCATAACGGTAATTAATTGCAAATGCCAAGATTTACACAAAATCAACGAACCCAAACATGAAGAAATAACTGATACTCACAAACAAGGCAAACGAGATTATTTGTCGGTAAATGACATATTTTTGAAACATTCAAAAAAGAAACCAAAAGTTACACGCATTGGTTGTTACACACAAAAGTTACATGCACAACAAGCGAGGAAACATAGTGTAAACGGGTTCATACAAACAAAAACGCATATCATAAACATGCACACAGAAGTGAAGAAGCATAGCACAAATATACACACAAAAGGCAAGAAATGGATTACATACATACGCACAGAAGTCAAGAAGTGTGGCACTAACAGATACACACAATCAAAGAAATACGTTGCGTGCGGCATTACAATTATCCATTCACAAATTAAAAGAAGATACACAAGACTGAAAACAATTACATTGTTCCAATCAACAAAGTTACAATGTACAAATATTGGCATGAGTGCAGAAGAGAGATTCTACAGATTTGAAACAAAGAAAGAAAGAAAGAAAATAAATGAAAGGAAGAATAAAAGAAAACAATAAAGAAAAATAAAATGGGATGAATGTGAAAGTGTTAGGTTCATATCAACACATAGTACACTACAGACACATTAGGGTCTTATTACTTAGTTATACCAGATGTCACTGTGTAAGGTTATATTTGTCAGAATTATTCTCACTATTTTTCTTCACTTAAGTGTGTGAAAATATGTTGGTTCTCTATTCTACATATAATTGTTCGTAACTATATCGTTATTAGAGAACTTAATAATTTTATGAAGAGTATTTGATTTAAATATTTATTATATTTCTGATTTATTATCTTAGAAATCTTGAATCTGTGAGATATGATTCTTCACAAAACTGTAAGAGCTACAACTCAATTATAATCTTGCCGATATTTTAAATCAACTATAAATATAAATATTTTATTCAATTTATTCAATCCTAGTTTATTATAGTTGTTTGTTCATAGAGTGTTTGGAAATATGTGTTAGATAGCACCGAATTTACTGGCAATATACACACAGATCAACAATTACATATTATTAATGCAAATAGCTAGTTTAAATAGTTGGATACTTCTGTCAATATGTGATTTTGACAGGATGATAAGAAATTTACGTGAGGAGGAACCGTTGAGGCATGGAGAACTTTGGGAACTTTGACTTGTGTGGGTTTTCTCCTGTATCGAGTTTTCACTTGGATGGTTTGTGACTAGGGGTAACTACTGTAAAGGAAAACTGGTGAACACGTATTGTGATATGAATTGAACATTGTATAATATTATTGTGTGTATATAGAATTTAATTTAATGAATTGTGATAATAGTTGATTAGTTAACGTAGTTAGATTAAATACTATGTTAGTATAGTTATATTTTGATCATTGATCATTAGTTATTATTACTTAATTCCGAGTACGCCTAAAATTATGACGTCATAATACTAGTCCCCTACCTACCCGTTGGATGAGATTAAGATTTACGACATAGCGGTCGAGATAAAAGTCATTGTGTCTACACTGCTATGTGTCAGGTTAATTCTCTTGGAAAAAAAAATGATTACATCATTTTAAAAGGGAGGGGGGCATACTGCCACATGGCGTTTAGACATAATGACGTCATCGGAATGGGCGGTGGAAAATCATATACGGAGTTTCCCATTCAGACACTAAAGTGGATGTCAACAGAGGAATCCAAGGAGAATGTGGAGAACGTCATTGGACAGCAACGGGAGACGCTGTGACTTTGTGATACGAACAAGATGTGTTTCTGAAGGCTCGATGTGAAGGTGACACCTGGATGCCGTGATTTCGGGATGAGGCAGCAAGGAGTCTGGTAAGGAATTTATTGAGACGACAACGGAGAATGGATCGGGAATAGAAATCCACCTAGACTGAATCTTAGTATCTAAGAAATTGAACTGAAGAATAGATAGGAAGGCTTCAAGGGCAACGAGCTGGACTGGGAGCTCAAGGGTGGATGTATGTGAGTAGGCGCCGATCCTGTGGTTAGGGATCAGCTTGCTTTTCTGCCAGAGTTTTAATCCTTTGTACCAGTGACGGAAATAAACGTCTGGAAAATCGTTCGCTTGAGTATGCTGTTCTGAATCGTTCGATTAACGAGTTCTGTTACCAAGTTCCGATTTTTCGATGGTGCTTTTTGTGTTTGCTCCAGTTGCGTTTAGCGGACAGGCACATTGAGACAAATGGCACCATTCCTTGTTTGCTCTATTTGTTTCTGGCTTGTGGTAGACAACCCAGGTTTCATCTCCAGTAACAATTCTTGATAGAAAACCATCACCTTCTGCTTCAAAGCAATGCAAAAATTCTTGACAAGCATCAATGTGTCGTTTCAATTCTGGAGTAAGCTGCCGTGGCACCCACTTTGCAGACACTTTGTGGTACTCTACCACATCATGGATGATGTGGTGTGCTGTACCTTGACCGATGTCAAGATGTATGGTAATGTCAGTCACAGTCAATCGAGGCATTCAACGGCTGCGATCAACTCTGGGGTCACTACTCGGTGTGCCTGACCCGGTCGTGAACAGTTTTTTACAGAAGCAGCATCGTTTTCAAATTTCCTACTCCACTCATACACTTGCTGGACTGAAAGGCATGCATCACCATACTGGGCCTTCATTCGTTGATGAATTTCTAATAGTTTCACCCCTTCACTGATAAAACACAAATATCGGAATGCTGTTCCTCTTTGGTACAAGTCAAAAGTGGAGCAGCCATTTTTAAATTGTCCTGATGATGTCACAGTTTAGTTTAGTTTAGTCGATGGATCAACATCACGGCACACAGGTGCAACCCATAAGTGCTCCGTTCTTCTCCTAACTCAAATCTGAGTCTGGAGAAACTCAGCTCAGTGCACTAACTCCGTAGCACCTGCGAGGATCCTGAAATTCTTTCGTCACAGTGATCACGTACTAACACTCTTGATATCCTTAACAACAATATTGACAGGTTACAAGACAATGGGATGGTTATTGTAATTTCTATCACACTTTTAAGGTTTTCATTTGAAGCCCCCTTTTATAATAAGGGGGAAATATTATGGCTAACGCAATATAGATAAACAAATAGGTCACCTAGGAAATAGCTCTGAAAGACTTCATATTGAAAAACCTCTGCTTCAGTGTTTTTTCCACATTTACCAATAAAACTCTGGGTCCAAAGGTTAAAACACTACCTGGTAATTTCTGTTTCATTTGCTTTAAATTGGTTTCATTAATGAGACTCAGTGTAGTGGAGTATTTGTTTATTTAAGTACATTGTTCTTTCTGTGTCAAGGTGAAGGACCTGCTGTCAGGACCTAAAGATCTGTGCCACAGTAGTCTGGCTTATGGTGGCCTGAAAGGCATAAAAACACTGCTACTGTCTGCAATAGGACTGAAGGTTACGTACATTTATGTTGTCTTTGTATGCAAGCTACTTGTTTGTTATTTGTTATGTGTTGTCTTTGTATGCAAGCTACTTGTTTATGTTACTTGTTATGTGTTGTCGGTGTATGCAAGCTACTTGTTTGTTATCTGTTATGTGTTGTCTTTGTATGCAAGCTACTTGTTTATGTTATCAGTAATGTGTTGTCTTTGTATGCAAGCTACTTGTTTATGTTATCAGTAATGTGTTGTCTTTGTATGCAAGCTACTTGTTTATGTTATCTGTTATGTGTTGTCTTTGTATGCAAGCTACTTGTTTATGTTATCAGTAATGTGTTGTCTTTGTATGCAAGCTACTTGTTTATGTTATCTGTTATGTGTTGTCTTTGTATGCAAGCTACTTGTTTATGTTATCAGTTATGTGTTGTCTTTGTATGCAAGCTACTTGTTTATGTTATCAGTTATGTGTTGTCTTTGTATGCAAGCTACTTGTTTATGTTATCTGTTATGTGTTGTCTTTGTATGCAAGCTACTTGTTTATGTTATTTGTTATGTGTTGTCTTTGTATGCAAGCTACTTGTTTATGTTATCTGTTATGTGTTGTCTTTGTATGCAAGCTACTTGTTTATGTTATCAGTTATGTGTTGTCTTTGTATGCAAGCTACTTGTTTATGTTATCTGTTATGTGTTGTCTTTGTATGCAAGCTACTTGTTTATGTTATCTGTTATGTGTTGTCTTTGTATGCAAGCTACTTGTTTATGTTATCTGTTATGTGTTGTCTTTGTATGCAAGCTACTTGTTTATATGATATGTTGTGTGTTGTCCTGTTATGCAAGCTACTTGTTTATGTTATCTGTTACCATGCAAAACAAAGCCCAGAATATTAATTTTCTTTGTATACTCAAATTAATCACTTATGTAGTTTTGTGCTTTTGAATTAATTTATTCTTCTAGACTCTTCTATATCTTATTATCTTTAGTGATTGTAATATTGTAAGTCTATATCTTTGTTGTTGTTTTTGTTTTAGGTTAATTCAGAAATATAGTGGCATCATGTTTACCAACAAGTGATGCTCTGTGATTGTGGTTATAGAAGAAATAAAACAAATATGAACTTATTAGTTACAGTTTAATTAAATAACATGCTGAACATGGAGTCAGGTCAGTGTTAATCGTGTGCTTGCTTGTTTGTTAAAGGTGCATATTTTGGTGGTCCAAATTTGACTTGTTTCATTTTTGTATTTTTGATAGATGGTGACATCCACGAAGTCTGCATTTGATTTAATGAACAAGTCCCTGCTTCATATTCAGGCATCAGCACTAGATGTTGATGTGACCACAGCAACCAGAGAAGCACTGCAGTACCTCATAGATCAGAAACTGGTGGTCTACAGAAGATGTGATCAGACTGATGAATCAGATCCAGAAGATTGTTTATGTGTCTCTTCACTGGGACAAGCCACATTTAAAGGTATGTTACAGTTGTTGTAACAAGAAAACATTACAGTTGTTTTAAAAAGAAGTGTCCACAAAAGTTAATCACAAACACGCTTGTGTTTGCTGAGAGCATTGTTTAGTTATAACTGTCATTTACTGACAATATAGTACCTCACGGCTACCTATGGCAGAGGGGTCTTTGAGCCTGAGGAAGTAAGACCGCCTGGCTAGTGCAGTCGCCGCGAACTGTGCAGGCTAGAATTTCTTTTTGCCCCCGACAGAAAAAAATCCCACACCTTACCGAGAGATCGAACCCGGGTCTCCCTAAGGAGAGTCCGGCATTCTAGCCACTCGGCCAGCCGCTCCTCTTGTTTAGTTATAATCAGTGATAAAATCCAAGTAACATTCAACAATATGATGTAGCCTCTCACATCTAAACAGCTAAGTTGTGAATTAAAGTTAAGAGTGATCAAGTGTTACATTTGCACTTCATGATTAATTGGTGCAGAAACATGGCCCATGTGTGGGTAAAATGGAAGCTTTCTAAGTGTGGTGATACAGGCATTTAGAAGGAATGTCATGGCAGAAGAAGACAGCAAAGAAGTATTACAAAAAGTGGTATTGAAGAAACATCACGGCATGAGATCAATTGAATTGAATTGAACTTTATTTTAAAAGGGTTACAAATTGGGCACATAAGCCCATCTTACATTCGGCCCTTCCAATCACTCATCTTTCATTCATCAACAGTGCATGATACATTCACATAGGGAAAAAAACACATTGTCAAATGAATGTTGTAAGCATAAACAATGCATATTAACATGTTATGTGGCACATCCGCCCTCCAACACAGACATCCCACACCAACCCACACGCACATCCCTCACCCACTCACACATAACCCACTCACACATAACCCACCCATACCCACACCCCCACCCACCACACATCCCTCACCCACTCACACATCCCATCACCAACCCAGACATCTCGTACCCACCCACACAAATATCCCTCACACACATCTCCACCCACACACAACTCCCCACTCACACATACCCCAACCCACACAAACTTGCCAACACACACATGCTCCACCCACCCACCAACACACCCCCAACCACACACACATACCCCTCCCACACACACATCCTGCACCAACCCACACACACATCCCTCACCCACTCACACATCACCCACCCATACCCACACATCTTCCCATCCACACACACACACATTTTCACATCCACCCACACATTTCACATCCACCCACACACCCCACCAACCACACATACATCACCACCCACACACACATTCCCCACCCACACACATCTCTCATGCATACACACATCCCCCACTCCCCCTACACACGCCCCAACACATACACATCCCCCACCTACCAACACCCACACATCCTCCACCCACCAACACCCACACATACCACTACCCACTAACACCCACACAAACACACCAACCTAAACACACATCCCCCTCCCACACATCCTTCACCCACCCACATATTCTCCACCTACACACGCCCCATCCATACACACATCCCTCCACCCACCCATACACCTCCCCACCCACACACATATCCCACCTCATACACACCTCCCCCATCCTATATACATCAGCCACACCCATTCCCCAACCAATACACACACTCCCTACACACATCCCCACACACCAATCCACATACCCCCCACCCACACATCCACACACCCACGCATTTAGGTTAGATAAGATCACTCACCCAAGAGACACATCTTGTTAAAAGATGTGCTGAGCGGAAAAGTGGAGGACAAACATGCAAGAGGAAGGCAATGTTACATTTGGATGGAAAGCATCAAGAGATGGACTTGAAGAAGCCTGTATGAGTGCACCATGAAGAACAAGACAGAGTGTTAGAGACTCATTTCAGCTGACCTTCAGAGATTGCACTTGATGATGATGATGATGAAATCAACAACATGCACATGTTTTGTCTTGCTGTTTGCTGATTTCTCATGTATAGGTCTAACCGATTAAGAGTTTGGAAGCAATTGTTACAGTGATGTAGTTGTTAAGCCGTTGTACATAGAAAGCTGCACCAGTGGCTAGTGGATTTCAGTATGCTTGAAAATCATATGCTGCTGATTATCATATCATCACAAACTGCAAACTCAGTTTCACACATTCAGCTGTAGACTTTAGTAGTAACTCAGTCCTTCTTTTTCTTCTTGTGCTTTGTTGGCAGGCACTTGATGATGATGAGAACTAGTCAAAACAATTTGAAGCATGTAGTTGTAATTAGTGCTGAGCATTTGAAGCATGGGGTGGTATTGAATAAGTTAAAGTGTTTATTGTTTTAGATTTGTCTCAGAAACTTCAGGATAATTTACACACACAGGTGCAGTGGACCACGGATTCAGCTCTCAGCTGTACAAGGACTTGAAAGCAGCTGAGCAGTCTCTCAATCTGGCCACACACTTGCACCTTCTTTACTTGGTTACCCCATATGATGTTGATGTGAATATTGATTGGAGACTCTACCTCAGTCAGGTAAATGTTGCATTTTGCTTTTAAAATACTATGTCCTGGACATAATGTAGCTGTTTGAAAACCCCCACAATTGACATGTCAACAATGAAAGTACTTTAAAGAATACAAAGAATTACATGGTTCATACATTTAGTTAGAATGGAACAAGATCAACCAGTGGCTTGAGTGTTCCACATGAGAATATCAAGATACAAGTCAAGAGGACGGCCCAGGGAGAGTTGGCTAGATGGAGTGAAAGAGACATTGAAGAAATCAAATATGACAGTACAAGCAACAAGACAAATGAATTAAATAAAATTACATCTGCCTCATCTCTGCAGTGCTTCATGGCAAAAGCTGTAGAACAAAAGAAAAACAATTAAAGTTTTGCTGGCTTAGTGTGCAGATATCAGACAAACTATTACATTTTATATTTGTGATTGAATGATTGATTGGGTAGATGTGATCTCGTAGCACTTGGGATGTGATCATATGTTGTCTGTCTCCATCAGCACCTGTGGCACTGGTTGTAAACACTTATTGTCTGCACCTGTGGCACTGGTTGTAAACACTTATTGTCTGCACCTGTGACACTGGTTGTAAACACTTCATGTTGTCTCTCTCCATCAGCATCTGTGGCACTGGTTGTAAACACTTCATGTTGTCTCTCTCCATCAGCACCTGTGGCACTGGTTGTAAATACTTCATGTTGTCTCTCTCCATCAGCACCTGTGGCACTGGTTGTAAACACTTCATGTTGTCTCTCTCCATCAGCACCTGCGGCACTGGTTGTAAACACTTATTGTCTGCACCTGTGGCACTGGTTGTAAACACTTATTGTCTGCACCTGTGACACTGGTTGTAAACACTTCATGTTGTCTCTCTCCATCAGCATCTGTGGCACTGGTTGTAAACACTTCATGTTGTCTCTCTCCATCAGCACCTGTGGCACTGGTTGTAAATACTTCATGTTGTCTCTCTCCATCAGCACCTGTGGCACTGGTTGTAAACACTTATTGTCTGCACCTGTGGCACTGGTTGTAAACACTTATTGTCTGCACCTGTGGCACCGGTTGTAATCACTTCCTGTCTCCAATGTCTCAATGTGCCTGTCCGCTAAACGCAACTGGAGCAAACACAAAAAGCATCATCGAAAAATCGGAACTTGGTAACAGAACTCGTTAATCGAACGATTCAGAACAGCATACTCAAGCGAACGATTTTCCAGACGTTTATTTCCGTCACTGGTACAAAGGATTAAAACTCTGGCAGAAAAGCAAGCTGATCCCTAACCACAGGATCGGCGCCTACTCACATACATCCACCCTTGAGCTCCCAGTCCAGCTCGTTGCCCTTGAAGCCTTCCTATCTATTCTTCAGTTCAATTTCTTAGATACTAAGATTCAGTCTAGGTGGATTTCTATTCCCGATCCATTCACCGTTGTCGTCTCAATAAATTCCTTACCAGACTCCCTGCTGCCTCATCCCGAAATCACGGCATCCAGGTGTCACCTTCACATCGAGCCTTCAGAAACACATCTTGTTCGTATCACAAAGTCACAGCGTCTCCCGTTGCCGTGTTCTGACGTTCTCCACATTCTCCTTGGATTCCTCTGTTGACATCCACTTTAGTGTCTGAATGGGAAACTCCGTATATGATTTTCCACCGCCCATTCCGATGACGTCATTATGTCTAAACGCCATGTGGCAGTATGCCCCCCTCCCTTTTAAAATGATGTAATCATTTTTTTTTTTCAAGAGAATTAACCTGACACATAGCAGTGTAGACACAATGACTTTTATCCCGACCGCTATGTCGTAAATCTTAATCTCATCAAACGGGTAGGTAGGGGACTAGTATTATGATATATGTAGTGGTGTCTATACTTGGAAATGGCGATCGCAATAAAATTGACAACCCATAATTAAGTAATTATAACTAACGATCAATGATCAAAATATAACTATACTAACATAGTATTTAATCTAACTACGTTAACTAATCAACTATTATGACAATTCATTAAATTAACTCTATATACACATACATATTATACAATGTTATCACAATACGTGTTCACCGGTTTTCCTTTAAAGTAGTTATACCCAGTCACAAACCATCCAAGTGAAAACTCGACACAGGAGAAAACCCACACAAGTCAAAGTTCCCAAAGTTCTCCATGCCTCAACGGTTCCTCCTCACGTAAATTTCTTATCATCCTGTCAAAATCACATATTGACAGAAGTATCCAACTATTTAAACTAGCTATTTGCATTAATAATATGTAATTGTTGATCTGTGTGTGTATTGCCAGTAAATTCGGTGCTATCTAACCCATTTCCAAACACTCTATGAACCAACAACTATAATAAACTAGGATTGAATAAATTGAATAAAATATTTATATTTATAGTTGATTTAAAATATCGGCAAGATTATAATTGAGTTGTAGCTCTTACAGTTTTGTGAAGAATCATATCTCAAAGATTCAAGATTTCTAAGATAATAAATCAGAAATATAATAAATATTTAAATCAAATACTCTTCATAAAATTATTAAGTTCTCTAATAACGATATAGTTACGAACAATTATCTGTAGAATAGAGAACCAACATATTTTCACACACTTAAGTGAAGAAAAATAGTGAGAATAATTCTGACAAGTATAATCCTACACAGTGACATCTGGGATAACTAAGTAATAAGACCCTAATGTGTCTGTAGTGTACTATGAACCTAACACTTTCATCCCATTTTATTTTTCTTTATTGTTTTCTTTTATTCTTCCTTTCATTTATTTTCTTTCTTTCTTTCTTTCTTTCAAATCTGTATAATCTCTCCTCTGCACTCATGCCAATATTTGTACATTGTAACTTTGTTGATTGGCACAATGTAATTGTTTTCAGTCTTGTGTATCTTCTTTTAACTTGTGAATGGATAATTGTAATGCCGCACGCTACGTATTTCTTTGATTGTGTGTATCTGTTAGTGACATACTGTTTAACTTCAGCGTGTATGTGTGTAATACACCTAATGACTTCTGTATGTACGTTTGTGACACACTTCTTGACTTCTGTGCGTATGTATGTAATCCATTTCTTGCCTTTTTTGTGTATATTTGTGCTATGCTTCTTCACCTCTGTGTGCATGTTTATGATATGCGTTTTTGTTTGTATGAACCCGTTTACACTATGTTTCCTCGCTTGTTGTGCATGCAACTTTTGTGTGTAACAACCAATGCGTGTAACTTTTGGTTTCTTTTTTGAATGTTTCAAAAATATGTCATTTACCGACAAATAATCTCGTTTGCCTTGTTTGTGAGTATCAGTTATTTCTTCATGTTTGGGTTCGTTGATTTTGTGTAAATCTTGGCATTTGCAATTAATTACCGTTATGCTATCACTCAGTAGCATTGTATCATGCATGTCTACCGTTGATGTACCCTGTGCTATTTGCATCTTTTCTTCTTCTTCTTCTTCTTCTTCTTCTTCTTCTTCTTCTTCTTCTTCTTCTTCTTCTTCTTCTTCTTCTTCTTCTTCTTCTGTTGTTTCAATTTGGGCATTTGTACTTGTAAGTGTTTCGTTAGACTTGTGTTCTATAGTTCCTTTCTGAACGAAATCTCTGGCGATTGGTTCTTTCACTACTGTAGCACATACTTTACTTGTGTGATTACTTTCATACATTTGTCTTATACGCTCTTTCCACATTGCTTCCTTTGCAATATTCTCATTTTGAAGTGCGAGTCGTTTTTGATTGATTTCTGCCTCTCCAGTTATCCGCCTTTCTTCCATCTCTCTCTTCATTGCAGATATCTTTTCACGTTGCAACGTTAATTCTTTTTCTCTAGACTCTATTCGTTCGCGTTGCAAGGCTACCCTCTTTTCATGTTCCAGTGCCTTTAACTCTGCGACTGCGGTTATCTGTCTTGCCGTTAACTCTTTTCTTATTCCAGCTATCTCATTCTGCTTGATAGCCATCTCTAGTGCCCATTTCTTTTGTCGTTCTTGTCGTTCACGCGTAGCTTGAAGTTGCTCTGTTGCATGTTTTTCTCGTTTTTCCATCCACTCACGTGCGGTTTGAGCTCTGAATTCTTGCAGCACCCAATTCCTAAGGTCCGCACCAGCTAAACCATTCTTCTCACCCAACTCCGTGAAATATTGTAGTGTCGACATGTTGTCCTACCTGTACAATAATCTAGCTGACAAATGATAGGACAATGCAAAAATGTAAATATGTTTGATTCAGATAAGATAATCAATATAACAACTGTTGAACAAAATGTGAACTGTAACTCAACAGCACTGTAAACTTGAACAATAAAGAAATTCAGTAACTTCTTGCCATCTATATATCTGACAACAATTATGTGTTGATCCCACAATATTCAAGTGTCTTTGATTAATGTAGAAATGCCCTTCTAACCGCCCACACTATCCATTTTTGAATTAATTTACTTATTATTAAATAATAGGCACCTCATTTATCAACAATAACACATTAACCAACAATAACATATACTGGCCTTTTTCAGGTTCTCGTGTCCGTAAATATAATGCTCGATAATTTACATCCTATATGTTAACGACGATATGCCAAGGGAAGGACCGCTCCTTGCTTGTACGAAAGTACAATGAATTTGTACAAACCCGAACCAACGCGGTTCGTAACCAATTTCTGAGAAATGTGATTGGCTTGGGTGTTTTCGACGATACTTGAGTTATAGCAGCTGAATGCTGTGGGTACTGGAACGCTTAATGTCCACAATGGAGTATAGCGTCGTAAAGTTTAGCGTGAAAACGAATGGTATCACGCCCTATAAGAACAATGTCACTCCATATAACGTTCCGATGTGTAACCGCTGAAGTGTAAAGTGAGTAGCCTCCTGACGTGTGTAGTGTATCCGTGTACAGTCAATCAGTGTCCAAACGTTACCGTTGTCCGTAGATGTCGACGTAATGAGTTAATGTTCGGTCCCGACTGACCGAGTTGAATTCTTCAAATGTAACGAAATCCTCTGTGATTTCAAAATAGTATGTCCTAGTGTACGTGTACGTGTCGTCTTGAAGTGAGAGTTGTTGTCTGGTATGTGGGTAATGGTGTTGTAATGTCCTCCATCCCGTAAGTAGTATCTTCAAGTATAAAATAATGTCGGTGAATTCATTATGAATAGCGTTGGTATCCCTTGTGTTCCACTAATCTCGTTGACTTGCGCACAAGTGTTTGTGATGTATTTCTTGGTGTCTGTTAACCAATTTATAAGTTTCTTTCTGGTTTGTGTGTGGTATTCTGTGTAGAAGTGTTGCCTCAATGTCCTGGCGTCAGGGTATCAGAGTAAGAGTATATATAATAAGTCCTGACGTGATATCTAACGTGTAGCGACCAATTGAATGTCACACCTAAACTTCCTTGAGAGATGACAATCTATGTGGCGAAGGTAATCTTCATGGTAGTGTATAGCATCCTCCAACATCCGACGTCAGCAAGTTTTCAGACATGTACAATCCATAATGTCTATAGACGTATCGAATGTCCTTTGCACCGATAGTGAATTTATGACAGAGTGTCGGCATCAAATATAATCGTGTGTGGTGTCAAAATCTTTTGGCGTTTTAAACAACCAAGTCAAAACTGTTAGTAATGTTCGTAAAATAACGAATGTCTTTCTGATAGAGTAAACTATACTTGCAGATCGGTAGTACACTCCATCCTATGTGGAACAGTCCAACGATAAATGTGATAATAATCTTGAATCATGACGAACTTCATAAATTCCGCAGATTGTTTAGCATAAAGTCACTTTTGAGCAGTTGCAATCAAATTCGTGAGCAACTCATCAATTCTCGAATGTACAGTGTCCATTGCTGTGTTATCGTACAATATTGTGCGATTTCTGTGTAGCACGGTGTGAACTGCGCCGCTGGTACGTAATTCCTTTTATGATCAGCTATGGAAATTGGCGGGGATTTATGTTGATCAACAAACGGTGTCCAGAAACGACCCCCACATGTCTCAATGTGCCTGTCCGCTAAACGCAACTGGAGCAAACACAAAAAGCATCATCGAAAAATCGGAACTTGGTAACAGAACTCGTTAATCGAACGATTCAGAACAGCATACTCAAGCGAACGATTTTCCAGACGTTTATTTCCGTCACTGGTACAAAGGATTAAACTCTGGCAGAAAAGCAAGCTGATCCCTAACCACAGGATCGGCGCCTACTCACATACATCCACCCTTGAGCTCCCAGTCCAGCTCGTTGCCCTTGAAGCCTTCCTATCTATTCTTCAGTTCAATTTCTTAGATACTAAGATTCAGTCTAGGTGGATTTCTATTCCCGATCCATTCACCGTTGTCGTCTCAATAAATTCCTTACCAGACTCCCTGCTGCCTCATCCCGAAATCACGGCATCCAGGTGTCACCTTCACATCGAGCCTTCAGAAACACATCTTGTTCGTATCACAAAGTCACAGCGTCTCCCGTTGCCGTGTTCTGACGTTCTCCACATTCTCCTTGGATTCCTCTGTTGACATCCACTTTAGTGTCTGAATGGGAAACTCCGTATATGATTTTCCACCGCCCATTCCGATGACGTCATTATGTCTAAACGCCATGTGGCATCCAACACCATCTATGGCACTGGTTGTAAACACTTCATGTTGTCTCTCTCCATCAGCATCTGTGGCACTGGTTGTAAACACTTCATGTTGTCTCTCTCCATCAGCACCTGTAGCACTGGTTGTAAACACTTCATGTTGTCTCTCTCCATCAGCATCTGTGGCACTGGTTGTAAACACTTCATGTTGTCTCTCTCCATCAGCACCTGTGGGCACTGGTTGTAAATACTTCATGTTGTCTCTCTCCATCAGCACCTGTGGCACTGGTTGTAAACACTTATTGTCTGCACCTGTGGCACTGGTTGTAAACACTTATTGTCTGCATCTGTGGCACTGGTTGTAAACACTTCATGTTGTCTCTCTCCATCAGCACCTGTAGCACTGGTTGTAAACACTTCATGTTGTCTCTCTCCATCAGCATCTGTGGCACTGGTTGTAAACACTTCATGTTGTCTCTCTCCATCAGCACCTGTGGCACTGGTTGTAAATACTTCATTTTGCCTCTCTCCATCAGCACCTGTGGCACTGGTTGTAAACACTTATTGTCTGCACCTGTGGCACTGGTTGTAAACACTTATTGTCTGCACCTGTGACACTGGTTGTAAACACTTCATGTTGTCTCTCTCCATCAGCACCTGTGGCACTGGTTGTAAATACTTCATGTTGTCTCTCTCCATCAGCACCTGTGGCACTGGTTGTAAACACTTCATGTTGTCTCTCTCCATCAGCACCTGTGGCACTGGTTGTAAACACTTATTGTCTGCACCTGTGGCACTGGTTGTAAACACTTATTGTCTGCACCTGTGGCACCGGTTGTAATCACTTCCTGTCTCCAACACCATCTATGGCACTGGTTGTAAACACTTCATGTTGTCTCTCTCCATCAGCATCTGTGGCACTGGTTGTAAACACTTCATGTTGTCTCTCTCCATCAGCACCTGTGGCACTGGTTGTAAACACTTCATGTTGTCTCTCTCCATCAGCACCTGTGGCACTGGTTGTAAACACTTATTGTCTGCACCTGTGGCACTGGTTGTAAACACTTATTGTCTGCACCTGTGGCACCGGTTGTAATCACTTCCTGTCTCCATCAGCACCTGTGGCACTGGTTGTAAACACTTCATGTTGTCTCTCTCCATCAGCATATGTGGCACTGGTTGTAAACACTTCATGTTGTCTCTCTCCATCAGCACCTGTGGCACTGGTTGTAAATACTTCATGTTGTCTCTCTCCATCAGCACCTGTGGCACTGGTTGTAAACACTTATTGTCTGCACCTGTGGCACTGGTTGTAAACACTTATTGTCTGCACCTGTGACACTGGTTGTAAACACTTCATGTTGTCTCTCTCCATCAGCATCTGTGGCACTGGTTGTAAACACTTCATGTTGTCTCTCTCCATCAGCACCTGTGGCACTGGTTGTAAATACTTCATGTTGTCTCTCTACATCAGCACCTGTGGCACTGGTTGTAAACACTTCATGTTGTCTCTCTCCATCAGCACCTGTGGCACTGGTTGTAAACACTTATTGTCTGCACCTGTGGCACTGGTTGTAAACACTTATTGTCTGCACCTGTGGCACTGGTTGTAATCACTTCCTGTCTCCAACACCATCTATGGCACTGGTTGTAAACACTTCATGTTGTCTCTCTCCATCAGCATCTGTGGCACTGGTTGTAAACACTTCATGTTGTCTCTCTCCATCAGCACTTGTGGCACTGGTTGTAAACACTTCATGTTGTCTCTTTCCATCAGCACCTGTGGCACTGGTTGTAAACACTTATTGTCTGCACCTGTGGCACTGGTTGTAAACACTTATTGTCTGCACCTGTGGCACCGGTTGTAATCACTTCCTGTCTCCAACACCATCTATGGCACTGGTTGTAAACACTTCATGTTGTCTCTCTCCATCAGCATCTGTGGCACTGGTTGTAAACACTTCATGTTGTCTCTCTCCATCAGCACCTGTGGCACTGGTTGTAAACACTTCATGTTGTCTCTCTCCATCAGCACCTGTGGCACTGGTTGTAAACACTTATTGTCTGCACCTGTGGCACTGGTTGTAATCACTTCCTGTCTCCAACACCATCTATGGCACTGGTTGTAAACACTTCATGTTGTCTCTCTCCATCAGCACCTGTGGCACTGGTTGTAAACACTTCATGTTGTCTCTCTCCATCAGCACCTGTGGCACTGGTTGTAAACACTTCATGTTGTCTCTCTCCATCAGCACCTATGGCACTGGTTGTAAACACTTCATGTTGGTCTCTCTCCATCAGCACCTGTGGCACTGGTTGTAAACACTTCATGTTGTCTCTCTCCATCAGCACCTGTGGCACTGGTTGTAAACACTTCATGTTGTCTCACCTGTGGCACTGATTGTAAACACTTCATGTTGTCTCTCTCCATCAGCACCTGTGGCACTGGTTGTAAAC
Organism: Cepaea nemoralis; assembly: GCA_014155875.1. Taxonomy (NCBI): domain Eukaryota; kingdom Metazoa; phylum Mollusca; class Gastropoda; order Stylommatophora; family Helicidae; genus Cepaea; species Cepaea nemoralis. The sequence goes on along the minus strand of JACEFZ010027783.1, from coordinate 252,775 downwards.
ACTTCATGTTGTCTGTCTCCATCAGCACCTGTGGCACTGGTTGTAAACACTTCATATTGTCTCACCTGTGGCACTGATTGTAAACACTTCATGTTGTCTCTCTCCATCAGCACCTGTGGCACTGGTTGTAAACACTCCATGTTGTCTCTCTCCATCAGCACCTGTGGCACTGGTTTTAAACACTTCATGTTATCTCACCTGTGGCACTGATTGTAAACACTTCATGTTGTCTGTCTCCATCAGCATCTGTGGCACTGGTTGTAAAAACTTCATGTTGTCTCACCTGTGGCACTGATTGTAAACACTTCATGTCGCCTGTCTCCATCAGCACCTGTGGCACTGGTTGTAAACACTTCATGTTGTCTCTCTCCATCAGCACCTGTGGCACTGATTGTAAACACTTCATGTTGTCTCACCTGTGGCACTGGTTGTAAACACTTCATGTTGTTCACCTGTGCCACTGATTGTAAACACTTCATGTTGTCTGTCTCCATCAGCACCTGTGGCACCGGTTGTAAACACTTCATGTTGTCTGTCTCCATCAGCACCTGTGGCACTGGTTGTAAACACTTCATGTTGTCTCACCTGTGGCACTGGTTGTAAACACTTCACGTTGTCTCACCTGTGGCACTGGTTGTAAACACTTCATGTTGTCTGTCTCCATCAGCACCTGTGGCACTGGTTGTAAACACTTCATGTTGTCTCTCTCCATCAGCACCTGTGGCACTAGTTGTAAACACTTCATGTTGTCTCTCTCCATCAGCACCTGTGGCACTGGTTGTAAACACTTCATGTTGTCTCACCTGTGGCACTGATTGTAAACACTTATTGTCTGCACCTGTGGCACTGGTTGTAATCACTTCCTGTCTCCAACACCATCTATGGCACTGGTTGTAAACACTTCATGTTGTCTCTCGCCATCAGCACCTATGGCACTGGTTGTAAACACTTCATGTTGTCTCTCTCCATCAGCACCTGTGGCACTGGTTGTAAACACTTCATGTTGTCTCACCTGTGGCACTGATTGTAAACACTTCATGTTGTCTGTCTCCATCAGCACCTGTGGCACTGGTTGTAAACACTTCATGTTGTCTCACCTGTGGCACTGATTGTAAACACTTCATGTTGTCTCTCTCCATCAGCACCTGTGGCACTGGTTGTAAACACTTCATGTTGTCTCTCTCCATCTACACCTGTGGCACTGGTTGTAAACACTTCATGTTGTCTCACCTGTGGTACTGATTGTAAACACTTCATGTTGTCTCTCTCCATCAGCACCTGTGGCACTGGTTGTAAACACTTCATGTTGTCTCACCTGTGGCACTGATTGTAAACACTTCATGTTGTCTCTCTCCATCAGCACCTGTGGCACTGATTGTAAACACTTCATGTTGCCTCTCTCCATCAGCACCTGTGCCACTGGTTGTAAACACTTCATGTTGTCTGTCTCCATCAGCACCTGTGCCACTGGTTGTAAACACTTCATGTTGTCTCACCTGTGGCACTGGTTGTAAATACTTCATGTTGTCTCTCTCCATCAGCACCTGTGGCACTGGTTGTAAACACTTCATGTTGTCTCACCTGTGGCACTGATTGTAAACACTTCATGTTGTCTGTCTCCATCAGCATCTGTGGCACTGGTTGTAAACACTTCATGTTGTCTCACCTGTGGCACTGATTGTAAACACTTCATGTTGTCTGTCTCCATCAGCACCTGTGGCACTGATTGTAAACACTTCATGTTGTCTGTCTCCATCAGCACCTGTGGCACTGGTTGTAAACACTTCATGTTGTCTCTCTCCATCAGCACCTGTGGCACTGGTTGTAAACACTTCATGTTGTCTCTCTCCATCAGCACCTGTGGCACTGGTTGCTTCATGTTGTCTCTCTCCATCAGCACCTTTTAATAACCATTGGTCATCACCCCAACGCCAACTGTAAATCTGGGTTCAGAGATGGTGGAAAGAACGCAGGCAATGAATTACATGGGGATACGATTTGATCAAAGCCTAGCTTATAATGAGCACGTAGACCAGGTGATAACAAAGGCCTAGTGGGGTTTGGCTGTGATGCGGGTGATGGCTGCAGCAGACTGTGATCAACGCCATCTATGTCTTCTTTACGAGGGTCTGGTCCTTTCTGTTTTGGAGTATGCGATGGCGATCCTGACTCTCAGCCATAAGCAGATAGAAATGATGGAAAGGATACAGAACGAAGCTATGCACATTATTCTTGGATGTGCAAGAGATGCAGCATGCAGGGCGATGTGCTCCTTCTTGATTTTCTAACCATGAGGAACAGAATACAAATTTGCCAAGCACGTGCCTATTTCAGAATCAACGCAAACACACAACATCCGCTGCATAGCGAGATTAAGAAGGTAAAGGGCAGCAGGTTAAAAAGAGGAAAGTCGTGGATGTGTCAAGCCAAAGACATTCTTCAACAGGTGTGTTCACTTGAGGACTTAGAACCTGGCAAGGAGTGGGTACAAGTGCCAACAGAGTTCTGTACATCCTTTTCAGTGTGCATCCAACTAGACAGGAAATGCAGACAAGAAAATCCAGCTGCAGTGGAGGTGGAAGTACAGGCTCTGATCTTTGAGAATTCTTTAGAGGATGGTGCTGTCATTTACACGGATGGGTTGGTCGTCCGAGGAGTGAGAAGTTCATGGGCCTTTATGGCTCAGGCCGGAGGGAAAATTGTGAAGGAAGAGTCTGGCGCTTTTGCTTTGACCACAAGCAGCCTGACTATGGAAGTCAGTAAGTAAAGCAATAACATGCCTTGAGACACAGATATTCAATCTGGCATGTGTCCTTAGTGACTCAATGAGTATGCTCAGGAGGATGGAGATGAAGTGGGTCCGAAGAGAGTGGCTGCTGTCTCTGGAGCGGTCTCGGCTGGCAAAGATTAGTTTCATCTTTGTGCCAGGGCATGCGGACGTACAAGGGAATGTGCAGGTAGGGCTACTGTGGAAGGCGGACGAGCCATGGACCAGGCAGACATTCTGAATGCTCTACGAGAAGTAAGTCGTTTACGATAACCAAGCGATGACTGGGAATCTACAACCATGGTCAGGCTGCGAGAACAGCAAGTTAAAAGCGATGTGGCCAAACAAGAACACTACGCAGGAAGCCTAAGAAGCGTAATAAACCAACACCGAACTGGTGTCGTGAGCCGCTGCACACTGTGGGATTTGCTGAGGAGGGGATCTGAGCAATTATGGACTGAATGGTTCAATGTGCAGTGAGGATGATCTGTCGACTAACTAATTCCATCAGCACCTGTGACACTGGTTGTAAACACTTCATGTTGCCTGCACTTGTGGCACTGGTTGTAAACAATTCATGTTGTCTGCACCTACGATGCCAAAAGTCTCACTCTTGATTTATCAACTTTTGTGTCAGCCTGTCATATACGAGGGTAAGTCAATAAGTAAGCCACAAATGGCTATAGAAAAATAACTAAATATGATAACAACTTGAAACCAGTTTATTTTTTATACATACATTGTCCCTTTATTTCTCAACATATTTTCCACCAACATTGATGCACTTATCCCATCGTTTTATCAATCCTTGCAAACTGGCTGCATAGAACTGTGTACTCTGTTTTCTAAACCACGTTTTCACTTCACATTCAACTTCGGCATCATTCGCGAAATGTCTCCCGCCAAGGTGGGTTTTCAGTGGACTTAACCCCTAACGAATTCCACCTTTTTGGTCCACTGAAAACCCACCTTGGCGGGAGACATTTCACGAATGATGCCGAAGTTGAATGTGAAGTGAAAACGTGGTTTAGAAAACAGAGCACGCAGTTCAATGCAGCCGGTTTGGGAGGACTGATAAAACGATGGGATAAGTGCATCAATGTTGGTGAAAATTATGTTTAGAAATAAAGGGACAATGTATGCATAAAAATAAACTGGTTTCAAGTTGTTATCATATTTGGTTGATTTTTCTACAGCCGTTTGTGACTTACTGATTGACTTCCCCTCGTATAACATGCATTATTTGTTCTTTGTCTGTCCTCAGTGTCCCCACACTTGATGCCATTAAATCGGCTCTCTTATTACCACTGCATTAGTTAAGGTCTTGAAGAGATGAAATGGCTGCATAACTTAACAACAGTTTATCCATAGCCATCTGAAACATAACCTGAGAGTCAGGCACACTAGTAACCCATCTGTATAGTCTCAGAAAACCATGGAAGTTAGTTCAAAAAACCGCATAAGTCCAACGGTGGGTTTGTTAAAGGGCCTTTATAGCAATATGTGAATTGAATATCGACTCATAGTGCAAACAGATCTAAGGTGCACTTAATAATTGTTTCTTTTTTAAAAAATAGCCTAGATTGCTATTAACATACAGTATCTGATGATTATTCCATGGTTTAATCATCAGTGAAGGTGTCTTGTTAGTATTGCTCACCTTCTTTGTCAGGAGTAGTGAAAAATATGTATAGGTTCTTTTATCACATAGTCCTCTATTTCAGACTAAGATTTAAGGACAGATGTTTTGAACAATATATTTTTTTAAGTTACAATGCTGAACACTCTCCAAGAACTTTTTATATAATTGTTTTATTTTATTTATTTGTTTCAGTTTGACAAATTAACAGAAGCAGAGCTGATAGTTCCAAGTCTTGTAGGCGTGCCAGAAAGTCATATAGCCTTGAAAGCAGCTGGTCATTCTGCAAGAAAGGTTAAATGTAGTTTAAATACAGAAGTCACAAACAATATGTTGTACAATTTCTTGCCTGGCATATTTCACTGCATCTCATCAGATACATACTGCAGAGATGCGTAGCATATAAAGTGAATAAACAAATAATGTGGCTGAAATTGTTCAAATGTGGAGTATGTTATCCTCACAATAATCTCAGATTCAACAGGAAGTCCTTCTGTTTGCATAGAAATGGCTAGAATTGCCTAATGGATCATGCCTTTATGTTTTTGAGCAGTCGCTTTTATTTCTTCTAATACAGTATACAGAATACCTTTTCTTTGTTAACCCTATTATTGTTAATAAGCAAATGTCTCATATTGGCTGACTTCTGCATTTTATGAGCATTTTATGACCTATCGACTGCACAGGGATTCCAGAAGATTGATTAACTCTCTTTTCCGTACACACTGGTATAGGTTCAGATACTTGATTTGCTAATTTCCCCCCAATGGGGGATAAAGGGCAAATTAAGAAGAAGACCAGAATCAACTGTTGTAAAGACCTGCATACCTTACCACATAAAAACACTGACATTTTTTTTTTATTTTTAATCTTACCAACAAATATTCGGAATGATCACTGTTTATTATTACTAAGAAATACATGTGCATTTTCAGATAGATTTTTAACCATCACTTGCTTCATCAAACTAAAATATCTGTAAGACAGATGTGTTGTCAGTTTTCTGGCCTCATCACTGTAACTCTAAGAAGATGAGAAAAATCTTCAACTTTAGTTAGTTAGTTAGTTAGTCGACAGATCATCCTCGTTGCACATCGAACCATTCAGTCCATAAGTGCTCGGATCCCCTCCTCAGCAAATCCCGCAGCGTGTAGCGGCTAACGACGCCAGTTCTGTGTTGGTTTATCAATCTTCTTTGGCTTCCTGCGTAGTGTTCTTGTTTGGCCACCCCTCTTTTAATTTGCGGCTCCCGCAGTCTGGCCATTGTTGTAGATTCACAGTCATCACTTGGTTCTCGCAAAAGTCTCACTTCTCGTAGAGCATTCAGAATGTCAGCCTGGTCCATGGCGCGTCCGCCCTCCACAGTAGCCTCACCTGCGAGCTTGTCAGCCCGCTCATTTCCTTGTACTCCCGCATGACCTGGCACGAAGATGAAACTAATCTTTGCCAGCCGAGACCGCTTCAGAGGCAGCAACCATTCTCTTCGGATCGACCCCTCCTCTATCCTCTTGATCATGTTCATTGAGTCGCTAAGGAAACAAGCCCTAGTGAATGTCTGTGTCTCGAGCCATGTTATTGCTTTACTTACTGCCATGACTTCCATGGTCAGGCTACTTGTGGTTTCAGTGAAAGCACCAGAGTCCTCCTTCACAATTCTCCCTCCGGCCCGAGCTGTAAAGGCCCATGAGCTTCTCACATGTCGGACGACCGACCCATCTGTGTAGATGACCGCGTCACCGTCTAGCGAATTCTCGAAAATCAACGCTTGTACTTCAGCCTCAACAGCAGCCAGATTTTCTTGTCTGCATTTTCTATCTAGTTGGATGCAAACTGAAAAGGATGTGCAGAAGTCTGTTGGCACTTGCACCCACTCCTCGCCAGGTTCTAAGTCCTCAAGTGAACACACCTGTTGAAGAATGTCTTCGGCTTGACCCATCCACGACCGTCCTCTTTTTAACCTGCTGCCCTTCACCTTCCTAATTTCACTATGCAGTGGATGTTGTGTGTTTGCGTTAATTCTGAGGTAGGCGCGTGCCCTGCAAACTTGTATTCTCTCTTCAATGGTTGGAAAATCAAGAAGGTAGCGCATCGCCCTGCATGCTGTATCTCTTGTACATCCAAGAATAATGCGCATAGCTTCATTCTGTATCCTTTCCATCCTTTCTATCTGCTTATGGCTGAGAGTCAGGATTGCCATTGCATACTCCAAAACAGACATGACCAGCCCCTCGTACAGAAGACATAGATGGCGCTGCTCACAGTTTGCTGCCGCCATCACCCGCATCGCTGCCAAACCCCGCTTGGCCTTTGTTATCACCTGGTCTATGTGCACATTATAAGCAAGGCTTCGATCAAACCGTATCCCCAGGTAATTCATTGCCTGCGTTCTTTCCACCGTCTCTGAACACAGCATTACAGTTGGTGTTGGATTGTTGACAATATGATTATTCAACGAGAACCAAGTCACTGTTGCCTTTGTTGGGTTGACCATTGCCCCAGCTTCATCACACCAAGTACTTATGCGATTGAGTTCGGTTTGTAGTTCCACAGCAACCTCCTCTCTATCCTTACCCTGACGATACACTAAAACATCATCGGCATACGACAATGTCCTGCCAGGTCCAGTGATCTGCTCACTGGTGATTCTCACTGTGTAGGCGTTGAACAGTACCGGAGATAATGGTGATCCCTGTGGTAGGCCAGGATATATTGTTGTTGGTTCCGAAGTCCAACTGCCACATCTAAAAACTACTTTCCGTTGGTAGAGGGCTGCAGCGATCCAGCTAAGGAGGAATGGACTTACGTTTAGTTCAAGAAGCTGAAACATTAAAAAATCCAGTGGTACTCTGTTGTATGCGTCCTCAAGATCAATCGCTGCAGCAACGGTTTCAGTGCCTGAGTGGAAACCTTCATAGACATCATGGGCAAAGACTGCTGCATTGGTCCAGGTTTCTCTTTTTGGACGGTACCCACCCAGGGTAGGTGGGAAAACACCTTGCCTCTCTAGTTGGCTTGATATTTTCCTGGCAATTACCTTCTCCAGCAGCTTGCCTATTGTATTCTGCATGGTTATAATTCGATATCCCTGAATTTTTTTGTGGTCTTTGTCAGGCTTCGGCAAGGGAATCAGATAGCTGTGTAACCATTCCTCCTTGATGCTAGCACTCCCTATACTGTTGTTGTACATGTCTGCTAGTTTCTCTAGCTCATTGTCGGTACACCTATTTATGTCGTCGTATCTTATGCCATCAGGACCTGGAGCACTGTTTTTTGATCGTCGAAGCACAGCCTTGATTTCTTTCACTGTCACTGTGTCTTCCTCCGAAGTGTTCTGGGCCTTGCATCTGTCTGAGGTGACCTCCTTGGCCAGATTACGGCCTCCCATGTCTGTCTGGTTGCCCTGCTCAAGGTAGCGTTCAAAGAGGGCTTTGCCCTTGTCCTCGTCAGTCCTCTGCCAGGTGAGGTCAGCACCTTGGAAGTCTGAAATGCTCTTATTCTTGACTACACCACTCATGCTTTTATGTAGTCGCCAGAACAATTTCAGTGACTTGTCTGTGACTTATGACTTGTCTCTTTGACACACCTCTGCCCATTTTTCGCTTTTAACCACCTTGACCAGTTTTTTTAAATAGCTTACTTTTGTGTGCATCTCTCTTTCTAAGTGCAAGCAGGGACTAGGATGACCAGCTCTGTTCTTCTTGGCATTTTGCCATCTCCTTACAGCACTACGCTTATCCACCCAAGCCTTCTCCACCTCGAAACTCCACCATGGTGGCTGCTCCCAGCTTTTTTTCCTGCCCTGAAACGTTCTGCGCTTGTCATGTCTTATTTTACTCACCACATCTTGCCCTGTACTGTCATACTGGAACGTCTTTACCTTTAGCTTGTGCTGCCTGGTTCTGCCTTTCTCCACCAATATGCTGCACGGGTGGTGGTCGCTGCCATGGTGTCCTAGGACACCCCATCTACACACTGTAGTGAGTGAAGGTGAAACTAGCGCCAGATCAATAGCACTGTCCTCATCGCCTGGACGGCTTGCTGTCCTGGTGACACAGCCACTGTTAATACAAACCAGGTCGATGGTTTCCAGTGCAGTCTCGAGCTCCTCCCCTTGTGTATTGGAGGAAGTGTTTCCCCATGCTCTGCCTTTAGCGTTGAAGTCACCACAGAAAATAACATTTCTCTCGTGGCCTAATATGCCACTTAAGCACTGCCACTTCTGGGCGTCCATACTCGCATTGCGGGCATAAACATTAACCAACACGAATGGTATACTGGAATGAACTCTCAACGCCTGTATTTGTATATCGTCACTGTCGCAACAGGACATGTCTAGCTCTGACGCCACCATGCTGTCGCGAACGAGAATCGCCATTCCCAGATGTCGTCTGTTGTAGAAACATTTGAAGCCGGCAATTCGGAGTAGCTGATCGCCCAGTCTCGTCTCCTGGAGTGCTACAATGTCGTTCCTGTAAACTAGGGTTTCTAAAATAGAGCCCCGTTGTTTTACACTGGCACAGTTCCAATATAGAATACGGATGTTCCTGAGTCCTAGACGGTGACACTTGAGTCTAAAACGCCTCAAACCACCGCGCTTACCTTGCTTCTTTGTCCCTGCGCGGCTACCACGCCGCTTCGTTATGTTGACTGCTGACCGCTCGGAAAAAACACGTTCTTCCGCCATGTTGAAAAAAACGTAAACACAGACTGCTGTTGAACCACACACGCTGCTGAAAATTCACTCAAGGATGGCTTCGCTCGATGCACGAACTCCGTAGCACCCGCGCAGATCTTGAGTAGAAACTCCTGGTTTTACATCCTGGCACACCAATTACAAGCAAGAGATGAATAAATCCATCCCCTACGCGAAAAAGTTAATGAACACAAAACAACACGACCGTCCGTCGCCATCTTGAAACCGGAAATCTTCAACTTTATCCACAATCAGTGGATAATCCACAGTTTTACATTCCCTCATTTTCAATGCAGTTTAAATATAGGGTTATTTTTAATGACTGTGCAGTGTTTTAAAATATTGCCGGTCCAAGTTTTGTATTTACCTATTATGTTGCATGAACTTTACAGCGGATGAATACAAAACGCGCAGTTACGTTACAAAATGTTAAGTTACAAAACAGCTAAACATAAATCTAGCCCCAGGATTAATAATATTAACACTCACGATCCTGAAAAGTGCTTTGTGTTTCAACAGCAACTTGAAGACGCTTTCATTGATACATCAGAAAATTGTACAGTAAGTGAAAAATGGGGTAAGCTTACGGAAACTTTATAAAACTGCGGTAGGGGTTTACGGCACTGGATCACAAGAGGCAGGAATGGTTTGCGGCAAACAGCCAGACACTGCAGCCCTTGATTGATAAAAGGAAGACAGCTCTCTTAAGAAACAAGGAAAGAACAATGCGTAACACTCTCAGTGAGCTGAAGCAAGCTAGGAAGGATGCGCAAAAGGCTGCCAGGCAGTGTGCAAATGACTATTGGATCAAGTTGTGCGAGTCCATTCAAAACGCAAGTGATAAGGGAAACATCAGAAGCATGTATGAAGGGATAAAGAAAGCCTGTGGTCCAATGATCAAAAGAAGTGCACCACTGAAAACCTTGACTGGAGAAATCATCACTGATAAGAAACAGCAGATGGATAGATGGGTAGAGCACTATTTAGAGCTTTACTCAAGTGAGACCAAACTAGTGGATGATGCCCTCAACGCCATAGAGGCCCTGCCAACTCTTGACCACCTGGACACACTTCCCACCATAACAGAAGTTAAGTGTGCTATAAATGAACTTGCATCTGGCAAGGCTCCAGGTAAGGATGGGATTCCAATAGAGGTTATCAGGAGTGGGCAAGACACACTCACTCTACAGATCCACCAGCTAATAGAGCTATGCTGGCGAGAAGGACAAGTCCCACAGGATTTCAAAGATTCAAGCATCATAACACTGTACAAGAACAAGGGTGATCGAAGCGACTGTAACAACTATAGGGATATTTCACTTCTGTGTACTGTTGGGAAAGTATTTGCCAGAATTGTTCTGCGCAGACTTCAAGTCCTTGGAGATCAAGTCTACCCCGAATCACAGTGCGGCTTCCGACAGAACCGGTCTACCATTGATATGATATTCTCATTGCGACAAATGCAAGAAAAATGCCAGGAACAAAATCAACTGCTGTTTATTGCCTTCATCGACCTCACAAAGGCATTTGATTTGGTCAGTCGTGAGGGTCTGTTCAAGGCACTAAAGAAGATTGGCTGCCCACCAACTCTTCTGTCCATTGTGGAATCGTTCCACACAGGCATGAAGGGTATAATCAAGTTTGATGGTGCAACTTCAGAAGAGTTTGAAATCAAGAGTGGAGTTAAGCAAGGTTGTGTACTATCCCCCACCCTCTTTGGAATATACTTTTCACTTCTACTGAAATATGCCTTTCGTGATCAGGATGCTGGTATATACATTCACTCACGCTCAGATGGCGGCCTCTATAATGCTCAGAGATTGAAGGCCAAGACCAAAATTAGGAGGGTACTAATCAGAGAGTTGCTTTTTGCGGATGATGCTGCAATTACGACCCACTCTGAGGAAGAATTACAACATCTACTATCTGCATTCTCCAATGCTTGTTCTGAATTTGGTTTAACAATTAACAAAAAGAAGACACAGATTATGTCACAAGGTGCACATGGGGTACCATCAATCTTTATTGACGACGCCGAACTGGAGATAGTAGACCATTTTACATATCTAGGATCAGAGGTAAATAGCAAATTATCCCTAGATCAGGAAATCAACATCAGGATTGGTAAGGCAGCAACAACAATGAACATGTTAGCAAAAAGAGTCTGGGAGAACAGGAAGCTTACTGCCAAAACAAAAGTTCTTGTCTACCAAGCCTGTGTCCTTAGTACTCTTTTTTTATGGCAGTGAAACCTGGTAAACTTGCTCACACCAAGAGAAACGTTTAAACAGCTCTCATATGCGGTGTCTGCGAAGAATACTTGGTATTAAGTGGCAAGACAAAATCACAAATACTGAAGTATTGGAAAGATCAGGTTGTGTGACGGTGTGTTCCATGCTCAGTCTTCGTAGACTTAGATGGATAGGACACGTTAGGAGGATGGATGATGGTAGAATACCAAAGGACATCTTTTTTGGGGAATTACAGATGGGTAGGAGATCTCAGGGTCAGCCTCTACTACGATACAAAGATGTCTGTAAGCGGGACATGATTGATACAGGCATTGATAATGCACATTGGGAGCAAGTCGCCGCTGAACGTGTTGCATGGAGGCAACTATCAGAAATGGAATAAAGACAAAGGAGAAAATGATTGCAGATAAAGCACACACAGAGCGTGAGAGATGTAAGATGGTGCATGATGGTGGAAATGACCATGTTTTCACATGCATCCACTGTGGACGAACATTTACAGCACGAATTGGCCTTATCAGCCACAGTCGCCACCGCCATGGGTTGTAGTTATTAAGCCTTTTTTGAAGCACCATGTACCAAACTATCATCTGTCAAGGCGGAAAGGTGCCAAAATTAATGAAAACATTTTTTAAATGTAATTTTAAAATAAAATAAATAAATAAAAACCTGCAATTACAATTTGTACACATTATATCAGTTAAAATGTTAACAAACTACATGTATCATGAACAAGTTAACAGGTATGAATAAAAAATACTGTGATATCTTTACAATTATTGGGTGGGCCGAAAGTAAGTATAGAGAACCATTTATGTGTATTGGAAATAACATACTTTTGACCTCACCTAGAACAGTTTCAAAATGATTAGAACATTGCCCTAAATCTTAGCAACCTATATTAACAAACTACTGAACGTAAACTTTTCAAGAAATCACAAACAGCCACAAAAATGCTGGGGTTGACTCTGACGTCCTGTAAAGGATATGCAACTAACCAAACTGAACCTAATTAAAGTAAGAAAATCTAATAGCAAATAGATAGCTAAAGTATGTTGTAATCCCATGGCAGCACATGCCCTGGGGGAGGGTGTTAGGCCTTCTCATATATTCAGTAATAACATCATGAGGTGGAATTACCAACTTCCTTCCTCCCAGGAAATTTCCAGAATAAATCTGAAAATTATTTAGTGACCAATTGTATGATGATGAGTTAAACCTGAAGCCTGTCTCCAATGGGAATTGAATCATGACTACTATACTATACTGGAAGGCTGATGCAAGGCACCATTACCTACACAATGTTTTTTAACTTATTCTAAATGCATTTAAAATGATAGATGTAATTATTTTATATTGTAAAAAATAGAATATGAAATACAAATATGACATGTTTTGTTATTGTTTATTGTATATTTTCTTTCTTTTTTTTGTTTGTTTTTTTTTTTGTTTTGGTTTGATTCATTAAAGAATATTATGTTGTTATTTATATTTATTTTATGAAATATTTTACATTGTTTTTATTTATCTCTTTTATTAGTGAACTTCCCCCCCCCCCCCCCCCCCCCCTGATCATTACTATTCTTTAGTAAAGAAATACCTTGGACTGCCAGAGTAACTAACAACAATCGCCCATAAAAGGCTAATGAAAGTAGAACGTTGATGCAACTATAAGAAAAGGAGAAGCAATGTTCTGTGGTCAGTTAATAAGAATCACAGCATAGGAAAATAAAGTGATGACCAGAAAGGTCAGCGGTGGAAGAGACAGGTCAATGGAAAAGATGCTGGATGACCTGAGATGGCCTGAAGGAATAACATTAAAAGGATTGATCCAGAACAACAAAGACCAAGATCTTTGGAAACACATGAAAGACTACGCTATTTGGCATTGCTATTTTTGTCTTCTCCATTCTCTTGTGTTTGTTGCTGTACATGTTTAATATCATTAAGTAGTCATATAGAAAATGTTATTAATACTATGTTATCTCTTTTATTTGTTGTCTTAGTCTTTGTTCCTTAGCCAGACAATGTTGCCTTATCTGCTGCTGAATGATTGTTGAATGAAATTAAGTTGTCATGTGCTTTGAACATTTTCAGAAAGTCTGTGAAAAAACAGTCAGCAGATTCTATGTGACATTCATGCTCTGGGATCTATGGAACCAAAAATCTGTATGGGAAGTCGCAGACAAATTCTCTCAGCCGAGGGGTTTTGTACAGAATCTGCTTTCTCAATCTGTAGCCTTTGCATCATGTGTCTTCCATTTCTGCCAGGTAAATAAACACATTATCACTTGATTAGATTAACTGGCATCAGATGAGAAAAGCCTCAGATGGGCTTTGAAAATTATAGGAGAGATAGGCATGATTATTTGAGAATTGCTCCAGCCTTAGTCAAGGGAAAACTACAGTGATTAGAATAGTGAGGTGAACTGTGTAGGAAACGTAGACATGATAAAGCTACTAGAGTCAGACAGCATACCTATAGAACTATATGATGTGTTATCAAAATTTTCCTTGTGTTATAATGCATATATGGTTATTGTTGTGATCTACAATTAGCCTCATAAGTTATATATGAATGAAATAATGTATGAAAGGGGAGCGTTAAGAAGGTCAGAATGCTAGATGGGCCTGTGTCTTTTTCTATTTAGTTATTTATTTTTTTTAAATCTATTTATTTATTTATTTATTTGCTTGCTTTGAACTCAAGTGTAGTCTTATACATTTGTACTACTTTTAGTAGCACTGGACTTATTTTTGTGTGTGGATTAGCTTTTCCTATTACCAGTGTTCCTCGCCGTCAGGCGAACCCACTCCGACTTCAGAGGTACTTGTAATTTACCTCCCCAAGTCAAGGCGAGAAGTCAACATTTTAGTCTTAACTGACCGGTGTAGAGGTTGAACCCGTCACCTCGGCACCAGCACACTTGATGTTTAAGAATGGACACTCTTATCCATTCGGCCATGCTGACCCCATCTGTGTTTCTAATTCTTAACCTTTTTAAGATAGTTTGTTCATTGCTTCATTACTATGATATCTACTCATAAATCATGTTGAGCAATAATAAAGCTTTCATTGCCTTGCAGGAATTGGAGGAGTTCTGGGCTTATCAAGACCTGTTGAGTAACTTCATCAAACGGTTGGCTTACTGTGTGACTTCAGAGCTCATTCCTCTTATGGAAATCCCAGGAGTGAAGCTGGTATGATATTCATTTGTTTAAAGCATCAGACCTGAAACTTAGAAGTAGAAAGATATATGTGCAGACATAAATCTGTACACAGATACTGGTTACAGTTTGCATGCATTCTGATAATAATATCATTCTGTTTATTCATACTCTCAAGTTAGGCTTCTTTAAAAAAAACACCTGCCATGGGTCTGTGATGTGTTAGGGTCATCACATTGTGTAGTCTGAATGCAGGGAGGAATAGGTGGCCTGTCTTTCCTTCTCTTAGCAAATGACAAGTGCAGACATCAAACACTTGCCTGACCATGCTCATGGCATTATCAACATAGCCCCCTAGTGATTACACTAACGTGGACGCTAAGTTCGGCGTCTGCTACCATTATGTCTGTATTTCTGCTTTTTATTATCAACCATGTTTATTGCCAAAACCTTGTTGCTGTCTATATCTTTCAGTTTATTTTATGAAATAACTGCACAAACATCTGTTCTTGAGTTTGTTAATACAGTCTCAGTGCTGCTGAATTGTCTACTCTTAACAACCAATTGCCATTCTTGAGTTTGTTAATACAGTCTCATTGCTGCTGAGTTGCCTACTCTTAAGAACCAGTTGCCATTCTTATGATGGGACTAGTTTGCTGTAGCAGATCCAGAAACCAGTAGATTGAGTAGGTGATTGTTGGAGTAATCAATTTTCCCAGAAATATGAAAGTATGGAACACTTGATGAGATTGTGATTGGCTTTGGCTGTTCTATGTGTATGAGATCTGCAGCTGCAAATGAGTACAGTACGCCTTCTTGGTGGACACTAAAGACGCATTTACACTCATCATAGCGAATACAAGAAGAAGTTACACTCATCAAACAACGTATGAAAATGAAATACAGAAATACAAAACAAAGATTACAGACCAGAGCATAATATCATAAACAAACTTGGCAGAAATGAGCAGACCATTTCATGATCCTCACGTTGAAAACAAGATGCTGTGGACTTCTTCTTCTTCTTCTTCTTCTTCTTCTTCTGCGTTCATCCGGAGTTTTTTTTTCGGACGTGATTGCGTTGTGCCTGTTTACAGCAGAGCTGCGTTCTTGCGCCGTTAGGCCGACACATCCGACTTCTGCGGGCATTTGTTGACCGGGTTAACCTTCCCGGGGGTTTCTTAGGACGTTTGACTCTCACTGTTGTGGTGTTATCCCCCATCCCAGCTGGCCCATACAGAACAGCCAAAGGCATCCTGGTCAGCCCTCAAGGGAAGGCAGGGGCAGACCATGGGCATTCCCCGCCATCCATGGAGGCTTCCATAATTGCAGAGCCAAAACACAGCGCTCTGGTACTGGGCTCACCCAAGGAATCGTCACAACCTGCACATGGCTGCTTAGCCTCACTTCCGTATATTGGGCCTTCCGTTCACCATAGGCTGTTCTTCCGGAAGCCAGAAGAATGCAGTCTGCAGATGACATCCACACAGTGAGCTTTCGATTTGGACTTTCCATGTAATGGATTTGCTATCCAAGCAATATTCCATTTCATGCCTCTGGGAGGCTTGTGTAACCGACATGCTTGTGGTATGAAGTGTGGCAGTCTAAAAACTTCTTCATGCACCTTTAAATGTCAACTTGAATGTAGTTAAAGTAAGCTGCAGTAAACTTGAGCTGGTTGATATGTCCATAGAGCTTGTCCTCAAATGAAGCAGGTGTGGGCCAAAATATCTTTCTCTGTACTGCATATATTGGGCACTCCTGCAGCAAATGTTTAGCTGTCATTTTACCAGTTCCACAATTACATTCATCGGTATCTCCTATCTTTAGTTTATTGAACAAGTGGTATTTCAGCCTGTTATGTCCTGTGCGTAGTCTGAAGATTGCTACTTGTTCTCTTCGGTCGAGTTTGTAATATGCATCATCCTTCCGGTGGCCTAGATGTTCTGATTCCCATTTGGCTCTATAAGTGTTTTTTATCAACCTCTTTACCTCATTATAGGTTATGTCTATGTCAGGCTGTGGTAGTCGTCCACCCTCTTTTGCTAGTCTGTCAGCCTCTTCATTTCCAGGTATACTGCAATGTGATGGGATCCATTGTATTACAACTTTTTTGGATTTCTGGCATAGACCATGGAGTGCTTGCTCTTAGGTCAGCTAGTTCTGTGCTGTTTTTGCTCTTCAGTATTGAGACAGCTGACTTTGCATCTGTGAAGATAGCTATTTGCTTCTTTTATTTTCCTCCATCAAGAGCATTTCTGCTGCAGTTTTCAAAGCCTCTACCTCCACTTTGAAGTTACTTGAAAATTTTCCAGTTGCCACTGACCGTGTTTTTTTTCATTCCATTTTTTAAATTTAGGAGAATTGCTCCTCCTCCATTTTCTATTGAATTTTTGGCTGATCCATCTGTATATGCATGGGCCCAATTGCTGCTTGGGTAATGTTCTTTTATGTAATTTAGGGTTATTTTTCTTCTTTCGGTTTCATTCCGAGTGTTCTTTTTCTCAATACCAGGAACGTTTTCTATCATCTCAGGCAGTTGCTGCTGTCTCAAAGCTGGGAACTTGTCTGAGATGCTGTGGCCTTAGAATAGGTCTCACAGACTCTGCCTGCAACAATGGAGCACTCCAAACTGCAGACTTTATCAAAGAACAAATCTGGCTCGATAAAGTAACTACAGGACAGTTTGTTTTGGGACCAGTAAAGATCTTGTACATATATGCCCTGTTCATGACCAGCGTCAGAATAGATGTGTGGGTAAATTTGATACCAATAACTGGACTTGATTCAACATTAATTGCTACTGATACTGGCAGTAACCATCTGAAATGAATGAAAGACTGGTTTTTCCTGCTGTCATTGGTTTTCATATGGTGAATTTTGCAGTTTTTCCAGTTATTCTCTTTACCCATCTGTTAAAGCAGTCTTCTTGTACAAGGGGCTTCAAATGAAAACCTTAAAAGTGTGATAGAAATTACAATAACCATGCCATTGTCTTGTAACCTGTCAATATTTTTGTTAAGGATTCAAGAGTGTTAAGCATGTGACATAACTGTGCAAACGAATGCTGTGACGTCATAAGGACAGTTTAAAGATTGCCACCCCACTTTTGACATGCACCAAAGAGAAGCAGCGTTCTGTTGTCTGTTTTTTTTTATCAGTGGAGGGGTGAAACCTATAGAAATTCATCGATGACTAATTGATTGATTTAGGAACCGACATCACAGCGCTCGGGGCATTCCCATATGCGCTCCGTCCCCATCCTCAGAAGCCAGCGATGAGTTCCAATCCCAATAGTACCAGTAGCAATCTGATTATATGTGTGTCTTGCCTTTCCTCTAAGCGTCGAGCATCGGCCAGATCCCCTCGTCATTCTTGCCAGACCATGATATTCATTGATGAATGAAGGTCCAGTATGGTAATGCATGCCTGTCAGTCTAGCAAGTGTATGATTGGAGTATGAAGTTTCAAAATGGCGGGACTTCTGAGATAGATTTTTTTGGTCCAATGAAGAGGTACAGCACACATGACTAATAGCATTTTTCTACGGGAATCCAAGCACTTTATGAACGCTGGAGGACTTGCACTGAATGCAGTGATGACTACATCGAAAAATGATACATTTGTTCTTTACTTTTTCAGAATATATTCACCAAATATTTTTTTTAAACATTTCAGGTTTTCATTTGAAGCCCTGGTCGTATATTGTTTCTAAGAATCAATTTTACTTTGTCATGCTGCATAGTCTGTTCTATTCTCATTTTGTGGTTCCTGCTTAAGCTTTGTCCCAGTCGGATGCCCTCAAGTTGTGGATTTCTGTTCCTACCAGAAGATGTATTTGTTTTAAATGGTGTTTTGAGATAAGTGATTGGTTAGAATTTTAGACAGAAAACCTATTGTAGGATAAAAATATTACATATTTATTTGCCACTGAAAGTATTTCATAGCTTGGTAAATAAATAATCAGTTTTGTAGCCCATACATTTTGGTTGATAACTTGTTACTGCCTAACTCTAAGCTGATGGTGTAGGTCCACTGTGGAGTAACATATTGTTAAATAATTTGAAATGTTATATAGGCTAGGGCAAAACAGCTGTATGCAGAAGGCTATAAGAGTCTTAGCAACCTGGCCGGTGCTGAAGGAGCTGAGCTTGTCAAGGTCATAGAGCATTTGTCTCTACGTACTGCTAAACAGATCATTTCTGCTGCTAAGGTATGTTTATCTTTTATTACTTTTGTAGACTTATTGAGTAGTTTTAATGATTGGTATTATTCATTTGCTCATGAAATTAAGAGCAGATTAGTTTGTGAGATCACGGAGGGCAACATGAACTTGTTAATATTCTCAAAGCTGCCTGTAACAAATTTAGTATACCATTTTTTCTCTTGTTGCGTCATCATTTGTTCTTCTTTGTTGTTGTAGTGATATTCTCTTATACAGTACATATTGCTGTTTTAACCGCGCCCTATTTTATTGGAAATGCTTGGTGTGAGCAAGCTTAGGTAACATTTCATTATGCACACACAGTCGGGGGTGTTGTCACAATCTTCATGAAAGATCTTTTTTCACTCTTGATCCCCCATTGAGGTGTAGGCCCTCAAGCAACTCTCTCCAAGCTGTCCTATCTTAGCTACCCCATGCAGCTCTGTCCATGTTCTTAGCTACCCCATGCAGCTCTGTCCATGTCCTCCCATGTTCTTAGCTACCCCATGCAGCTCTGTCCATGTTCTTAGCTATCCCATGCAGCTCTGTCCATGTCCTCCCATGTTCTTAGCTATCCCATGCAGCTCTGTCCATGTCCACCCATGTTCTTAGCTATCCCATGCAGCTCTGTCCATGTCCTCCCATGTTCAT
This sequence comes from Cepaea nemoralis, assembly GCA_014155875.1. Classification (NCBI taxonomy): domain Eukaryota; kingdom Metazoa; phylum Mollusca; class Gastropoda; order Stylommatophora; family Helicidae; genus Cepaea; species Cepaea nemoralis. The sequence goes on along the minus strand of JACEFZ010027783.1, from coordinate 233,401 downwards.
TTCAGTCTCTCCTCTTCTCCATGTGGTTTTGGGCCTACCTTTATTTTATTCTTTTTGCCTTGTGGATTCCACGCAAAGGCACAAAAGATCAAGAGACAGAATAAGATGTTCTTTTTCTTCTTTTGTTCGCTTGAAATATGTCTATAACTGCAATGTTGTCTCTTGTATGAATTTAACTGTCTTTTTTAGTTCACTCAGCGGTCCACAGAGTTTTTAGGCAGTCTTGGAGTATGTGCTCTGCTGTCTGCGATGCCAATTCACATGTGCACATGGCTGATTCACCAATCTTAAATTTGTATGATTGGAGTCCCAGCTTGGAATTGGAGTTTCCCAGCTATACATGTGGTTGCGTAATCTATTGTGTCCTGTTCTGAGGCGCAGAAGAATTACTTGTTCTGGTCGGTCCATAATGTGGTAGTCGTCTTGAGCAAGTTTTGGTGGCTTTTTGACTGATTTAATCATTCTTTTCTTTTGGTGGTATGTAACAGGCACATCAGGCTGTTCTTCTTTTGCTCCTTCCTTAGCCAATCGATCAGCTCTGTCATTTCCGGGTACTCCACAGTGCGATGGTATCCACTGTATGGTGACCTTATGCTGACTGCTAAGTTCAGAAAGTATTGCCTTAGTACTGGCAATTTCCCAGACAGGAGCGCCTCGAGTACTGATTTTGCATCTGTCAATAGCACCACAGGTTGTATACCATGGCTGGTATTTAGTAATTTCGCTGTTGCTATCTAGATTGCTTCAATTTCAGCATCATAGTTATGCTTCAATTTCAGCATCATAGTTATGGCAGTACTTTCCTGTTGGTACTCTGGCCGTGTCCCTAGTATTATTTGGGTATTCCATATACACTCCCGCTCCTCCTTTAGAACAGCATTTTGTGCTGAACCATCTGTGTGGACTCGGATCCAGTGGTCCTGTGGGTATTCTTATCAAGGAAGTTGAGAGTGGCTGTTCTGCGCTGTACACTGTTCTGTTCTTCCTTGTCAGATATTCCTCTCACTTTTGTTTAATAAAAACATAAAAGGCATGGGGACTCCCTGGTGAAGTGGTCAAGACGTTTGTCCCACACTACACTATTTATCTTGCTGGTGAAGTGGTCAAGCTCATACTACACTGGTTGTCTCCCTGGTGAAGTGGTCAAGCTGCTGGTCTCACACTACACTGGTTATCTCCCTGGTGAAGTGGTCCAGCTGCCTCACACTACACTGTTTATCTCCCTGGTGAAGTGGTCAACCTGCTGGCCTCACACTACACTGGTTATCTCCCTGGTGAAGTGGTCCAGCTGCCTCACACTACACTGGTTATCTCCCTGGTGAAGTGGTCAAGACGCTAGCCCCACACTACACTGGTTATCTCCCTGGTGAAGTTGTCAAGACGCTAGCCCCACACTACACTCGTTATCTCCCTGGTGAAGTTGTCAAGACGCTAGCCCCACAATACACTGGTTATCTCCCTGGTGAAGTGGTCAAGACGCTAGCCCCACACTACACTGGTTATCTCCCTGGTGAAGTTGTCAAGACGCTAGCACCACACTACACTGGTTATCTCCCTGGTGAAGTTGTCAAGACGCTAGCCCCACACTACACTGGTTATCTCCCTGGTGAAGTTGTCAAGACGCTAGCACCACACTACACTGGTTATCTCCCTGGTGAAGTTGTCAAGACGCTAGCCCCACACTACACTGGTTATCTCCCTGGTGAAGTTGTCAAGACGCTAGCACCACACTACACTGGTTATCTCCCTGGTGAAGTTGTCAAGACGCTAGCACCACACTACACTGGTTATCTCCCTGGTGAAGTGGTCAAGATGCTAGCACCACACTACACTGGTTATCTCCCTGGTGAAGTTGTCAAGACGCTAGCCCCACACTACACTGGTTATCTCCCTGATGAAGTGGTCAAGACGCTAGCACCACACTACACTGGTTATCTCCCTGGTGAAGTGGTCAAGACGCTAGCCCCACACTACACTGGTTATCTCCCTGGTGAAGTGGTCCAGCTGCCTCATACTACACTGGTTATCTCCCTGGTGAAGTGGTCAAGCTGCTGACCACACACTACACTGGTTATCTCCCTGGTGAAGTGGTCAAGCTGCTGGCCTCAAACTACACTGGTTATCTCCCTGGTGAAGTGGTCAAGCTGCTGGTCTCACACTACACTGGTTATCTCCCTGGTGAAGTGGTCAAGCTGCTGGTCTCACACTACACTGGTTATCTTCCTGGTGAAGTGGTCAAGACGCTAGCCCCACACTACACTGGTTATCTCCCTGGTGAAGTGGTCAAGACACTAGCCCCACACTACACTGGTTATCTTCCTGGTGAAGTGGTCAAGACGCTAGCCCCACACTACACTGGTTATCTCCCTGGTGAAGTGGTCAAGCTGCTGGTCTCACACTACACTGGTTATCTCCCTGGTGAAGTGGTCAAGCTGCTGGTCTCACACTACACTGGTTATCTCCCTGGTGAAGTGGTCAAGCTGCTGGCCTCAAACTACACTGGTTATCTCCCTGGTGAAGTGGTCAAGCTGCTGGTCTCACACTACACTGGTTATCTTCCTGGTGAAGTGGTCCAGCTGCCTCATACTACACTGGTTATCTCCCTGGTGAAGTGGTCCAGCTGCCTCATACTACACTGGTTATCTCCCTGGTGAAGTGGTCAAGATGATAGCCCCACACTACACTGGTTATCTCCCTGGTGAAGTTGTCAAGACACTAGCCCCACACTACACTGGTTATCTCCCTGGTGAAGTGGTCCAGCTGCCTCATACTACACTGGTTATCTCCCTGGTGAAGTGGTCAAGACGCTAGCCCCACACTACACTGGTTATCTCCCTGGTTAAGTGGTCAAGATGCTAGCCTCACACTACACTGGTTATCTCCCTGGTGAAGTTGTCAAGACGCTAGCCCTACACTACACTGGTTATCTCCCTGGTGAAGTTGTCAAGTTGCTGGCCTCACACTACACTGGTTATCTCCCTGGTGAAGTGGTCAAGACGCTAGCCCCACACTACACTGGTTATCTCCCTGGTGAAGTGGTCAAGATGCTAGCCCCACACTACACTGGTTATCTCCCTGGTGAAGTGGTCAAGATGCTAGCCCCACACTACACTGGTTATCACCCTAGTGAAGTGGTCAAGCTGATGGCCTCACACTACACTGGTTATCTCCCTGGTGAGGTGATCAAGACACTTGCCTCACACTACACTGGTTGTCTCCCTGGTGAAGTGGTCAAGACACTAGCCCCACACTACACTAGTTGTCTCCCTGGCACATTAAATATGGACTCAGTTGGATTCTGGAAATACATTTGTGTTTTACAAATTTAACTAATGAAAAATTCAAAACCTTTAATAGCTTAAGAACACACAAAAGCTATTAGGTGCACATGACATTTTAGCTGGTTTCATATTGTTATATGTTCATAATGAAGTTACTGTCCCATTTAGTCATATTATAAACATATGGACTGAGTCCAGGTAAACATATTTTTACATTTTCATCACAATTTGTCATGATGTAGATTTGAAGCTACTGTGATAGCATTATGTCGGTTTACATTTCACATTATGTATACACAACTTTAAACATTTATGAATTAAATGTAACAATAATCTGATTTATACATACTAGAAAGGTGTTAAAAGCCCAATACACAACAAACCGTTCTGCGGAAAGAAAAAAATAATTGACAATGGCCATCTATTGGAATTTTTTTAATGACTACTTAAAAAACTGATAGTGCAGTTAATTGCACAGAATTTCATTGTGTAATATCAGTCAGACACAGAAAAAGTTAATAATAATGTTGTGATGGTCATCAGGATTACCTTATGAGTATTTAATGCAACTTGGTTAAACTTAAATGAAAAAGATACACATTGAATATGTCCTTGTATTCTCCAGTATGATACATCTTTTGTCTTGTCTCTTCTAAAATATGCAACTGACAGAATATTTTGGAAGAGAAAAAAGCTGCTTTAATGGAAGAAGTGGAGTCTTTAGCACCTATCCCACAGCTGCCCTTATGAGCAGAAGAACATGTGAGTCACATGATTGAAGTTGCTGCCTCAAGATCAGCTGTTTGTCAGCAGATGGAGTTGTTGTCACTCAGTAATGACCACCATTAGTTTTCTCAGTGTACATAAGTAACTTTACAAACTGTGTGTGATATTAGTTTGTTCATTTATTTGTTGGTGTTTGTTATTAAAGCGATCTGAGAGTAAAGTCACCTGTAATATTTATGTTTATATTGTTTGTTCACTTATGATTATTTTAATCATGTTCTGTTTGAGGCTTATATTGTAAATTGTATAATGTTGGCATTTTACAAGAAATTACTTAAAACATTTAACATGTATATGGTTATTATTTGCATGTATTTACTCATGCACACAGGTAGAAAGGGTTACACCTTATGTTCAATAATTTTTCTCTTAGTCATTTTCTATTTGATGTTTACATTTTAAAACGACATGGTTATGAAATGAAATATTACAAGTCGTTATCAGTGTGCCATTCAATTGGTCATCGGTTCTTAGAGTACACTGTACAATGAATAAACTTTACTTGATGTCAATAGTCTACTGAGTTTTTGTTTTTATTCCAGAATCTTAAATCTCAATTGATGCAAATAGTCTACTGAGTTTTGTTTTTATTCCAGAATCTGAGAATTTAATGTTTCCTGTACATGCTCCTGCATCCATTTTCTGTTGCTCGTGTCAAATTTCTGTCATTACTTACCGTATTATAGAAATTACTTATCTCTATCTTTGTTGTTTTACTATGCTATACTATATAACAGAAGGCAATATGTATACAGATTATTGGTTTATGCAGGAGTAATTATGTAGCCTCCATGCCAGATAGTAATGTGTGCTTATTATTATTTAGTTGCATGTCCTTCCCAGGACGTAGCAGTCAACCCCAGCATTTTGGTTGTTCGTGATTCCTGGACAAGTTTTACGTTCAGTAGTTTGCCATTGCTTTCTGAATGACCGGCACTTATACCTTTTTTTGAAAAAACCAGCACCGCTGTCTTTCGAACCCGGGTATAGAGGATTACGAATCACGTTCATAACTCCTATGCCATAGAAAATGTGTGCAGACGTGCTAAAATCTTAATTCATCATCAGATTTGTGCTATATGAGAACATTAGAAAGCCTCAGTGAATAACTGCGGTGTTGACTTTGGAAATTGTGAGACTGCTGCTGCTGGTAAATCTACCTACTGAAGTCAGATCTCTGCTGACACAGCAACCTTGATGCGGTACAGATTTAGGAAGCTACCCAGAGGTGTTTGAAATAAAGAAGTAAAGAACCTTTTCATATGCCTTGAGGTATATTGGGTACATGGTCTACTTGAGCCATTTATCTCGGAATGGAGACCTGGCACTCAACCAGCTTACACCAAGTTCTTTGTAGACTGTTCATGATTGCCTGGATTTGACAGCTCATGTTTTCTACTGGATGAGGTAGTCAGTTTCATGCCAACCTTCCTTAGTCCTCTTGGGAAATGCACGGTAGGTTGCTGTGTCGTCACACTCAACCTCTGCATTCTTTGGCTGTTTGTATTTCTTGGCAAGTTTATGTTCAATAGCTTGCCATTGCTTCCTGAAAGACTAGAACACATTCTATTGTATGAAAATCACTGCAATGCAGTCTGCTGCCAAATCGCTCACAACTGTGTTTGGAAAGCGGTATGCGGGATTACAAACTGCATTTATAACCACTTCACCACTGAGCCAGCGGTGATTGGGTGCAGTTGTGATTGGGTGCAGTGGTGATTGGGTATGATGTCAGTATCACTCCAGCCCCTTTATTGCCCAGGACAATTCCTGGGAGAATAGGTCAATTTTAATAAATCCTCCATATGGACACATGACTGCCAGGCTGGCAGGCAAGCATGCTACCACTACACTATCACGGCTCCCACCCAGAGATTTGCAACATCAGATTATCTCTATCTGGTCAACAGTCAGTACTCCTCTATCCTCATTGAGCTATAGGGCCTTTTGTCATGTTGCTTTTCTTACTGCTCCGTGGGAAGGAGTTAATGACGCAGTTCCTAATGCTGCATACCCGCGTTCGAAACATTGCTGTGTTTTTTTAATGAAATGGTACTGGTGCCGGTCGTTCAGAAAGCAATGGCAAACTACTGAACTTGCCCAGGAATCACGAACATCCAACAAATGCTGGAGCTGACTGCTACGTCCTGTAAAAGATATGCAACAACTTTTTTTTTTAAATTCTTATTAATCATAGGCTGAATTATGAAGACAACAATATGTACGACCAGATATGGGATTCTAAGGACTCTGGCAGGACAGTTTAATGATGTGGACTTTGCTGGCATTGCCTACCTGTCCCAAACACGAAATCAGATAGAAGATACATTAAACATATTGCATGCGAGGTCACAACAATTAGTCTAAACTTCAAAGGGTTAATGAGACTCATCGTATAGCAGGCCCTTTGCAGAACGTGGCTTTCATTACGGTGCGTCGAAAAGTCTTTCGATCTCTTGCCATTTCTCATGCCATAGGTTCGATTCCTGGGATTGCCGCTCGCAAAGGGAAGGAAATACTGCCTCCTATTCCTCTATGCACCCAAAATATAGTCATAGAACATCAAACAAACGTAGCGGGCCCCTGCTTCAGGGCTTCTTCTTCTTCTTCTTCTTCTTTTAGAAGAGAATTAGAGACAAAAGAATAATGTGCAGAGATGTGGAAGGAGCTGTAGGAACAGCAAAAGATAGAATTAGAGAAAAGAATTATGACAAAAGTTATGACAACTAAGACAAAAGAATAATGTGCAGAGATGTGGTATGAGCAGCAAAGGATTGATTGCAGGGCTTGGTGGGGGATGGCTTTGGGAGATGAGAGATAGAAGAAGATACCCAACACTTGATTATTTTAATTTGCAGTTGACAATGTGGCCGGTTGTTTATGAGAATATGGTGACGCGTAACTTTGGTAATCCCCATTCACTTTTCAGGTGTTGCGACTTATGTATACGAAGTAGGATCCCCATCTCTGCCACAGTGGCTAGCCATTATTTCTTGATATGTTCCAATGTGCTTCAAGTGTGTTGGACACTTTCTCTCTCTCTCTCTCTCTCTCTCTCTCTCTCTCTCTCTCTCTCTCTCTCTCTCTCTCTCTCTCTCTCTCTCTCTCCTCTCTCTCTCTCTCTCTCTCTCTCTCTCTCTCTCTCTCTCTCTCTCTCTCTCTCTCTCTCTCTCTCTCTCTCTCTCTCTGATGTTCTCCGTGATTTTGACCAAAACTGTAGTACCGATTTAACATTGGAGTTACAAAACAAAGTTTAAACTCAGCCCTAGATTAAAAATTTGTAACATTGGAATTACAAATGTTAAATTTGGGGCTGGGTTAAATTTTCTTTTTACTTCCATAAATTCCCTAGTGCTAGGAAAGCTCCTTTTGCCTTTTTTATTCCTATTTACACTAGGAACAACAATCATCATCAAGATCAGGACACTGTGTATGGTGTATTATATCTTATATCTTGTAGATATACAGAAGGGTACGAGACAAAGATGTGAATATTGTAGTATTACCCATATACCTGTATAATATATGGCCATTTCTTTTTTCCGCGTTTCCATCCTGTTTCAGGATAATGTGGTCAACACCAGCAACTTTCAGCTGTATGTTGATTCCTAGGCTAGATTACGCTCATCAGCACACCATGTCAACCACATTGTTGTTGAGAGTTGGTTCCTTTCTGGGGAGAATAGGAAACATATCTTCATAATTATTACCCTCCTGTGTGAAAGACGACGTATTGTACGGACTTGGTGTGGTGGAAGTATCCAGTCTGGCTTGGATTTCAGATGCAGTGTTTATGAGTGGTCTGCACACTTCTGGACTATTGGTACTTGATGTAACGGGAGTATGTCGTCTGGCTTGAGTTTCAGGTGGAGTAGCTAAAAGTGTCCGACGCGATCCTGTATTGGATGTATGGTGTGTCCGTTCTGGATATTTAATATTTTTGGCTAGCAAGCTGGTGCCCAATGTAGACAAATGTATTTGATCCTTATAAAGACTCTTTTTTTTGGTGCACCAGCCTGTGAAGTGAATGATGGCGTGTTGTTGATGAACTGTATCTTGTTTTGAGAACCGAACATCTGCAAAATGTTGTTATTTATGTCAGCTAGACGGCGCTGGATTCCATAACTCTGTGATATGATGGAGGAGAAGAAAATGGACGAGTTAGGAAAAGTGCGGTGCAATCCGTTCAAGAGTGCCAGCAGTTGAGACCCTGTGATTTGTTGGTTGTTCATGGTGTCATTAATACCAATATGTACGCTTGCCTTTTTAACGTTATGATTTAAGCCAACCTGCTAATCTTGTCTGTTAGCCGGTGAACACCAGCCCCAGGCAGTGGGATTATGAAAACTATGTCTTTGTCTGAAGTGGCCATCCGGTCGCTGTATAAACCTTTCATTAAAGAATCGCCTAGTATAATGTGTGTACAGTCAGGTCGTGCTGTCTGTATATGTTGGTTGTCAGCACGTCTCCCGTTGTTTCATCCATTTTCGATTATCAGCAGTCTGTATGTCTCCGTGTGGTTCTTCCGATGTATCTTGTTGTAGGCATTGTTGGCCATGTGCGGCATGTTAAAGCACTGTACGTTTTCTGGTGATTTTTCTTTAAGCACTTCGAACCTATTGCTTATTTTGACGTCAGTGGGGTAGACTACTTGTTGTTGTTTATCTTCCTCTGCGCATTGAGGTATGTGTTGTTGTTTATCTTCTTCTGCGCGTTGATGTGTTTTCATAGTGGTTATCGTTCAAGATGTCAGAGGGCCGGCCACAGCAGTAAGACGGAAATCTGTCGATACTGCGCCGATCACCACGCCTTCAAGGAGTGTCCGCTGGCCAAGCTGGACATGGACTTCCGAGCACCCAACAGCAAAAGAAAGTGCGCCAACTGCCTGGCCAAACATGGAGCAAGATACCTGGGCTGTCCGTACCTGCAAAGACATAGAGACGTCTTAAAGATCGCCATCACCACAAAGACACCATACAACGAAGCAATACGGAGGTGCGAGACAGCAACATGCATCTCACAAACCGAGAAAGAGCAACTGCAAAGCCAGATTGAGGAGCTAAAGAAGCAAGTCAAGCTATTGCAAACATCGGCACCAACCAGCGACAATGGGAAACTTCTTGCCGAAATAAAGGCGATCCAGCGGGACATCAAACAAGAGGTGGAGAATATGAGGCAGATGACAAAGATAAATGAAGAGATTCTGCGAGACATCAAAGCGGTGAGAGAAATTCTAACAACTGAAAGGGAGCCAATCCAAAACAAACCAGCACAAGAAACAGAAAAGCACACAGAGAAACCGCAAGATGACATCCAACAAGAGGACGAGCCGGAACCGCTAGACAAAGCCAGCAACCCAGCCACGACAATATCCCGCCAGACATCCAAAGAAAACCAAGACGAGCACCGCGAGGACGACACGGAGAGGCCCCGGTGGCCTACCTTGGAGGAGCTACGAGAGTCGGCAAGGATTGAGAAACTCAGACACGAGGAATTCAAAAGGTGCTGGATTAAAAGAGAAAAGAAGAAACCAAAAAAAACTCAGGAGACCCGTAGAATACCCAACTAGAATCTTGGAAGAGGATACCAACTACTCGTACTACATAGAAGACGGAAAAATAAAACCATGGCTGACCGTGGAGGAAAAACTCGAATGGCAGAAGCTAAAACTCTAAGATGAAAATAAGTACAAGAAGGAAAATAGAAACGTCGAAAAGCTCCTACAGAAAATACACAAAAAAGGAGACTAAAAGACCTAATAAAAAGTCCTTATAAGGACTACAGCCAGACGAGCCAGGAGCCAACAAAGAAAACCACAAGAACAGACGAGCACAAAGGATAGCCGCCGACCGATCCCCCAGCTGACGTCACAGACACAAACCAACATAATCAGTCCGAGATAGGACTCACAAGACAAGAATTAGGGTGAACAAACCCACAAAAACCTCGGTCCTCAACAATAACCGACGCTGAGGAAGCAGGTTGAACGAGGCCGAATTTGGAATTTTTGTTTTGAAAATTGGAATTGGAATTGGAATCGTCCCATGATGCATAGGTTCTGTTTCTGACCGCTGAGAAAATGGCCGGGTTGATCCAAAATCCGCCCAAAGAAGCTCAAAGAGCGGAGGATATGTGTGTAGGTGGGGGATAGTGTGGTGTGGGGATGTATGCAATTGGTGCTGGGAATGTGTGTTTGGGTGGGGGATATGTGTGGGTGAGGGGATGTGTGGTGGTTGGGGGAAGTATGTGTGGGTGATGGGGTGTGTGGGTGGGAGATGTGTGCGTGGGTGGGGAATGTGTGTGGGGGTGTGTGAGTGGCTTAGGGATGTGTAGGTGGGTGAAGGATGTGTATGTGTCGGGGTGGGATGCGTGAGTGGGTGGAGGATATGTGTGGGTAGGGGTATTGTGATCAAGAGATATTTGGTTGAGGGTGGGTGGGATGTGTGGGTGCATAGTGGAGGATGTATGGGTAAGTGAGTGTGTGTTGGAGGATGGATGTGGAATTGTGTATGCGTTGGGAGGGGTGTGTGGTGTGTTGGTTGGGGATATGTGTGTGTGGGTGGGAGATTTTTGTGGTGTGTAGGTGGGAGTATGTGCGGTGGGTGGGTGAGGGTATCTGTGTGGGTGTGGGTGGGGATATTGTGTGGTATGTGGGTGGGGGACATGTGTAGGTGGGGATGTGGGTGTGGGATATGTGTGGTGCGTGGGTTGGGAATATTGCGTGGTAGGGGATGTATGTGATGTGCTGGTGGGAGGTGTGTGGTGGGGGATCGGGTTAGGGCATATGTGGGTGGAGGATGTATGTGTGGGTGGTCGGGTGTGTGTGAGTGGATTTGGGATGTATAGGTGGTTAGGGAGAAGTGTGTGTGCGTGGGTAGGGAGATGTCAGTTGGTGGGGATGTGTGTGTGTATGGTTTGGGGATTTGTGAGTGGATGTGCGATGTGTGGGTTGGTGGAAAATGTGTGTGCGTGGGTGGGGAATATGTTGTCGATGGAGGTGTGGCTGGGGGATGGGTGGTTGGAGGTGTGGGTGGGGAAAGGATGTGAGTGTTAGGATGTGTATGTGGGACGTGTGGGTTGGTGGGGGATGTTTGTGGGTGGCGAGTGTGTTTTGGTTGGGGGAACAGGTGATGGCAGTGTGTGTGTGGGTGGGAATGTACGGGAGGGGGATGGGTCGGTTGGTGGGGTATGTATGTGTCCCTGGGTGTGTGTGTGGGGGTAGGTGGGGGTCTGTGTGTAGGTGGGGTGATGTATGGGTAGGTGGGAGATGGGCCTTATAACATGGTAATTTGCCTTGTTTATGTTCACAACATTCATTTCACAATGTTTATTTTTCTTCCTATGTAATTGTATAATGCTCTTGATGAACGAAAGACGAGTGATTGGAAGGGCCGAATGTAAGACAGGGCCTGCGTGCCCAATTTGTGACCCTTTTAAAATAAAGTTGATTTGAGGAAGATGCTATAATGAAGAGGTGGAATGAGTATATAAGAGAATTATATGAAGGAGAAAGGGGAGAATTAACAGAAGATAGTAACTTAGAAGGTCCACCTATTCTGAAAGAAGAAGTCGCTGACGCTATGAAACGTATGAAGAAAGGAAAAACAGCTGGGCCAGATGAAATCACAATAGAAGAATTAGACGTATTGGGAGAATTTGGAGTAGATATATTAACCAAAATGTTGAATGATATTTACAGCAGTGGATATTTACCCAGTGATATGCTGAAATCTTTATTTATAGCTATACCAAAAAGACCAGGAGCAATTGATTGTGAAGATTTTCGTACAATTAACCTTATAAACCATATCACTAAGCTTCTACTCAGAATCATAATGAGAAGAATCAAAAAGAAAATAAAAATGGAAATTAGTGAAGAACAGTATGGATTTGTGGAAGGAAAGGGCACAAACAATGCAATTTATACATTACGGACACTAATAGAAAGGTCAATAGAGAAACAGAGAGACATATATTTGTGCTTCATAGATTATACTAAGGCATTTGATAAAGTAAAACATGATGAACTGATTAAAATGTTGGAAGATATCAACATTGATGGAAAAGATTTAAGAATAATAAAGAATGTTTACTGGAACCAAGTAGCAGCAATTAAAATGGGAAATAAAGAGGGTAGTTACGAACAGATAAAGCTAGGAGTACGACAAGGGTGTGTCTTGTCACCAGATCTTTTCTCCCTGTATAGCGAAGTAATAATGAGAGAGATCAAAGAGATGCCAGGAATACTAGTTGGAGGTTATAATATAAATAATATACGCTATGCAGATGACACAGTATTGGTGGCGGATAATTCAACAGACCTACAACAATTATTAGACGTTGTAGTAACAGAGAGTGCAAGGAAAGGACTCTCCTTGAATATCAAGAAAACAGTAACAATGGTAATATCAAAGAAAATGGTGACACCAAAATGTGACATAGAAATAGAAGGGAAAATCCTTAACCAAGTTGATAATTTTAGATACCTAGGGGCATTTATAACATCAGATGGAAGATGTACAACAGAGATTAGGAGTAGAATAGGGCAGGCAAAAGCCGCTTTTCAGAAAATGAAGAGTATCTTATGCAATAAGTCACTATCACTGAATGTAAGAAAGAGAGTGCTGAAATGCTATGTAGAACCAGTTTTGCTGTATGGCAGTGAATCTTGGAACGTAAATGAACAAATTAAGAAGAAATTAGAAGCAACAGAGATGTGGTTCCTGAGACGAATGTTGCGAATTCCTTGGACTGCCAGAGTAACTAACGACGACTGCCTGAAACAGGCTAATGAAACTAGAACATTATATACAACAATAAGACAGAGACAAACATCTTTCTTCGGTCACGTGATGAGAAGAGAGGCATTGGAGAACATCGTAACAACTGGAAAGATCGAGGGGAAGAGAGGCAGAGGTAGACCAAGAGAAGTGATGCTGGATGGATTGAGACGGTGGCATGGAGGAATATCAGCACCAGAGTTGATCCAGAAAACCAAAGACCGAGATCTATGGAGAGCCATGAACGCCTACGCCAGCCGGCACGGCACTTGATGATGATGATGATTTGATTTGTGATTCAGTTTCTTTCATTTGAAGGATGTCGACCAGTGGACATTCGTCGAAGAATGCAGGCATCGTACGGTAAAAAAATGTGCTTCGAAGACAACAGAGACAGACTGGGCACGAATGTTTCGGAAAGGACGTCAGTTCACGACAGATCTTCGACGGCCGGGTCAAGCGCATATTGTTACAACAGAAAAAACAATCCCCAAAATTGATGCAGCAGTACAAATGAACCGTTGTCGAAGCATACGTTCATTAGCGAAAGAATTTGACGTGTCTATTGGGACAATTCAAAAGGTCGTTCGTAAGAAACTGCAATATCGGAAGGTGTTCACAGTGAGTACCGCGGATGTTGACCGACCACCAAAAAAAGGAACGCATGGGATGGCGTTTGAACCACTTGCTGCGTTACAGAGTGGTGGGTGATGCATTTCTCTTCCGCATAGTGGCAGGCGATGAATCATGGTGTCACCACTTTGAGCCGAGCAGCACAAGAGAGAGCATGCAATGGAAGCATGCTGGATCACCAAAAGCCACAAAATTCAAGTTACAGGTTTCCGCTGGTAAGGTTATGCTGAGCGTATTTTTTTTACCATGAAGGGCTATTGTTTTTACCATGAAAGAACCTGGTGTCAACAGAAACTCTACCCACTACTTGCAAGTACTAGACAAGCTGCAAAAAGCCATCAAGAATAAACGACCCGGCATGCTTTCTCGCGGTGTGATTTTGTTGTACGATAATGCTCGTCCGCATGTTGCAAAGATTGTGCATGAAGCATTAGCTTGGAAGAAGTGGGGAATTCTGCAACATCCAGCTTATAGTCCTGATTTGTCACCATGTGATTTTCATTTGTTCGGACCTTTAAAAAAAAAGCTCTCAAGGGGCAACGATTTCACACAGATGCAGACGTAATGAACGCGGTAAACACTTGGTTCAGTGAGCAACCCCATTCCCTTTTTTTGCGGATGGCATTCGCCGCCTACCTAAGCAATGGGGTGCTTGCCTGAATGCCTACGGCGACTTCTTCTGACCAACCCATGGTGCATAATTCATTCAAAATGAATGCTTTGTTTAATTCTACCACACCTGTTAATGTTTCTTTCATGCTTTTGTAATAAAGCCATTGGAACGGGTTTCAAATGAACGACCCTTATATGTATATATTTCTTGGTCGTCCTCTCACCTCGTATCCTAATGTTTTCATGTGAAACACACTAGGCCCTGGCTGATCTGATTCCATTCTAGCAAAACGTCCGACCGACTGAGCTCTTTAGTGTTCTATAAAATCGACAATTGGTGCTATCCCAACACGTTCTTAATTTTTCATTTGTCTTTCTATCGCTAGCCGTGTTATTTATACATCTAATTTCACATGATGTGATGTTGTGCATGTGTGTTTCTTAGACTGTCCATGCCTGACATTGATAACATAGCGTTGGAACAAATAAAGCATGAATAAACTTCTCGTTTTGTATGTTCGTTGGTATTGGGTTGTTTTAGCATAAGTACTATTTGATGGTTAATGTTATTTGAAATATTTGCTTTCTCTATTCTCTTTTGTGGGGAGAAAACTCAAACTTTGGTTACGTGGTTATATCAACGACTAGGAAGAATTTAACGGCAGGAGAAGACTATGAATTAAAAAAAAAAACAATATAAAAACTTTGGTCGACGAAAGCATCACTGAACGATGAATGAGTTCAAGATCAGACTGCTAAGTTGCTAAGGTACTTCGGTCATGTAAAGAGACATGAGACAGCTCGTGTAAAGAGACATGAGACAGACAGTGGGAGACTCCGTGGCGAAGTGGTCAAGCCGTTTGGCTCGGGCTCCGAAAGTTGTGAGTTCGATTCCGGGCCGCGTCCTTCGGTTCAAGAGTGAAATTTTACGGAGACTCATGTGGGTCGTCGCTAGAGCTACGTAGTTCGTGCTTTGTGCGACGCTTTCCTCACTGCGGAAAGAGACCGAGCCATGTAGGATAAAACCCAGTGCAATGAAGTCGACCCTATCGACTTTTAAGCGACTTTGTCTTTTTAAGACAGCTCCTTGCTAAAAAAAGGTGTGCTGGAAGGAAAAGTTGAGCTGGAACGTGCAAGAGGAAGACAATGTTTAATGTTACAAAAGGATGGACAGCATCAAGAGGTTGAAGGAAAGAAACCCATATTATATGAAAGAACAGTGAAGACACAGGACATGGGATGTCGCAGACTCATTACAGCCTTCTATGCGGAGATGGCATTTGATTCTGATTTAAAAAAAACATGTCTGGGTTAATGTGCAGGGGAAACCACTGCCAACAGAATTGACAACCGCGGGAGAAAGAAATGTTCCTAGAAACTTGCTAGATAATTACTAGATAGTAAAACAGAAGGGGATCTTATAATTATAATTGTTAGGTATGTTTATAACGGCAGTTTTGCCATAATCAATGCAGGCAGTTACATTATATTCACGAACAAGCAGTTACATTTTTAATATAATTATAATTTTAATTTATAACGCGCTGTTACACACACAAGTTCGTGGTTCAGTGTTCTGTTCAGGTTCCTGTGTGTGTGTACTGTACTGTAAGTCAGTGTAAGTAAAGTGTAAGCATAAGACCGTAAGTTGTCTTTTGATTTGTTAATGTTAGATATGTACTTACTTTACTTAAGTAAAATGGCTCATAATTTACACCTTAATGATTGTGTAGCTTAAATACTTTTGGCACAGTGGTTTGAAAAGAGCGGTGATGGGAGGCGGAACAAAGGAGTAAAACTAAAAGATTACAATTAAATACATTAAATTCATGCTTGTCATCACCATTTTTGGACAACAATCAGTACAATCAACTTAAAAGTAATATTCTATTTGTGGCTAACTAGGTTGCCTGATTATTAATCTGAGTTAAGGATAGACCCTAATATAACTTCTCTTCTGATGTTAAATGAGGTTGGGGTAATGTAATGTAATTGTATATAATCGGCACTATTCCGAATAACGGTCCCAAATTATTTAGTGTAAAAAGTATCCCTTACAGGGCCTCATTAGTTGATGTTGTCGATCACTTCCAGTTCAGTGTTTGGTGGACTGCTAAATCCGATCGATGGATGCAATAAATGTTTCATTTTGTTTCCTGGGCCCGGAAGGCCCTCACTGTCGTCGGAGTGTATATCTATTTCCACATATAACTGATAGGTATACACTCCGATGACAGTGAGGGCCCTCCGGGCCCAAAAACATTTATGTTTATGTTAGGCTCTATTCGCAATAGCATTGCGAATAAAGAAAAATTATATTCGCAATTGAATTGTGAACAAAGAAACATTATATTCGCAACAGAATTGCGAATAAAGAAAAATATTTGCAATATTATTGCGAATAAAGATAAATTGTATTTGCAATAGAATTGTGGGAAGTAACAAACATGTCATGGCGTCTGCTCACTAGTCAATTTTAGTTTGAGCCAGTAAGAAGTCTAAGAAAGTGGTTAATTTAAATAGGAATGTTCACTGTTGCAAGTTTAATTCTGCCGAATTCTCCGTAATTTTTATTGAATCACCCTTCTTCTTACTTCTGTCCGTTCTTCTGGCATCCCGCTTTATTTTTACATTACGTTAGTCCTGTTTAAATATCAAGAATAATTTTCCAAAATTGGTATCCCCAATACAAATAACGATCCCTACAAATAATTGTGTCCCCAGGCGAGTTCAAGAATTGTTAACTTTCGTTTGTGTACACTTACTGTTACCAGGCATTCTTCATGTTTGTTTACGTTACCGTCCTACTATTTATGTCCTGATAATTCTGGTCCAAGATGACAGTAATATGCTTCGCCTTAGAGAACGAACGAACAGACTTTATTTTCAAAGGGTAACAAATTGGGCACGCAGGCCCGTCTTACATTCGGCCCTTCCAATCACTCATCTTTTGTTCATCAATAGTGCATAGGAAAAACATTGTCAAATGAATTTTGTAAACATAAACAATGCATATTACCATGTTATGAGACACATCCACCACCCACCCACACATCCCTCATTCACCCCCCCCCCCCCACCCAACCCCACACACACACACCCCAGGCACACATACATGCCCCTACCCATCCACCACATCTCCCCATCCACACACTCCCAGCAACCACACATTCCATCCACCCACACCCCAAGCATACATACATTTCCCAACCCACACTTCCCTCACCCACACACATCTCCCCACCCACTCACATATCCTCCACCCGTCCCATTACCCACCAACAATCACCCACCCACATATCCTCATCCACCCACACACATCCAACCACCCAGCCAAACACACATCCCTCATCCACACATCCAACACGCACACACACATCTCCCCGCCATCTCACATATCCTGCACCTACCCAAACACAAATTCCGCACCCACCCACATAATCTCCCATCTCCCCCAGAACACTCACAGATCCCAAGCCCACCCATACAAACATCCCCCACCATCTCCTAACCTACACACACTCACCCACCCACATATCCTCTACCCATCCACACATCCTCTACCCACTCATCCCGCAACCAAACATTCTTTAACCACACACCCCTACCCATATACACACACACATCCCAACCCACACACACATCTCCCCACCCATACCCACATCCCTACCCACCAACACATCCCCCATTCACAAACACACCTCCCATCCACGCACACCCAACCCACACACACTTATCGCCCACCCATACACTCATCCCCCTCACACATCCCTCCACACACATACTTATCCCCCAACCACTAAAACCCACACATCCCTCACTCATTCATCAACACATACATCTCCCATCTACCCACCCACACTCACACACCCCACTCACCCCTCCAAACACACATCCCCCACCCTCACACACATCAACACCCACCCGCACCCAACCACACCCCCACCCACCCATACACACATACTTTATCCACACCTATCTTCCCTCCCACACAACACCACACCCACACACATCCCCAAGACACATCACTCACTCACACACATCCCCAAGACACATCACTCACCCACACACATCCCCAAGACACATCACTCACCCACACACATCCCCAAGACACATCCTGCACCCACACACACATCTACCCACCCACACATCCCCCATCTACAATCACCCTCACCATTCACCATCCAACCACACACACCCCACCCACCCAGACACATCCCCCTCCCACACATCCATCACCACATCCATCACCCACATCCATCACACACACATCCCCCACACCTCCACACACACATTCACTCACACATCTCTCACACACCCACCCACACACACACTCCCCACCCATCCACCCAAACATCCCACACCCACACACTCACAACCACCCCCACCTGCATACATCTCTGCCATATAGCTGGTGCCCGAGAATTACATCACAGAAAGTACGTGGAGAATCCTTGAAGCCGAAAGCTCAGAGAAAATAGGAGACAAGTTGTCAACAGAGAAAACGTCACGCTGACGTCAATTAACAACAAACAGACCTTGTGGAGTTCTCGACAGAGAAGGCCATGCAATTTGTTTCTGGAGCAAATTAGTGTGGCTAAAGACTTGTTGGCATTTATCAGTGGCTATAAAGATAACAGATGGAAGGATGTTATAGAAGATTAATAGCACCACATATTCAGAAATGGCGGGCAGAAACCTAGACGGAATCTATGCAGCAGCGAAGCCAGCCTGTGTGAATGAAAGAAAGAAGGATATGTACAGAGGCATAACAACAATGGCGAACACTTTAACAGGTTTGATTGTATTTGAAAATATGTATTTTGTACCTAGAACTTAAATGCTGCCTGGCAATAACAGGCACATTAAGTGTACAAGAGGATATTTGTTGCAACCACCAGTGTCAGCTGTCAGATTAAAACAGCATTCGTATTGTTCAACCCAGAAGTTACTTCGTCTTTTGAGTTCACAGTTGAGGCTCCAGTTGTTGTCACCTTGACTAGTTGTCATTGAGCCGAATCTATTGATACCTGCTGTTGAGTTCATAAATTTATAGATAACGCATCATAATGAAGAGGAACCTACAGCTTGGCAATCTCCCACCCACCACACATCCCCCACACCCACATCTCCCCACCCACATATATATTCCCCCACCCATCCCATAACCCAGCAACAATCATCCACCGACATATCCTCCTCCGCCCACTCACCCTCAACCGCCTAGCCAAACACCCATCCCTACCCACACACACATCTCCCTGCCAACCCATACATCCCGCACGTACCAGCACACAAACCCCACACACACAAACCCCGCACCTCCCATACATCCTGAGCCCACCCACACACTCCATGAATCCACCCACACAGATACATCTCCCACCATCCCCCAACCTACTATTATGAATAAACAGACACACACACTCACACTCCCTTACTCACTCACACTCACTAACTCTCTCACTCACTCTACAGTAATGTGCATGCGATTATAGTATACATGATAAAATCAAGTGGTATACAAAATGATACCTCGTAATATGAAAGATGAGAATACATAAAAAATATGGAATAGCATGTTACATGACATGCGTGCGCTCCTCTCTCTCTCTCTCTCTCTCTCTCTCTCTCTCTCTCTCTCTCTCTCTCTCTCTCTCTCTCTCTCTCTCTCTCTCTCTCTCTCTCTCTCTCTCTCTCTCTCTCTCTCTCTCTCTCTCTCTCTCTCTCTCTCTCTCTCTCTCTCTCTCTCTCTAGACATACACACACTCTCACACATTCACTCTCTCTCACTCACACTCACTAACTCTCTCACTCACTCTACAGTAATTTACATGTGTTCATTTTATACATGTTAAAATGAGTTGGCATTCAAAATGATAATATGAATATGAGAATACACAAAAAAATATGGAATAGCATGTTAGATGACATGCATGTGCTCAACTCACTCTCTCTCTCTCTCTCTCCCTCCTCTCTCTCTCTCTCTCTCTCTCTCTCTCTCTCTCTCTCTCTCTCTCTCTCTCTCTCTCTCTCTCTCTCTCTCTCTCTCTCTCTCTCTCTCTAGACATACAGACACTCTCACACTCATTCACTCTCTCTCACTCACACTCACTAACTCTCTCACACTCTACAGTAATTTACATGTGTTCATTTTATACATGTTAAGATGAGTTGGCATTCAAAATGATAATATGAATATGAGAATACACAAAAAAATATGGAATAGCATGTTAGATGACATGCATGTGCTCAACTCATCTCTCTCTCTCTCTCTCTCTCTCTCTCTCTCTCTCTCTCTCTCTCTCTCTCTCTCTCTCTCTCTCTCTCTCTCTCTCTCTCTCTCTCTCTCTCTCTCTCTCTCTCTCACGTACCCACACACACACACACGCAAATACACACATATGTGTTGTTGTTGTTTGTTCATCAAGAATGATGATGACCATTCATTTCATCCAGTGAGGTTGAAAGTATGGAGCCGTGGGTTCTAAGATGGCTGATAAGGCCTATTTTGGCTCGAAATGTTCTTTGACAATGTGGATAAAGAATGCTTGACGTTTCTGGAGGAGGATTTCCTGCAGTGGTTTTTCTGTCCTGCCATTTCTTTACAGCTCTTGCAGTCCTGGTTGCCTCACACATGACTGCACCCTTGTGTAATGATGTTGTCACGAATTTCGGTCTCTGGCTGCAGTCTCCCAGGTGTCATGATGAATTCCAAAAGCATTCAGAGAGATTTTCTGAGCGTCTTTAAAGCGTTTCCTCTGGCCACCTTGGGAGCGTTTACCACAACGCAGTTCGCTGTAAAAAATTTGTTTAGGGATCTGTGATCAGGCATGCGAGTCAAGTGACCAGCCCAGCGAATCTGATTCTTCATTAGTAGAGTGTGGATACTGGGCATGGACGCTCTTTCTAGGACTTCAGTGGCTAGGATCATGTCTTGCCATTTAATCTTCAGTAGCTTTCTTAGGCAGACTGAACACACATATACCCACACACATATACCCACACACATACACACACCTACACAATCCACACCCGCATACACATACTTACGCACACGTACTCACATAACACACAAATACACACTCCCTCGCATACACTGCATGCATGCACACTTACATACACAAACATATACACATACATACACGAGCATACACACACACACACACATGCATACACACATATACACACGCACATACATAAACACACATGTACGCACACCTTAACACATGTACAGACATACACACACGCACATACATATAAACACATATGTACGCACACCTTAACACATGTACAGACATACACACACGCAAGCACACATATACACATGTACACACACATATACAGACATGCACACACACATCCACACATATAAACACACACATAGACACACCCATCCATCCACACACATACACGCTGCCTCACATAATCACTAAAACTAATATGAATAAACTCCCACACTTTTCATATGTACATACTGTCGACTATCGTGAGCATCCTCACAGAAAATTCAAAATTTGGGAAAAATGGAAAATATGTAAAATGGTGATGAAAATATGGTATACATTGTGTAACGTAAAAATAAAATAGTGGTCCAATCCAGTAAGATTCCTGGAATTGACATAAACATGATGTGATAAGCAGTGCATGTTAAATTCCATTGGCAGTAAAAATGCTAATATGAAAGATGAGGATACAGAAAATAATATGGCATAATGATATCTTTGCGCTTGTCTCTCTCTTTCTCTTTCTCTCTCTCCTCTCTCTCTCTATTTATTTTTCTTTCACGCACATTGGCACACTAACTCTCTCATTGTCCCATTCTCTCCCTCTCTCCCACTCACTATCTCTCTCTCATGCTTATACACACTCACTCTCACACTCATCCTCACTTACACACATGAGAGAGACATGATTAGGCAACTCAAACACCAGGCTTTCGATTGACTGGCCTCATAAATTAATAAATAAACAACAAAGAAATGATACGCATATAAAGTGCAGGAAAACCTGGTATATGTGAAGCAGGTGGAAAAGGGAGACGAGAGAGATAGATAACGAAGATAGTAAGAGAGACAGAGGTATGAGAACGATGTGTTGAAAGATGTTAAAGAGTGGTAAAGACAAGAAAGAGGGAGGTGGGAGATCAAGAAGGTGAGCGAGAGAGAGAGAAGAACTCGTGTTCGGATAGCTAAGTGCTATTCCCAAGACAACAAAAGTAGAAGACACATAAGAATAGAAAGACAAGTGTGCAGGTTCTTGTGCAGCAAGGTAAACACCTAATACACAAAATCCGTAGAAAACACTGTTTTTTGCCTAAAGCGAAATCATCAGACTAGCATTGGTTTATACCAACTTATTTGTTCTTCGTTTAGCAGGTATCTGATATGTGGTTACTTCAGTGCACGCTCCAAAGAGTAGAACAAGTCGGGAGAGAACAGGCAGGGCTCTGCTCTTGCTTGAGTCGGATGGACAAAAGAACACATACATCAGTGGGTTGCCTAAAAACACCAAAGATGGCAAAATCATAATAGAAAAAGATCAGATTTTACATGTGTGGTCAGATTATGTGAAAGACCTTTATGATGATACAAGAGTAGAACAATATGAGCATCAGAATAATAATAATAAAGGACCATCAGTGCCATGATCAAGGTTAGGTCATGGGACACTTACTGCATACATATCAGAGCTTCACGCAGTTAGCTGAAGATTGAGCAGGTACCACTGTTTTGCATGAATATGGTGAGGCGAGTGGCTGAGCAGGTGACAACGAGTCCTTCAGGTCAGGGCTCATTCACATCTGGACCGAGTTTGGGGTCGGACTGAAGATGGCGAATGGCAGAATCTCATTTTGCCGCCTTGTGTATATGCAGAGTTTGTGAAAGAGCGGTTGTATGCCAACGTCATTTGAGAGATCGAGCGACAGAGTTTGACTGTAGATGCCGAGTGCAAGTATTGTTTGAAGTGTAAAAATGTAAAAAAAACATATATTGGAAACAACAAGCTGCCATCAGAATTGATAATGATATGGGTCAATATCAGCCTATTAAAAGAGGTGTGAGACAGGGATGCGTAATGTCTCCAGATCTTTTTTCACTGTACAGTGAAAATATTTTCAGAAATATAGAAGATATGGAAGGAATCAGCATTGAAGGCGATGCATCAATAACATTAGACATGCAGATGATACAGTCTTGATTGCAGACAATGAACAGGACCTGCAACATTTAGTAGATGCGGTTTATGTACACAGTGAACACAGGGAGAGGGGCTCGAGACTGCACTTGAAACCATTGGCCTAGTTTGTATCAACAGTGGTTGTGTCACCAGGACAGCAATCCGCCTAGGTGATGAGGACAGTGCTATTGATCTGGCGCTGGTTTCTCCTTTTTGAATATGCGATAGCGATCATGACTCTCAGCCGTAAGCAGATAGAAAGGATGGAAAGGATACAGAACGAAGCTGTGAGCATTATTCTTGGGTGTACAAGAGATACAGCATGCAGGGCGATGCGCTACCTTCTTGATTTTCCCACCATTGAAGATAGAATACAAATTTGCAGAGCATGTGCCTACCTCCGAGTTAACGCAAACACACAACATCCACTGCAAAATGAAATTATGAAGGTGAAGGGTAGCAGGTTAAAAAGAGGAAGGTCGTGGATGGGTCAAGCCGAAGACATTCTTCAACAGTTCTTCTGAGGACTTAGAACCTGGCAAGGAGTGGGTACAACTGCCAAATAACAGATTTCCGTACATCTCTTTCAGTCTGCATCCAACTAGACGGAAAATGCAGACAAGAGGTGTGACCAAGCAAGAACACTACGCAGGAAGCCAAAGAAGATTGAAAAACCAACACAGATCTAGTGTTGTTAACAGCTACACGCTGCGGGATTTGCTGAGGAGGGGATACGAGCACTTATGGATTGAATGGTTCGATGTGCAATGAATATGATCTGTCGACTAACTAACTAACTAACTAAATAAATGGGCATATTCTAAAGCATGTGAATCGGTAGTTATCTCGGAACAGGCATGGACATATATGTCCATAATGAGAACCTCAGGGAACTGAGCCAAGCAATGAAGCATTTCTTTAGTCATGAATGCTAAATAAACTCACCACCCTCATTTGTTCATCACCTTTTCAGCAGCCCACCAACACACTCAACCGGAAGTTATCGACAACACATCAATGCTTGTTCCAATATGTACAATTTTTTCACAAAGAACATGCTTTCGAACAGTATTTACAACTTTTGTATCACAATTTTGACATATAACTGAAATATTATTAGTACATAATTCCATTTTCTCAGTTCTATATTTTAGTTCTTAGTGTTTAATATTTTTTATTATATCACCCAATGAGACCCTGTAAGAGATGCTTCTTACAATAAATATTTTGGGACCGTTGTTCGGAAGAGTGCCTATATAATAACTTGTCATGAAAGTGCACGAACGATAAAGTAGGGAACCGGGAAGGATAAAGTTTTTTTTGCCAGCTGTGCTTAAACAGGAATATTCTACAAGGGACTTGCAGTGTGATGATCTCTGTTTTGTTATGTAAATTAGATATAGTTAATCTATTAACTTCCATATGATATAATAACTCTGCTGAATGCACCTGATGATATCCAGTGAAATGAAATATATGTCTGGCATCACATTATGCAGCGTACTGTTTATTGCTTCTTTATTGCTTATGTTGTATTTGTTATGCCACTTGAACCCATCTGGACTATTTTTGGGATATATTGTGTCTACTGTTTAACTGATTCAGTGCCAAACAAAACATAGGTTTAGACTAAACATGGTACACAATGAAATGCACGAATATTATAGTATAAATTTCCATTAACTGAGCATTGAAATTGCGTATGATACCACAAAGTAAAACAAATAACGCAATGACCGTAGTATGTTGGTATATCGTCCTGCTGTCCAA
Source organism: Cepaea nemoralis (assembly GCA_014155875.1). Lineage (NCBI taxonomy): Eukaryota > Metazoa > Mollusca > Gastropoda > Stylommatophora > Helicidae > Cepaea > Cepaea nemoralis. The sequence goes on along the minus strand of JACEFZ010027783.1, from coordinate 208,359 downwards.
ATGGGTGGGAGATCAAATTTGGCGATCTATTTTCTTTTGGCACTGCATCAGTTAAGGTAATAATAATATGACTCATCTTTCATTTATCTGTATGTGTCAGTCAGCATGGTATGTCTCTAGTTGTTCAAACATTCATCTCCACATGTCAGCATGGTATGTTTCTAGTTGTTCAGACATTACAACACAAAAATCTAATGTATAGAACAAAATGAAACCCAGTAGTAGTTCATCAAGTATTATGTCAATTATACATGGAGACATATTTTGTATGTAACTTAATTGTCCATTCAGCAAGAGACGGTAAAAACAAATGTGGTTGCCTTTTGTTCATTACGGGCCGCTCCCCGCACAAACCAGGGACGGTCGGACTGCAGACGGTATCCACTCAGTGAGCTTTCGATGCGAACATGTTCTAGTCGCTGTGCCCAGAAAACGAAATAGTTAGAGCTGTTCCGGGCATGACGGACAATCTGAAAACTAGCTGGTTAGTGCGACTGGGGTGCTTTTTCCACCTTTAGTACCTGCTCACGAGGTAGGCTACATGTGCTGCCAGCTCAGCACTTTACCTCCGTGCATCAGTGAGTGAGTAATGGCTAGGCCCTCTCATCCGAGGTTCCCTCATATCCCCCACCTGAGAGCCTTCGAGCAAGTATCTAAACTAAGTCGTTTTGCATTAGGTGAGTATTGGCCCGGCTCTTATATCCAAGGGTTTATGGCTTAGAGGCGTTCAGCCACATCCCTCAGGTGGGAGCCTTAGAGTATGTGTCCGGACCAAGAATTAGTGGCTTCGTGCGCCTTATTTGACCTTTCGACTACTATCTTCAGTCTGCCCGCAGAGCAGCAGGTTGTGTCTCTCTTGGCCTGGTCCCTGTCTCAAGGCCTGTCCGACATGTAGTTGTGCTTCCGTCGGCAGGGCTCTTTAGGTCATTGGGACATGCAAGCCCCTCTACCACGTCAATGTGGAGATACATCAGAGGGGAGGTACTGTTTTAATACAGCTTTCTGCAGTTTTACATGAATACACGTGCTATGGCTCACCACACAGGCACTGATTTAATATATTGTCTTTTACAGAAAAGTGGCTCACCACACAGGCACTGATTTAATATATTGTGGCTTTTACAGAAAAGTGGCTCACCACACAGGCACTGATTTAATATATTGTGGCTTTTACAGAAAAGTGGTGGTAGGCATGGTTCCTGGAATACGAGGCAGAGACCGACCAGCACGAAGATGGAGACAGGATATTGCAGTCATTAAATCATGTAGCTTGCTGTGCATGTTGTTTTCTTAGTTCTAGAGCTGTTCTTTTTTTATTACTTAATGTCTTTGCCACCGGTCTCCCTGGCCGAAGGGTTAGCAGCTTTCTCCGTAATCCCGAATACTCTCGTGGTTGACGTGAGCGCATGAGAATTGGAAGCGGTTCGAGTTGCGCCAGTGACTTATGAGATGAGAGTATGGAGCCGGTCGCTCAGAAAGCAATGGCAAACTACTGAGCGTAATCTTGCCAAGAAATCAACAATCAGCTGAAAGATGCTGATGTTGACAGCGATGTCCTGTAAAGGATATGCAAAAATTTTTTTTTAATGTCTTTGCCAGATTAGATCCTTCTACACTGCCTACTTATGTTTGCTTCTGCTTCAAATGTATGGGTTATATATTCCTACTGAAATATGTTTTTAAATCACCTTGTAATAAGATATGTTTCTTAATATTTTGACAGGCTCCAGACTCTTCCACTATTTTAATTTAGTTGGATATAAACTTAACATGGAAAGTATTCCGTTGGAGATGGATGATATTTTTGAGGGCGATGAAGCTATAGAGGACTTCAGCCCATCTAGACTTCCTGATATAGAAGATGAGCTGGAACCTATGAGGGAGTTGAGGAATGAAGAGAATGATGAAGGTGAAAATGCCCAAGAAGATACAGGTAATTAGACAACACAACTTAATAAGCAGATTAGTTATTTTCTTTGTTTGCTGTATTTCGTTGTGTTAGCTATCTGTGGTGTCCTTGACAAAGATTCTGAGAATCGAAACGTCGGTAGTCCTGTGTGTCGTATTGTACGTGTTTGTGTGTAGTTTATTTTATTTTATTTTATTATTCATTTTATATATTGAATGCTTCTGATTTCGGATTTTCACCTGTATTTTGCGATACGATGGATCTCCTTGTAAGGTATGTGCAACGTTGTTGATGTTTAGTACGTTTCTTCTCACAGGAGTTTAATATACCTATTTGTTTCCAATTCATATTAGTCTAGTTAGTTAGTCTTTCTTCTTGAGCCTAAGACGGCGTATAGGGCAGAAGTCATGGCTCTCCATGTCTGGCGGTTCGCTGCTACCTGTTGTAGATCCTGGATGTTCACTTGGCTGTTGAATGAGCCTTCTCTGATGATGGTTCTACGCAGGGTCTCTCTTGGTCTTCCCCGTTTTCTTTTTCCTACTGGTGACCATATGAGGGCTTGGTAGGGGAGTCTTGTCTTGTCCATTCTGAGTACATGGCCGATGTAGTTCCAACGGCGTTTTCTTATAAAATTGGATACAATATCTTGCTTAGTCTCTTGTCTTATTTGCGAATTGGTTTTGAAATCTGTCCACTGGGCACTACCTACACTGCAGATAGTTAACGGTTATTTCTTGGTTTCGATGGTAAGGTTGGTGAGAGGAATAAGCTGGCCACGATTTCACTGCCTCTTGTCTTCTATTGAAATCTTCAGTTTGTGACTTCTTTTATGATAAGAATTCTCTTGATGTGTGTGGTTTACTTGATTTGTGATGACAGATTCTGAAATGGATGCTGTTTTGCCTTTCCATTTGAGTGAAATAACCTGACTTGTAGTTATAGTTTAATACAACCAGAGTTATTGAACTGTCTAAGTGTACTGTTGTTTCTACCCAGTTGATTGAGTCAGTCATACCAAATGATCAGAACTCATTTAAGTTCTCAGCCTTGCCGGTCTTTATGAGTAAACTTCTTTCAAGACATCTTCATTGCTCCTTCTATCCATCCATGGTGTTCTCACTCTTCTATAAAACCTTATCTGATACCTTCTCGTGAATATTTTCTTGGAATCCATGAGCCACATTCTGTGTGAACTTGAAGAGGTCTTCTGTATAGTGCTTTCAAGTAGGGACAGATTATGTGAAAAACCTCTATGATGATAACAGAGAGGAACAGTATGATATTAGATTTAATAATGAAGGGTCACCAGTTTTGAAGATGGAGGTTCGAAATATTCTTAAGCATATGAAAGCTGGCAAGGCCCCAGGTGCAGATAACATCACAACAGAAATGATTAAAGCTTTAGAAGAATATGGACTACATCAAGTCACCAGGCTGCTGAACACATATGATATCGGAGATATACCTTCTGAATTATGTAATTCTATATTTATTGCAATCCCAAAGAAATCATGAGCCTTGGAATGTGATCAACATAGAACAATTAGTATAATGAGTCACATCACAAAGATTTTGCTACGAATTATCATGCAAAGAGTGAGGAAGAAATTACAACCTGAAATAGGGGAAGAACAATGTGGGTTTATAGAAGGAAAGGGTACAGTAAATGCTGTGTATATGCTGCGAACAGTTATTGAACTGCTATAGAAGTAAACAAGGATATACATCTTTGCTTTATTGACTACACAAAAGCTTTTGATAGAGTTAGACATGTCAACATGGTGGATATGCTTGCAGATCTACAAATTGATGGGAAAGACAATAGACTTATAAAAAACATATATTGGAAACAACAAACTGCCATAAGGATTGATAATGAAGTGGGACAATATCAGCCTATTAAGAGAGGTGTTAGGCAGGGATGTGTAATGTCTCTAGATCTTTTTTCCCTGTACAGTGAAAATATTTTCAGAAATATAGAAGATGTAAATGAAATCAGCATTGGAGGATGAAACATCGGTAATATTAGATATGCAGATGATACAGTATTGATTGCAGACAATTCGCAGGATCTGCAACAATTAATAGATGCGGTTGTTGTACACAGTGAGCAGCTGGGGTTAGAATTAAATTGTACAAAGACACAGGTTATGGTCGTCACTAGGAAGAACGAAATACCACAATGTAATATACAAGTAAATGGGAATATTCTTCAACAAGTAAATCGATGCCTTGAAGAGATTAGAACAAGAATCGCCATGTCGAAAGTAACCTTTAGCAAAGATGAAAAACATTCTGACCAATAAAAAGATGTCAATTGAAACGAGAAAAAGAGTGTTGAGGGGCCTGTTCTTTTGTATGGATGTGAAACTTGGACAATGTGCAGTCAAGCTGAAAAATATCTGATGGCTGCAGAAATGTGGTTTCTGAGGAAAATGCAAAGAATACCATGGACAGATAGAAAAACCAATGACCAATTACTACAGGAGACAAATGAAACTCGTAAATTGATTAGAGAAATTAGACGTAGACAGTCAAAATTTGTTGGACACGTTATGAGAAGAAATGGATTGGAGAACTTAGTGACAACTGGCAAGATCGAGGGGAACAGACCAAGAGGAAGACCGAGAGGAAAATACCTGGAAGGCATGGACGAGACAGGAACACTGAGCTGATCCACGACTCTGGTGATCGAGTGAAATGGCGAGTTATGACCACCCACGCTTTCCGGCATGGCACATGATGGATTCATTGATTTCAAGTAAAGCTTACCTGATTGTTGTCAAGGTTATTTTTACATTCTAACTACTAGTACAGTCTGTTGTTTACTTTTCTCTCAACTAGATTAAAGAAACAAGAGGCCAGGAGACAGACCTTTAACTTTCTGAACTTCATAATGGTTTCCTTTTCTTTAGAATGGGTGTGATGGTGGCTGTAACCCATCCAGTCAATAACTCTCCCTCATTTCAAGTTCTGTTGATGAACCATGGAAGCGTCTCTTTTGCCTTTGGCCCTAGTTGACTAATTATTTAATTTTTTATTTGGTTTGGTCCCTGTGTCATATTGCTCATCAATTTGCATATTGCTATTTTCAGTTCTTGTTGGCTGAAAGTCATCAAAAGCAATAGAACTGATTTTGCATGCGCTATTAGTCAATGTACTCTTCAGCAGCAAGTCATCTAGCTCCTTTCTTTGCTGTTTTGTTGACACTGGCAAAGATGTTGTTGAAAGCATTTCCTGTGATCTGCTGTTGTAGTGCTACCACCACCATCTTCTAAGAATGTGGAGTTTTCTTCTTACTGTCTTCAATGTTATATCAAGTGTAAGCCGCCAGGCTATTTCCTTCTCTTTTCATGTTGTTTTACTGCACAATTCTTTTCAGATCTCCTGTTTATTTTTCTTTGAGATACTGTACTTTGCTGTTACATATTTTAATGAGTTTTGCTTTGAGTGGTAAGGTGTTTTCTAGTCTATTTCCTGGCTTCACTCCACTGTCTGGCTGCCTCAGCTTGGTCAAGTTCCAGTAAGGTTTGCATCTCCTGCACTTTCCCCTCGTAGTGTACTTAAGTGCAAGGGTTATGGTACATATATTGTGGGTTGTGTTGATGTCATTTGCTCTATTGAGAGTCCAGCCTAGCATCGGCATCTTAACTAACAGCCCAAGTCTGCTTCCTTGAAGTTCCAGGGTGGTTTTGCCTGTGACCTACAACGCCTGTGATTTCACAATGGTTATTAGTATAGAGTGCTGGTCACTGCCTATATCAAAGACTGATGATCTGCCTTTTTGTTTGACACAGATGTAAAGTTGGGTTGGCTGGTCTGCTCTGTGGAAGAGTTGAGTTGAATCAAGAACCAACATCACTGGACTCTGGGCTTCTTCAACAGCCAGCATAGAGTTCCAAAACTAATGGTACCCATTACAATCTGATTATATGTCCGTTTTGCTTTACCTCTGAGTGACGACTGTTGACCAGATCCTCTGACGACCCCTTGCTGCTGCATCCTCTTTAGACCATGATAGTCCATCTGTTCTTCTGCATTAATGATATTCTCCCAGAGGGCCTTCGTCGCATCTGCCTTATCATCCATGAAATCACCCCTTAATGATGCACCACCAGCCAATCTGTCTCTTTGTTCATTTCCAACCACACCAGAGTGTCCTGGAGAAAAGATCCAGTGAATGCTCACAACCCGCGACCTCTGAATCGAAGTAAGCCATTCTGCATGAAGCTTGCCAGTCTTCACGTTTGCCATTATGCTTTGTGAATCAGTTACAATCACCACATGCATATACAATTTGTTCTCTAACCAGCGGAAATGGCAGTAATCGCCTCTACTTCCATTCTGTCAAGCTCTCCTTTACTAGACAAACCATTTTCTTTTGCTATGAATCCCCAGGCACTTTTTTTGCCTCTTAATGCAAAGCCATCAGTGTAGGTAATCACATTGCCAGGACAAGAGTAGTCATGAATTAATTGCTGAATTTCAGCTTCCGTAGCACCTAGTGGGCACTACCTACACTCAAATGGTCAAATGTGATTATAACCCTACACCTCTGCCAATCTTCTCAAGTGTGCACACTTCTGTGATGGTATCTTCTGTCTGAGCCATCCATGATCTTACTCTTAGCAGCCTAGCAGCCTGTGACCATTGACTGCATCTATAGAAGAGTGTTGATGTTTCTGGATTCTAAAATAACATAAGGTTGATGTTATTGAGTACTCTCTACTTCGTCCTCTGTTGTTGAGCTGGCGGTATCCTGGAGATGGTATATAGGATTGAAGCCACCAGCTATAACTTTCAGCAGTGTTGGTCCAAAGTCCATTAACTTGCTACTGAGGCCAGAGTGCAGTAGATGTGCCGTGTTAGCTTGATGTTATTTGTGCTCCATAAACTTAATAACTGGTGGTCAATGTTGCTGGTTACTGTGGCTGGGACCAGGTCATGACAGTACTTATGAGTTCGGGTGGGATTCACAAAACGATGCATTCTCTGCTGGTTGTTCACAGTGATGCATTCTCTGCTGGTTGCAGTCTTCATTTCTTTTTCCGTGGCCGAGCTTTCACTGTGACCATGTTAAGTCCTACATTCTATGTCTACACGCTTCCACCAGCACCGAGCTGTCCATTTCCATCAAGTCTCCATGGTTTCATCGCCAGTCCAGAAGTGAAATGTTGGACAGAATCTTACAGTAAGTGCAATCTCAGGTCACATTGTGTCTTCACGGAAGCGGGGACATTGGGCATGGCCTGGATCCCTTTCAGGTTTGGAGGCAGATCTAGGTAATACTATTGCCTTATAGGGATCCTTTTTGTATAGTGAGGAATATACTAGAAAGGGTTGTACTCAAGTGACATATAGTTATATGAAACATTTAGCCGTTGAATGGGGTTTGAGCTAATACATGCCGTAGTATATTCCAATTGCCAGTGGCATCTAGGTTTTTCTTTTTGTTATACACTCCTTTCCTCTCCACTGCCCCTACTTGCTGTCACTAGAAATTGTTTCCTGTTTTGTACACTAACTCTATTCTTCCTTTTATCTTCTCATCCTTGCCTCCCCATCAGTCTAGCACATAGTTTCTGTAGTAACTATTATTAAACTTACGAGGCGAAGTCAATAAGTAAGCCACAAATGGCTGTAGAAAAATAACTAAATATGATAACAACTTGAAACCAGTTTATTTTTATGCATACATTGTCCCTTTATTTCTCAAAATAATTTCCACCAACATTGATTTACCTATCCCATCGTTTTATCAGTCCTCCCAAACCGACTGTATAGAACTGCGTGCTCTGTTTTCTAAACCGTGTTTTCACTTCACATTCAACTTCGGCGTCATTCGCGAAATGTCTACCGCCAAGGTGGGTTTTCAGTGGACCAAAAAGGTGGATATTGTTAGGGGCTAAGTCCCTTCGTATAACAGGGTTTTATTTTTCATACAATAACAACCATAACTGAAACTGGGTGTTGGTCATAATAAAGTGATGCACATATGATTGTTTGTTTAGATAATGCAGATCTGATGGCAAAGTTGAAGGGTATGAAAGGAGCTTCAAAGCATGTGGCTAGAAAAGTGTTACCAAAGCTTGATTCAAACAGGTACGAACAAGTTTCCATTCATGATTCAAATAGGTATGAACAAGTTGCCATTCATGATTCATACAGGTACAAACTAGTTGCCTTTCATGATTTAAGCAAGTACAAACAAGTTGTCATTCATGATTTAAACAAGTTGCCATTCATGATTTAAACAAGTACAAACAAGTTGCCATTCATGATCATGAAGCAGGTTCTGTGCAGAACGTTGCTGTCATCACTGACTGCTGGAAATATTGTTGACCTTTCACCACAAATGTCCACGCCTTGATGTGTATTGGGCACCGGGTGTTCATGGGTAATGTGATCAATATCATGCAGGCTGCCCTTACTTCTCATATTTCCTTGTGCTGTATATAGAATACCCACATAATACTAGGGACACAGCCAGAGTCCAACAGGTGTGTTGTATGAGTGTAAGTCAATAAGTAAGTCACAAATGGCTGTAGAAAAATAACTAAATATGATAACAACTTGAAACCAGTTTATTTTTATACATACATTGTCCCTTTATTTCTCAACATAATTTCCACCAACATTGATGCACTTATCTCATCGTTTTAACAGTCCATCCAAACCGGATGCATAGAACTGCGTGCTCTGTTTTCTAAACCACGTTTTCACTTCACATTCAACTACGGCGTCATTCGCGAAATGTCTCCCGCCAAATATGGGTTTTCAGCGGACCAAAAAAGGTGGAAATCGGTAGGGGCTAAGTCGGAGCTTTAAGGTGGATGTTCCAGAACTTCCCACCTTAGTTGGTTAATTTTTTCCTGAGTTAATTGAGCCGTATGTGGTCTGGCATTGTCATGAAGAAGCAACACTCCTCTAGTCAGCAGTCCTGGATGTTTTCTTCGAATTGCATCATGAAGTATCGATAGAACTTCACAGTACGATTCAGAATTCACATTGTCACTTTTCTTCTTGAAATTGGTTAAAAGCACACCTTGACAATCCCAGAACACTGTCAGTATAACCTACCCTGCTGATGGCGTAACTTTGAATTTTTGGACACAAAGTGAAGAAGGATGTTTCCATTGCATTGAAGCATACTTTGATTTGGGCTGGTAGTGATGCACCCATGATTCGTTCCCAGTAACAATCCTGTTCAGCATGTCTTCTCCTTCATCTTCGTATTGACAGAGATGATGCAAGGACAGGCCAAATTAGTTCATTTTGTGTTCCTCCTTCAGTTGTCTTGAGCACACTTTCTTAAAATTCAATCAGTCATGCATTATGCTGTACGCTGAACTATGTGAGCACCCTATTGCAGATACTACAGAGTCTATCGTTACTCGCCTGTCACCTGTAATCATCTCCTCCACCTGCTGCACAGATGCTTCTGTTGCAATCTCAACAGGACGAGCAGATCGGATTTCATCAACAATTTTAGAGCATCCTTGAGAAAATTTTTCTGCCCAGCTATGCACTGCTTTACGGGACAAACATTTGTCAGCATAAACAGGAAGCATTTTCTTATGAATGTCCTTTGCAGGCAGTCCTTTTGCCCACAAAAAACTCACAACAGCACGTTACTCTTTGGTTGTACACTCTGTAAGTACAGTCGCTATTTTGTTTATGCACATGAGACACCTAGCGCCACCTGACGAACAGGAATATAAAGTTTGATGTTGCTGTCACCTAATGACACCTGTAGAAAACACCAACTATATTTACTTGCCATGCCACAGAACTGTGTGACTTACTTATTGACTCGTCCTCGTAATAATGCTGAGGGATTCCATGTTACTCTCTTCTAAATTCACTTGTAGCCCAAAAAGAAGAAGGTTAAAACAAAATGTAGCTGTGTGCATTTCTTCTCTTCTCCCTCCCCCCTCTCTCTCCCTTTCTCTCTCGCTCTCTTCTCTTCTCCCCCCACCTATGTTTTGTTGTTGTTGCCACTTCCCTCTCTTTCTTTCTTTAATTAGTTGCACATTTCAAGTAGCTGTGTCATTTGATCTCGCTCTGTCTCTCTTTCTTTCTTTAATTAGTCGCACATTTCAAGTAGCTGTGTCATTTGATCTCGCTCTGTCTCTCTTTCTTTCTTTAATTAGTCGCACATTTCAAGTAGCTGTGTCATTTGATCTCGCTGTCTCTCTTTCTTTCTTTAATTAGTCACACATTTCAAGTAGCTGTGTCATTTGATCTCGCTCTGTCTCTCTTTCTTTCTTTAATTAGTTGCACATTTTAATTGGCTGTAGTAATTTGATTTCATAAATTGACTTGAATTTTTTGTCAGCTTTACAACTGCATTCCAGAATTTCACATCTCAGTTACAATGTGCGGATTGTGTTTTTCTGTGCAGGTTAACTGGAGAGCGTGGCATTCCTGTTCTCCCTACAGTTTTCAAAGATATTCCATTGAAAGGCAAAAACCATGAGGTGATAAACTGAATATTTTTTATATTGATTGGTGTCTATACAAATTTATAAACCTGCATTACATTTGTTTAATACATATTATGGTAGACATTTAGAAATCTCAGATGTTCTTGTATCTCTCATTTTCTTGTTTATTTTCTTCTTAAATCTTGCCCATCTTCTTCTCCCTGGTTTACCCTGCAAACATGTTGGTTGTGTTTGGTCTGTTTGCAGCAAAGCTGTGATAATTGCGTGTGTCAACTTATACATTTGACTTTAGTATGGCAACATTTTGCATATTCTTTTGTTTCTAATACTTTGTTATGTTCTGATTTCTAGCGATTTTAATACATGTATTTTTATTTGTATCCAGCATTTCTCATTATTTAATGTCCATGCTGTAGTGAACTCTGAAATATTTAGCAGTATTATTTCATTGTCAGCATGATTTTGAAGCAAATGTTAAATGTTGAAATGTTTTAAAAAAAATTGAAATGGGATAATTACTTTGAGAAAATGATAAGAAAGTTTGTTCTGTATATTGATAATAGTTTATTTTTAAACTTCTAGGAAGAAGACAAAGTTAATTGTTTGATTGAAATGGAAAATTACTTTGAGATCATTATAAGAAATATTGTTTTGTACATTGATTATATGTTTTATTTGTTAAACTTCCAGAAAGAAGACCTCAAACTAATTATGCAGACTTTAGAACATTGGGCCCATCGTCTGTTTCCTAAAATGACATTTGGTGAGGTGTTAGAGCGAACAGAAAGACTGGGAGTAAAGAAAGATGTTCAGGTAAAGCGAATTTAATGTAATTACTTATTCACATTTCTTTTTGTCTATAACTTACATTCTTGGCTGGACCATGTATTGTTGATCAATGTTCTGTTAAATTGGCTAAAATAACTTAATTCACATCCATACAAAACAGCAAGGCACATACAACTTCCTTGTGAGCTGAATTTTGTGCTTTCATTATTTCTGGTTTTCATGACATTACTCATTCTTGTCAAAGAATCTCTGGTTATGGAAATTCTTTTCTTTATCTTTGTGTCATATCCTAGATATTGATGAGGGGAAACAGATGCAACGAATATCTGTCTGCCAGTTAAGAAGTTGTAAAATACAATGTGGATGTCACCCACTGTAAATAAGGCAATAAATTGTAAAGAGCATAAAGTTGTTGCATATCCTTTACAGGACGTAGCAGTGAACCCCAGCATTTTTACAGTTTATGTTCAGTAGTTTGCCACCCGGGAAGGTTAACCTGATCAACAAATACCCACAGAAGTCGGATGTGTCAGCCAAAAGGCGCAAGTATCGCAGATCTGCTGTAAACTGGCACAACGCAGTTACGCCTAAAACAACATTCCGGACGAACGCAGGGGAAGAAAAAGAAGTTTGCCATTACTTTCTGAACAACTGGCACCCATACCATTTCATTTAATAAAAAACAAACGCAAGGTGGTCTGTTGTCAAGTTGCCCGCAGCTGTGTTTCGAACACGAGTATGCAGGATTATAAACTGCGCCGTAACCCCTTCACCATGGAACCGGCAAAGAGCATAAAGCAAACATTAAAAATGTGGTCTACACTTGTATGGTTGAACAGTGTGGTTTGTTGATCTGCCTTACATTAATTTTGAGACTTTGTTATTTTCTTTTATTTGTTTTAGCATTGATGGAACAAAACTGTTCTATGTTCTAACAGTTCACATATTTATGTCTAGAAAATTATTCATGCCATTTGACTATGAAATTTGTTAAATTAAAATGTGTCTTTGTTTTCCAAACCTAATGGAAGTATATGGTGTTACTTTTTTAAATATTTTTTTTTTAATGTTGCATATCCCTTACAGGACGTTTGAAATTGCTTTAAGTTACCAGCGCAACGCAAACAGCTGCCGATTCTCGCGCAGCTGCGTTACGCATGAGAATATACTGGGAGTACGGAGAAAGACGTTAGCCCTTACGCCAGGGAGACCGGTTATAGTGTTATACATAGGTTATATAGGAGGGAGGGGATGCACCAGAAGGCACACACATCAGCTAGTGGTAGTGCCTGTAAGGACATGTGAATTATCCTGGTTTCTCCTAAAGATGGCTGACATTGAAGCATTGGCTGTCTAAAGTAAGAGACATTTTCTAGATTAACCCTACCAGACCTGAGGCCCTAACCCTAACTGTCCCCTATACCTGGGCTCCTGAGCATTAAAGAGAAAAAACCAAGATGATGTAGAAAAATGTTAGTTACATGCAAACAAGTGGTTAGAATAAGTTGTAACTTGGAGACATTGTAGAAAATAGGTCTACCTTTCATCTAGCTCCGATATTCCACCTTTGTGTGCCAATCCAGCCTGAATAAACCAAAGTATCGATCACCTGTTGAAAAGCCTAGACCTACTTCGCTTTCTTGTTGAAGTGCTTGGTTCATCAATCGCTCGTTTCATTGTGAATTTTCATAAATTTTTCGCGTTAATCCACACAAAGTCAATTCACACCTATGGGATCAGACATTTGCAATGGTAAACATGAGTTTTGACCATGATTGGTTGGTTATTTTTAGTTTGTGAAGCATATTTATCACGAAATAGGGAAAATGCCGAAAATTAGGGATAACGGTATAGCGGCAGATTAGGAATTTTCCGAAAATTGGTACAGCGGTCTGGTAGGGTTAACCTTCTTATTTTTCATTAACCCTTTTAACCTGACCACCCAGTCCGTTTAACCCTTTCCACTGGGCTCCTGAGCAAAACATGCACTAAATAGTATTACATGGGGAAATTAGTTAACATAACCCTGTATCACAATCACTTGACACATTACCTGGGATATGCCCCTTTCCACATCCATATTCTATATGTTGAACTCCAGAAGAATCAGGAGAAACACTAGAACTAGCATATTTGTTATCAGAATCACATGTGTAACCACTCAGTTTCAGTGTCATAAGAATGGTCAAGGTCAAAATCTAACCTCTAATCTCCCTCTGAATCATTTAGCACAGGTTCTACAGCTTGTTTTGCTGTTAGCTTTATAGAATGACAGTTATTTTGATTTTCAGCAAATTCTTTCATCATGAAAATAAACACAAATTTCAAATTATTCTCAGTTCAGCAACACAATAATTTGCCTTGACCTTCCCACAAGCGACTCATTCTTCATGAACTTACTCACATTTTTAGTGCCCACCTGATCAGTCTAAGGTAGTGGTCTCATACAGCATACAGTCTACTGGTCCCTCTGTGCACAGGATTTTCTCACATGTATCAAGCACACCAAAATGTTGGGGTCAGAGTTAAACAAACAAAAAAAACAATCACTTTCTTCACTCTTGACATCATAAGACAGGTAATACACAGGATTAGAAAGTATAGTCAAATAAAATTGTAGACTCCTGAAGTACTTTTTTAATGGCAGGCCTGTGTCAAGAGGATCCGCCTTGATATGCCTGTGCTAATGACTGACCATGTCCAGGACGAAGATGATGATGTACAGAGAACTGAGGTTAATGAACACGAAGACAGTGACCACAGACATGATGACAGTGGAAAGGAAAATGAGGTGAAAGATTGTTTATTTTTGCTAACAGAATACTGCACAGAAATCAGTTACTGTTTCTTGTTGTGCTCTTGTTCTTACAAGATGCACTCACTGTCAATTTAATTCATGAAGTCACTTTATATGTTATATGTTCCTACAAGACTCAATCACTATCTATTTAATTCATAAAGTCACTTAATATTTTATGTTCCTACAAGACTAAATCACTATCTATTTAATTCATGAAGTCATTGTATATGTTATGTTCCTACAAGACTCACTCACTATCTATTTAATTCATGAAGTCATTGTATATGTTATGTTCCTACAAGACTCACTCACTATCTGTTTAATTCATGAAGTCACTGTATATGTTATGTTCCTACAAGACTCACTCACTATCTGTTTAATTCATGAAGTCACTGTATATGTTATGTTCCTACAAGACTCACTCACTATCTGTTTAATTCATGAAGTCATTGTATATGTTATGTTCCTACAAGACTCAATCACTATCTATTTAATTCATGAAGTCACTGTATATGTTATGTTCCTACAAGACTCAATCACTATCTATTTAATTCATGAAGTCATTGTATATGTTATGTTCCTACAAGACTCACTCACTATCTGTTTAATTCATGAAGTCACTGTATATGTTATGTTCCTACAAGACTCAATCACTATCTATTTAATTCATGAAGTCACTTTATATGTTATGTTCCTACAAGACTCACTCACTATCTATTTAATTCATGAAGTCACTGTATATGTTATGTTCCTATAAGACTCATTCACTATCTGTTTAATTCATGAAGTCATTTTATATGTTATGTTCCTACAAGACTCACTCACTATCTATTTAATTCATGAAGTCACTGTATATGTTATGTTCCTATAAGACTCATTCACTATCTGTTTAATTCATGAAGTCATTTTATATGTTATGTTCCTACAAGACTCACTCACTATCTATTTAATTCATGAAGTCACTTTATATGTTATGTTCCTACAAGACTCACTCACTATTTGTTTGATTTATGAAATTGTATATGTTATGTTCCTACAAGACTCACTCACTATCTGTTTAATTCATGAAGTCACTTTATATGTTATGTTCCTACAAGACTCACTCACTTTCTGTTTAACCCTTTACAGGGCAGACGCTTGTCCGTTTTGTAGCCCTGAACGGGCAAGATGTTTTCAGGTTCTGTAAAAATTTCGGGTCGCGTTAGTAAAAACATCACAAATAAGGTGTTAGTCAACCGATTTTAGTTAAATAAACAACACAATGAAGGGAAAAGCATGCAGAATATGTTACTCACGTGATTGTTGCCGGTAATCCATATATGAACACAAATATTTACAAAATACGGCATGTTGTTTGTGATTTTCCGTCATCTATACGGCAATTTACAAACACATTTTCAGAATCATAATCACTTTCTTTAAAGTCCGACTCACGACTGCTAATGCAAAGTAACGCTTTGCACTGATATCTAGCTCCGATTAATAATCAACTTCGTGCCCTTTAATGTCATTTAAATTGAACAGAGCGAAATCTCGGCTATCACTTGAAGAATCGCCGAAATCCATTTTGAAAAACAGCGTAATACTCCCAAAAACTATCAAAACAAGTCCGTAAAAGTCTGTTCAAAGTCATTGTAGCGTGTTTACAAATGGCGGCCACGTTGTCAAGCTATCAGCGAAAGTGAAAGTAGCTGACGGAAGTGTCGGAAAGCCGAGAGATCGCGTTTTTACAATGCATAATAGTATTGGCCAGAATCGGGCGCTACGCTCGTATTTAGAGATCGGCCGGTAACGGACGCTACGCCTTGTAAAGGGTTAATTCATGAAGTCACTTTACATGTTATGTTCCTACAAGACTCACTCACTATCTGTTTGATTTATGAAGTCATTGTATATGTTATGTTCCTACAAGATCTGTTTGATTTATGAAGTCATTGTATATGTTATGTTCCTACAAGACTCACTCACTGTCTGTTTAATTCATGAAGTCACTGCTGGGTAGTATCTGAAAACGTTCTTGTTTTTAACCAAGATTCTTTTATCTTTTAGAAGTTTTTTATTGGCTGTTTTACTATGCATAAGCACAATTAACTAAAATTATTGTAGAACGTTTTTTAATTGAAAATTGTGGAAGTATTGTTTTCCAAACATCAGATAGATGATGAAGAAGTTGAAGATTTACTGAGGGAACAAGAGTTGCCAGTTGACAGCCTCTTCACAGCACAGGACGCACCATTGCAACCACAAACCGAAACAAAAAATGTAAGCTCATTTTGCTTTATTGTAATATTTATTTTTAATAATAAAGATGAGAACTTTGACTTGACTTAATGTAATTTAAACAAAAATTCAAAACAATGTTTTCCCATAGTGAATTTGAATAACGAAGACACAAACAATAGATTGCACGATTTATTGCCTGGCATATTTCGCTGCATCTCATCAGGTACATACTGCAGAAATCACACAACTTACGTGAACTAGATAAATCCTTCAAGTTGAAATATACACATATTCGCACAGTAATGTCAATTATCTACCACGGTAATTTTAAGCTGACTAACATGTCTTTCTGTTTGCACAATTCTGGCTTGCATTGATTGATCATAATTGCTTCTGCAAATTTTAACAAGCGAGTATTTTGCGTGTTAAACAACATGTGAAAGGCAGTGTCTCTGTCAACCACATGGGCGCTTTCGATAATGTGCCTACCAATTGAAGACGCCGGGAGCTTCCGGTGTGTCGGCTCCACGAGGCTAGCATCTCCTGTGTGTTGTATCTTGTTGACCCATTGAGGTATGTGTTCTGACACTCGTTTGTTAAGCTGTCTCTCTGTTCTACCAATGTAGAAGGCCTGGCATCTACATGTGAATTGGTAAATACAATTGTTTGTGGCGTACAGAGGAACAGGCTCTTTGACTGCTGGTGTAGGAATCGGTACGGTTTTATATCTAATGACTGGAGTTGCAGCACAGAATGTTCGGCCTACTGCTGTAGTAAGCCGGTCTTGTAGACGTTGCATTACGTCATCCCCTCGAAAGGTTAGCTGGATGAATACCTTGAGTTTAGGGACTGTAGTTACGTCTGGTTTTGGTTTGGGCTGTTGGCAGTGGCGCTTTATAAATCCTGTGGAGTACCCATTCAGGTTTAAGACATTCTTCAGAGTTTCAAATTCCTCTGTCAGTGTGTCCTGGGTGCATATCTTTCTAGCACGGTCAAACAGGGTCCGTACTAAGCCCCGTTTGTACTGGACAGGTGTGAAGCTCTGAAAATTTAGGTATTGGCCAGTCCATGTTCCTTTGCGATACACCGATCTTTGAATTGTGCCGTCTGCTCTACGTCTCATTAGAATATCTAGGAACGGTAACACTTCGTTATGTTCGTGTTCCATAGATAGAGAGATGTTTTTATGCGTCTTGTTCATTGTGGCCTGGAACGATGTTGCTTGTAGCTCGTCTGTGGTGATAATTAGTATATCGTCCACATAACGACGGTAAAAGGCCAAGTTGTTGATGTCTGAGGATCTCTTTTCTTCTAAATGTGCCATGAAGATGTCCGCTAGAATAGGACCAAGAGGACTCCCCATGGCCACTCCGTCAATTTGGCGGTATGACTTAGTTAGAAAATTGAATTGTATGTTGGCGGTACATAGTAGTAGTAGCCTCTCCAGAATAGGTGTTGGTATGCCTAATTTTAGTTGTTTGTCTTCAATGCGTTCCCTTATTATTTTCACTGTCTCCTCTAATGGAACGTTAGTGAATAGGGAGGCTATATCCATGGATGCCATGTGTTTGTTATTTATGTCCATAGTATCCAATAATTCCACCAGTTGGAATGTATCTCTGAGTATTTTTGGATCGAAGGACTGTCGTACTGGCTTTAAAATTTCGGCTAGCCATCTCGCCATTCGGTGTTGTGCAGAGTTAACCATGGACAGGATAGGTCTTAGCGGGATGCCGGGCTTGTGAAGTTTGGGTAGACCGTACATCTGAGGAGTGTGCGAGCCACGTGGTGTGAGCGTTTTTGCAGTGGCCTCACTGATGAGTCCCGCATTCACAAGTGACTGGATCTCTTTCCTCATTATTGCATCAAGGTCCTCCAACTTGTTTACTTTTTGATCTATCCTGAATTTGGATTCATCTGACAATATTTCATCCATTTTTCTCTGGTAGTCTGACATGTCCATCAGTACTGCACCGCTCCCTTTGTCAGGTTTCAGTATGACGAGGGTTTTGTTAGCCTTTAACGCTTTTAAGGCAGTAAGGTGTTCGTTGGTCAGCGGACATGTCTGTTTAGAGGGTGTTGTGCGATACTGGTGTTCTAAATCTACCAGTTTGGCCTTCAGCCACCCGACCGACTCAGCAGAAGTAGGTGATAACTTGGAGACTTGATCAAACAACATTTCAAACTGTGCTTGCGACTCAACACGGTTGATGTGTTTAGGCTTTATGCAGAATTTTAATCCGTATGCAAGGGCCTCCGTTTCAATGTTGTTGAGTACGTACGACGATAAGTTCCTCGCATACTTCTCTGGGTTGTCTAGTACTGACGTTGTTACCTTTTCAGTGCTCAGTGATTTGTTGAGGCGAGCATTCTCTGCGATTTTCACCTTGTACACTGTTTCTGTGCAGAATTTAGTGAACTTCAAGTAGCCATACAAGCTCAATTCTTTGGTGACGTAGTAGGCAGAACTATGTGTGCGCTTCAAGTTGGCCAGCTTGGACTGGGTTTCTTCTATCTGGTTTTTAAATTTTTTTTTTTATTTTTAATTTTGTTAAAATTTGCAGAAGCAATTATGATCAGTCAACGCAAGCCTGAATTGTGCAAACAGAAAGACATGTTAGTCAGCTTAAAATTACCGTGGTAGATAATTGACATTACTGTGCGAATATGTGTATATTTCAACTTGAAGGATTTATCTAGTTAATTCACGTAAGTTGTGTGATTTCTGCAGTATGTACCTGACGAGATGCAGCGAAATATGCCAGGCAATAAATCGTGCAATCTATTGTTTGTGTCTTCGTTATTTAAACAAAACTTGTTTAGCCAATTGTAAAACTACACCTCTCATTCCCATGACCATGGTGATGTTCATTAAAATCGGTCACACTACCACAGTTAATGGTTTTTAAAAAGTACTGGCTGCTGCCAAGCTACTACTGGAATTCAAAATAACATAAAATATGACCAGTAAACTTGACCAGAGGTGTACTAGCCACTACCTGACCACAACTCCCAATGGTGATGATAATATAGCTATAAATTCATAACCATCCATGATTATTGACAAGTAATGGAGCTAATCAAATTTTGTTTAAAGACATTAGTATCCAATTTCTGAACAGTAGGTGAAAAAATTTTGTAGTGATCTGTCATTGATAAGAAGAATGTGCGCTATGACAGAAGTAGTGCATACAGGAGAATTAATGGATGAGGGCATCGGTGCAAAAAAAAATAATTAAGTAACACATTCTTTCAGAGCATTCCAGTGTATGTGAAATTCTGAAGCTGTCTCAAAAACAGTGAGACTATTCCACCTAGGTGGTACTCTGAAGCCATCTCAATGGAAATGAGACTATTCTAGTCAATATGGTACTCTTAAGTCATATTAAAGAAAATGAGGCTTGTCCAGTCTGTGCAGTACTCTGAAACTGTCTTAAAGGAAATGAGACTATTCCAGTGTATGTAATTGTGATGCCATCTGACAGGAAATGAGACTCTCAGAGCTGATAGTGAAATGAACAGTCAGGGGGGGTCAGAGGTTGCTTGGAACACAACAAGTTTATACACTCACTCACTTTCAACTCAAGCATAGTCCATACACATGTGACTACTTCTACTACCCTGGTCTGATGTTTGTGTGTGGGTTAGCTTTCCCTAATACCAGTGTTCCTCACCATCTGGCAAACCCACTCCGTCTTCTGAGGTACTTGTAATTTATGTCCCTAAGTCAATGATGAGACGTCAACATTTTAGTCCAACTGACCCCTGTAGGGGTTGAGCCCACTACCTCAACATCAACACATTGGAAGTTTAAGAGCAAGCAGTCTTATCCAGTCGGCCATGCTGACCTCAAAACAGTTGATGCGAAATAGGTGCTAGTCGATATGTCTGAGCACCGTTTTGAAAGTCTGCCTAAGAGAAAGTGGAGATCAATGTTTACTGCCTTATATTTGAACAGAAATCAAGTTCAGATACTAATGTAATTGTCTAGGAAAGACTTGTGTAGTCATTAGTGACTAGTTATTATTTGTTTGTGACAGAGCTTAACAGATGAATTGAAAGCCAGAATTGAACATAACAAGAAACTGGCTCTGGAGAGAAGGGCAGCAAAGCTTGCAGAACAAAGTCAAGGTATATACTTAGTTTTGTGTAACTCCTATAGTTCATTTATGTTCTCAGCTTCTGAATGTTGCATTTAAAATGTGCATGCACACACTCTTTGGAAGCAGTTGATACTGCTTGCCTTGTTTTCTTCTTTGCTTTTGACCCTCTATCCCCCAACAGGCCCTCAACCAACTCACTCTATCTTTATCTGTCCCATGCAGCTTTGTCCACAGCCTTCCCATATTGTTCATTTCATGCCTCTTCTAGAAGAGCCTCCTTTCCTCTTGGTTGGCTTAGTTATTCTATTTTCCTTATTGAACTTGTTCATGATTGGTTGGAAGAATGGCTACAGTTTTTCTACCTGATGAGGAAGCCAGCCCTAAGCCCAACCCTCCTGTGTCACCTCTTATGACCTCTGGTAGGTAACAGTGTGGTATTGTTCTTTGCTTCCCTTAAAGGTCCCGGTAACACACGAGTGGTATCCTAAATAGTTGCCTCTTATGACATGAGTGGTAGGTTGCAGTGTTGAGTTCATTTGCTTCTCTTTAGTGTCCCGTTAACACACAGGTAAAGCCTCCTTAGTCGCCTCCCAAGACATGCATGGTTGCAGTGTTACCTTTCTTTGTTTTTCCAGGGGTCCTGGTGACAAACAGGAGTTGCCTTGGTTTAGGTCATCAAGCATGAAAGAGAGTGGGTTGAAGTTCCGGGAGACATGACGGACTGGCACAATGTAATAATAACACTGGGTCGTGAGTGCAGAGAATGGGCAGCGGGCAACAGCTGATCTAGAGTAACACACATCAAGGTGACATAGTCATCTACACCGATGGGTCAGTGGTGAGAAACAGACGTAGTGGCTGGGGCTTTATTGCAAAGGCTAATGGACGAGTCTTGACAAAGGAGAGTCTGGCATATGAGACTACAACCTCCAGCATGAGAATGGAGGTGGAGGCAGTAACAGCGGCATTCCGGTGGCTAGAGGAGACTACTGCAACACACGTTGTATTCATTATGGATTCAAAGAGTATGCAAAATTTTTATTGGGGTGCTTTTTTTAAAATTCACGACATTCTCGTGAATGTAAATTGCATTACACCTTTTTTTAGACCTTTGGTGCAGGGCATCCAATTTAGTCAGATGTTTCTGTTGTTCCTGTATTCATTAGCCTTTAGCTATCCTCTTGTTGCTGATGAGGTTTGTGGGCCTCTCAAATTGCCTGACTTGTTAGTAATGATTCTTCATTTTCTGCGTTCGTCCAAAATGTTTTGGACGTAATTGCGATATTTGCACCTTTCAGCCGACACATCCGACTTCTTCAGACATTTGTTGACTGGGTTAACCTTCCCGGGGTAATGATTCTACTATCTGTGTAATGCTGGAGCTCATGCAAGGTTCTCTGTTTCTACATGGCAAAACTATGAGAGGGGCTTCATGGGATTTATGATAAGAACAGAACATTCTTGATAGAGTTGAACACTGCTCCTCATACAAATAGTTACCAGATAACTTCAAGTTTTGGGGGAATTTTTTGCCTAAGAAATGTGGCAAAGAAGGGAACTGAGCCCCACCTCATGCTATAGCCTAGAATATGTGAAGGCCTAACACAGTATCTGCTACGGGACTGGCTTTACATACTTACCTGAAAGGTCGCAGTTTAAAACTACATGCATTGTTGTTAAAGACATCTGCAGCAAGAGTATATTAAAGCTAATCTTCGAGTGTGCGTAAAAATATCAATTGCATTGTCTGTGGTCACTTCTAATTTCTATGTTATTTTCAGCCAACAAGAATGAAAGTTCAACAGTCAATAATCCAGCAAGTGATAATGAGAAGTCTGATTTGCCTGAAGTTCAAGTACCTCAAGATACACAACAAGAACAGCTTAATCTTGACAAACCAGAACCTAGTGTTCAAAGTGATCTGCTTTTTACAGCAGACAATGATTCAGAAATGCAGAACATGGCAGATGATTGTTGGGAGAGAGGTAGATTATTTCATTGAGTCAGTTGTGATTACCATAGTTAAGTATGGAGTTATAGTAGTGGTATAAGCAAGGCTTCTTCAGATCGCCATTATTGGTAAAGGGATACAATTTTATTGACCTTGGATAATAGTTATAAAACCAAAAATGCATTAAATGCCAACAGCAAATTGAAACTGTAACAGGTTGTCCATGCCGATGTTCAGACTGCCAACAGGTATTTAATACAGCATATGTGATGAGGTGGTGTGTAGGCTTGTTCTAGTACAGTGGTTCTCAACCAGTGGGGAATTCCCCCCCAGGGGGGAATGAAGATCATTTCAAGATCGCGTTAATACAAGAACCGATTACTTAATATTGCTTTTCCCTTCATACTTTACAGTTATGCACGTCTCATCCTTCTAAAATTCATGTTATAAAGTAAGTAGACCCACAAATCACGTTTTATGTGGATGTCTAGACCTGTTTTAACGTATTTACCTTCCATTTTTACGTATGCTGTGTAGGGGTGGGGGGATCTTTAGGTAGGAAATATGAAAGGAGAGAATGACATTCTGAAAATATGGTGAAGGGGGGCTCCGGCCAAACTTTTGATAGGAATGGGGGGGGGGGGGGGGGGGGTGACGTTCTTAAAATATGGTGAAGGGGGCATGGGCCAAAAAAAGGTTGAGAACCACTGTTTTAGTAGCAGTATGTGTTACCGGACTACCTTCACTCATATACATTAGCCCTTGGTAGGGCATACGTTTGTTTTGTAGCCCTGAATGGGCAAGAAGAATTTTGAGGTTCTGTAAAATTTCGGGTTACATTAGTAAAATCATCACTTAAAAGGTGTTAGTTAACCGATTTCACTTAAATAAAAAAACAAAATGAAGTAAAAAGCATGCAGAGTATTTCACTCACGTGAATGTTTCCGGTAATCCACAAATAAATACAAATATTTACAAAATACAACATATTGTTTGTGATTGTCAGTCATTTATACGGCAATTTACAAACACATTTTCAGAATCAGAATAACTTTCTTTAAAGTCTGACTCACAACTGCTAACGCAAAGTAACGCTGATCACTGATATCTAGCTCTGATTCAGTCAAATTCGTGCACTTAAATGTCACTTAAATTGAACCAAGCGAAATCACTATCACTTGAAGAATCATCAAAATCCATTTTGAAAAACTAAGCGTAAAAACCCTGAAAACTTTTTAAAAAATCCGTTCAAATTCATAGTACATGCTTGCAAATGGCGGCCACGTTGTCAAGCTATCGGTGAAACCGAAAGTAGACAATCAGAAATCTCCGAAAGCCATGAGATCGTGTTTTTACAATGCTTGTAGTAGCTCAGACGCATTCAGACGGTTTGCCCGTTCCGGGGTAAAGACGCATTCAGACGATTTGCCCGGTAAAGGGTTAAAGTTAGTAGTTTAAACTACATATATTTGTGTATACTAAATCAGTAATACATGTCTACATTGCAGCTAAATTTTGAATGTGTGTGTGAAAATCTCCTTTCCATTGACTGATCATCCAATTTCTGTTATTTGCAGCCAGCAAGAATGAGGGTTCAGCAGTCAACAATCCAACAAGTGATAATGAGAATTCTGATTTACCTGAAGTTCAAGAACCTGAAGATAGACAACATGAACAGCTTCATCATGACAAACCAGAACCAAGTCTTCAAAGTGATCCACTTTTTACAGCAGACAGTGATTCAGAAATGCTGGACATAGCAGATGATTGTTTGGAGACAGGTAGATTATTCCATTGAGTCAGTTGTGATTACCATAATTAAGTATGAGGTTATAGTAGTAGTACAAGCAAGGCTTAATTGGATTGTTATTATTGGTCAAGGGGTAGAATTTCACTTGGCAGTGAATAATGGCCATCAAGCTCAGAATGCATCTGTTGGCAGTGGGAACTTGAAACATTAACAGATTGTTCATGTCAGTATTCAGGCTTTGAACAAGTATTTAATATAGCACATATGAGGTAATATGTAGATGATATTGTCATACTGTGTAGCCAGTCTGTCTTAATAGATTATTTAAGTCACTCCTGAAAATTGTTATTCCAAATGCTATCCAGCACTGAGCCACTTGTAACAAATTATACATGATTATTTTTGTATTAATCCCATTTCTACATGGTGTCCTGGGTAACCTCTATAATAGTATCCCTTTTGATGATGATACAACCTGCCTGCGCTTTACACATTCTTCACCTGCTGGTGCAGTGTTTGATTCCCTGCTTGAAGCAGTAATGTATGCTCAGGTCTCCTATCAAGGTGCTTCTGGCTTCCCTGTCAGAGATCCCTGGCTAAACTCCCTGAATAGTCACTATAGTTGTCAAGGAATGTAAGTTGCTGTCATGTACATTGTTTAATATTAAGTGCCTGATTGTATGTATAAAATGTACTTCCAGTTTAATTACGTGTTTGAGTGGCACTCAACAAACAGTGATTCACAAATGCAGGACATAGCTGATTATATGTGAAGACCTCACTTCATGCCTCAGTTGGACTACCTGTACCTAAATACAGCTAGCAGTGTAAACTACACGTATTTTTGTTCATGAAATATGTAACACAAGTGTATATTATAGCTAATATAAGAGTATGTATAAAAATATCATTTCCATTTACTATGGTCACATTTAATTTCCATGATATTTACAGCCAGCAAGAATGACAGTTCAACAGTCTGTAATCCAACAAGTGATAATGAGAAGTCTGATTTGCCTGAAGTTCAAGTACCTCAAGATACACAACATGAACAGCTCCATCATGACAAACCAGAACCAAATGTTGAAAGTGATCAGCTTTTTACAGCAGACAGTGATTCAGAAATGCTGGATATAGCAGATGATTGTTGGGAGACAGGTAGATTATTTCATTGAGTCAGTTGTGATTATCATAGTTAAGCATGGAGTTATAGTAGTGGTATAAGCAAGGTTTCTTCAGATTGCCATTATTGGTAAAGGAATAACAATTTTATTGACCTTGATAATAGTTATAAAACTAAAAATGCATTAAATGCCAACAGGAAATTAAAACTGTAACGGGTTGTTCAGGCCGTCAACAGGTATTTATTACAGCATATGTGATGAGGTGGTGTTAGCTTATATTATCATACTGTGTTGTCATTCTACGGTTAATAGATTCTTTCAGTCGCTCCTTGAAATAACCTATGACACCGGGCTTACTAAAGTCCTTTTTTTTTTTTTAAAATCTGTCCAGCACTGAGCTACTTGTTAGATATTACATATGATTGGCTTTGTTGTAATTGTATTTCTGCATGGTTTCTGTTGTTATCTCTATAATAGTATCCCTTTTTCTTCATGGTACAACCTGCCTGGGCTGTACACATTCTTTACACTGATGAAATGTCTGATTCCTTGCTTATAGCAGTAAGGTATCCTGTGGTTTCCTGCAGTGTCTGATTCCTTGCTTATAGCAGTAAGGTATCTTGTGGTCTCCTGCCAGAGGTTTTGTGGCCTCCCATCAGAGATCCCGACTCTCTTGCTAGTTGTTATTTTTGTGACCAAATATAAGTCACATCATACTTTAACAACAAATAATTATTCAGTGTAAGTGCTTGTTTGTCTAGGATGTAAGATAATTCTGTTCGAGTGGCACTCAACAAACAGTGATTCATAAATGCAGGACACAGTAGATGGTGTGAAGATGTGAAGGCCTAACACTTGTCTCCCTAGTGGCAGTATGTGTTACTGGACCACCTTCACGTATATAAGTTACAGTTAGCAGATATATGCTGTGTTTACCAAATCTGTAATTATATTGCAGCTAAATTTTGAGTGTGTAAAATAAAATTTATTTATATTGATTGTGAGTGAGTCTAATTTCCGTGTTAATTGCAGCCAGCAAGAATGAAAGTTCAGCAGTCAATAATCCAACAAGTGATAACGAGAATTCTGATTTGCCTGAAGTTCAAGCATCTAAAGATACACAACAAGAACAGCTTAATCTTGACAAACCAGAACCCAGTGTTGAAAGTGATCAGCTTTTTACAGCAGACAGTGATTCAGAAATGCAGAACATGGCAGATGATTTTTGGGAGACAGGTAGATTATTTCATTGAGTCAGTTGTGATTACCATAGTATGAGAAAGTAGTAGTACAAGCAAGGCTTATTCGGATTGTTATTATTGGTCAAGTGGTAGAATTTCACTTGGCAGTGAATAATGGTCATCAAGCTCAGATTGCATCTATTGGCAGTGGGAACTTGAAACATTAACAGATTGTCCACGTCAGTATTCAGGCTTACAACAAGTATTTAATGCAGCATATGTGATGAGTTCATGAGCATATGATATCGTCATTCTATGTTGCCAATATGTCATTAATAGATTATTTCAGTCACTCCTTGATACAACCTATAATGCATGGACCCCGAAAGTCGTTATTCCAAAAGCTATTCAGCACTGAGCTACTTGTTAGACATTATGTATGATTGTCTTTGTTATAATTGCATTTCTACATGGTGTCTTTGATTACCTCTATGATAGTCTGCCTTTTCCTCGAGATATAACCTGCTTGGGTTGTACACATTCTTGACATTGGTGCAGTGTTAGATTCCCTGCTTACAGCAGTATGGTATGCTCAGATATCCTGCCAGGATGTTTGTGGCCTCCCTGGTTGAACTACCTGACTAGTCATTGTTGTTGTTAACGAAAGTGAGTCGCCATCGTATGCATTGTTCAATATAAGTGCTTTTTTTATATCATCTTCATCATCATCAAGTGTAATGCCGACTGGCATAGACTCCCCACAGATCTCGGTCTTTGGTTTTCTGGATCAACTCTATCGTTGATATTCCTCCAGGCCACCGTCGCAATCCGTCCAGCATAATTTCTCTTGGTCTGCCTCTGCCTCTCTTCCCTTTGATCTTTCCAGTTGTCATGATGTTCTCCAATGGCTCTCTTCTCGTCACATGGCCCAAAAATGTTGTTTGCCGCTTTCTTATTTTTGTATATAATGTTCTAGTTTCATTAGCCTCTTTCAGGCATTTGTTGTTAGTTACTTTGGCAGTCCAAAGAATTTGCAACATTCGTCTCAGGAACCACATCTCTGTTGCTTCCAATCTCTTCCTAATTTGTTCATTTACTTTCCAAGATTCACAGACATACATCAAAACAGGTTCTATATAGCACCTTAACACTCTTTCTTACATTCAATGATATTGACTTATTGAATAAGATATTTTTCATTTTCTGAAATGCAGCCCTTGCTTGCCCTATTCTGCTCTTAATCTCTGTTGTGCATCTTCCATCTGATGTTATAAATGTTCCTAGATATTTAAAACTATCCACTTGGTAAAGAATTGTCCCTTCTATCTCTATCTCACATTTTGGTGTTACCTGTTTCTTTGATATCACCATTGTTACTGTTTTCTTTATATTCAAGGAGAGTCCTTTCTTTTAACTTTCTGTTACTACAATGTCAAACTGTTGTTGTAAATATTTTGCATTATCCGCCATTATTACTGTTTCATCAGCATAGCGTGTATTATTTATATTACAACTTCCGAATATTATTCCTGGCTTTTCTTTGATCTCTCTTTGTTTTATATATGAAATATATTTTCTAGTTTAATTACATGATATAGCGGTACTCTGCAAATAGTCTATATCTATAAAAGGCAATGTGTATCCGGATGTATTTGATGCGTTCGCAAACGGTCCATCCGATTGAGATGAAATTTTCTACATGCTTTCTTTTCATTCCCGTGCAGCCAACTGTCATAGTTTGTTAGTGTACAACAGCTATTTACTTACTAAAATTTAATATTTTAATTTACATTATCATTTATATATAGAGAGGGAATTTAACTCAAGGGGCATAACTTTTAATAGCATTGCTA
This sequence comes from Cepaea nemoralis, assembly GCA_014155875.1. Lineage (NCBI taxonomy): Eukaryota > Metazoa > Mollusca > Gastropoda > Stylommatophora > Helicidae > Cepaea > Cepaea nemoralis. The sequence continues at coordinate 180,229 of JACEFZ010027783.1, read as the reverse complement.
TATATTTTATATATAGATTGTTGCATTGTTATCAAAGGTTTATAAACTCTTTTTCTACAGTTATTTACAGGCATATGCGTTATAATAAATAATAATATAATCTTCAAAGCATTTTCAAAGTTTTCATAAAAATAATGCATCTATTTAAATAGAGAAAATTTTCTAACTCATCTTTTTATTTTTCTTCAACAGCACATTTAATTTTTTTTAACATTCTCATTTGTATGGCGTGTTACACCCACGTTGGGTATTTATGATGCCCATGGTAAACATTGCCTCAACGAGTTACTTTTCATGCGTTTTAATGCTTATTGTTCTTTTGTTGTCAAAGAATTGCTTCATAAGAAATGTTGAATGAAAGAATGTATGAGAGGAAATAGAGAAGAAGGGCAGAATGTAGGACGGGCCTGCGTGCCCAATTCTTAACCCTTTGAAAATAAAGATTGTCGTTCGTTAAAAAAGAAAAAAAGTAATTTTTTGTAAGAGAAAGTTAGTTGCATATCCTTTGCAGTAATCTGCAGTCAACCCACCGCCCACCATTTATTGGCTCTTCGTGATATCTTGGTAAGTTTACTTTAGATAGATCTCTTCCAATCATATTTTCTACTATCAATCTATCTATTCTTCTATTCTATCTATATTTTTAATGGGAACGGGCCGAACATAGATAGATAGAGAGATAGAGAGAGAGGTAGGCAGGCAGGCAGATAGATAGATAGATAGATCCCCGCCAGGGACTGGGCGAAGCCGGGCCGGGTCGTCTTTTTTGGGAACGGGAAAGGGAGCAGAGGCCAAATATGAATTAAATTAGACGCTCCCCGCCAGGGGCTGGGTGAAGCCGGGCCGGGTCAGATAGATAGACAGACAAACAAATAGATAGTCAGGAATGGGAACGGGAGCTTATATGACTACTTATATGAATTAAATGAGATGCTCCCCGCTAGGGGCTGGTCTGAGTCGGGCCGGGTCAGACAGACAGACAGACAGATAGATAGATAGATAGACAGACAGACAGATAGTCAGGAACGGGAACGAGAGCTTATATGACTACTTATATGAATTAAATGATATGCTTCCCACCAGGGACTGGGCGAAGCCGGGTCAGACAGACAGATAGATAGATAGATAGATCCCCGCCAGGGGCTGGGCGAAGCCGGGCCTGGTCAGCTAGTGTTTCATAAATGCAAGATTCAGCAGCTGATGTGGTCTAACACTTCATGTCCCATTTGCAGTATCTGCTAGGGATTACCTTTACATCCATTCATTCATTCAGTAGCATGTCCTTTGCAGAATCTCACTCCCATAACAACCTTCCGGAAAACCTCTCGATCATAAGCAAGATGTCCCACGTCCGATACGCCCATATGGAGATTATCCGCCACATCCTGCACCCATCTTCTCTTTGGCCTTCCTCTCCTTCCAGGCATATACCCCTCCATTATTGTTCTCTCCAAACTTTCGTGACGTTTCAAGTGACCAAAATATTTCAATTTTCTTTGTTTTATCGTCTTTAATAGCCAACCTTCTTCAATATTCAGCTCTTGAAGTATGGATGCATGTTTTCTTTTCTTTACCCAAGAAATTCTTAGAACTCATCTATAATATTTATATTCAAAGGCATTTATACGCTGTTCAGCTTGTTTAGTAAGTGTCCATGTCTCACAGGCGTATGTTGCAATGGGAAAGATGTATGCTCTTAAAAATCTAATTTTTGTAGTTCTGTCTATCCCACTCCATAATTTATTCAGTTGTTTTAGTCTTTGAAGAGCAATTAATAGTCGTCGTTTAATTTCTTTCATAATGTCACCGTTGTTGGTAATCAATGACCCAAGACATTCAAAATTTTCCACCACCAATTTTTCCTCAATAACATATATTTCTTTGAATAACGAAGACACAAACAATAGATTGCACGATTTATTGCCTGGAATATTTCGCTGCATCTCGTCAGGTACATACTGCAGAAATCACACAACTTACGTGAAATTAACTAGATAAATCCTTCAAGTTGAAATATACACAATTTCGCACAGTAATGTCGATTGTCTACCACGGTAATTTTAAGCTGACTAACATGTCTTTCTGTTTACACAATTCTGGCTTGCGTTGATAGATCATAATTGCTTCTGCAAATTTTAACAAGCGAGTATTCTGTGTTCTAAACAACACGCGAAATGCAGTCTCTCTGGACACAACATGGCGACTGGCGACAATGTGCCTGCCGATTGAAGACGCCGGGAGCTTCCGGTGTGTCGGCTCCTCGTGGCTATCATCTCCTGTGTGGACTTGAAGGATTTATCTAGTTAATTTCACGTAAGTTGTGTGATTTCTGCAGTATGTACCTGACGAGATGCAGCGAAATATGCCAGGCAATAAATCGTGCAATCTATTGTTTGTGTCTTCGTTATTCAAATTCACTACGGGAAAACATTGTTTTGAATATATTTCTTTCTCCATAGTAGTTTTATCTGTATGCATTATCTTTGTTTTTGCTATGTTAAGATATAAGTTGTGATTTTCACTATTCAATTGGGTTGAGGCTATTAGATTTTCTATACCATTCTGTCAATACTGTATCATCAGCATACCGAATCTCTGGTATGTCTTGACCACCGTTATGATTGATTGATTGATTTAGGAACCGACATCACAGCATTCGGGGCATTCCCATAAGCGCTTCCATCCTCAGAAGCCAGCGAAGAGTTCCAACCCCAATAGTACCAGTAGCAATCTGATTATATGTGCGTCTCGCCTTTCCTCTAAGCGTCGAGCATCGGCCAGATCCCCTCGTCACTCCACGCTGTCGCATTCTTGCCAGACCATGGTGATCCATTTGCTCCTCCGAGGTGTACACGTGCTCCCACAAGGCCGCAACCACGTCTGCCTTATCATGCATCAATACTCCACCAAGTTTTGCAGAGCCAGCCAATCTGTCTGCCTGTTCATTCCCCAACACACCAGCATGCCCCGGAGAAAATATCCAGATGATGCTTGCCACCCGTGACTTCCGAAGCGAAGCAAGCCACTCGGCACGAAGCTTGCCTGTCCTCACCCTACTCAGCATGCTTTCTGAGTCAGTTACAATCACGATGTGTGTGTGTATCGTATTCTCCATCCAGCGGAAAGCTGCACTGACTGCCTCCACCTCCATTCTTAAGCTAGATGTTGTGGTATCATATGCCAGGCTCTCCTGCACCAAACGTCGACCATTAGCCTTTGCCAAGAAACCCCAGGCACTTCTACTACCTCTCAACACCGAACCATCTGTGTAGATAATCACATCACCCGGGCGAGCATTATCCTGAATTAGTTGCTGGATTTCCACTTCCGTGGCCCCTGCTGGCCACTCCCTGCACTCCCGGCTCAATGTGATTATAACTCTGCACAAGTCTGACTGCTCCGCTGGCACTCTGACACACTCCTCTCCTCGCCTAATGTTTTCCAAGGGGCACACCTGTCTGATCATATCCTCCGTCTGAGCCATCCATGATTTCCCTCTTATCAGTCGCTGGCCCTTAAATGCATCCAGCGCCTCATGCAACGGGTGATCTGTGTCAGCAGCTACCCTGAGGTATGCCTTCGCCTGCATCACCTTGAGCCTACCAGCAACAGTCGGCAAACCAAGGATGTACCGCATACACACCACTGGGGTGTCTCTGGTGCATCCCAGAATGACCCTCATAGCCTCGTTCTGTATGCGCTCCAATCTCACCAGCTGACTCTTTGAGACAGTGAGCAGTCCTAGTCCATAATCAATCACTGAGAGGATCAAGTGCTGGTATAGTCTGAAAAGCATTATCTGCTCTATGTCCATTGCAACCGTAGTTTTAAGTGAGTTGAGTCCCTTCTGAGACTTCCACCATCTATTGTGAGGCTTGGAACATCAGCTCTCACAATCCTGTTGTCCAGAGAGCACCACAAAACAGCTGCCTTTTCCGGGTGGATGACAGCACCCATTTCAGTGCACCAGTCAATCTCACTTTGTCTACTGTCGCCTGTAGCTCCTGGGCTGTTTTCTCCCTATCTCTCTTCTGCCTATATGCAAGAATATCATCTGCAAATGTTAGTATCCTTCCAACCCCTTGTGCTTCAAGGTTTACAATTTTGCTCGTTTACACGTTAAAAAGCACCGGTGAGATTGCGGATCCCTGTGGCAGTCCCGGGGTTAAAATATGTGGCTCTGAGGTCCATGCACCCAGACGGAGAGCAATCTGACGAGAATGTAGGACGGCCACTATCCAGTTCACTAACCAGAGATTGACCCCCTTCTATATCAATGCGGTCATCAAAATATCATATCGAACTCTGTTGTATGCATCCTCGAGATCAAGCGCTACTGCCATCATTTCGTGTCTACTCTGGAATCCCTCATAAACATCAAAGGCAAAAGTGGCTGCATTTGACCAGGTATCTTTTCCTGGCCTGTAGCTTCCCACTCCTCTTGGAAGAAGCTTCCCCCTTTCCAAAAACTTTTGCAGCTTGACAGCAACTATCTTCTCTAAAACCATCCCAAATGTATTTTGAAGGGTGATGATCCTAAAGCTGCTAAGCTTTGAATGATCCTTGAACGGTTTTGGGAGAGGGATGAGATAACTGTGTACCCAATCCTGCGGTACTGATGCTGTCCTAATGCTCTGGTTAAAGCAGTCGGTCATCTCCTTCAGGTCTACATCACTCAAAGTCTTCATGTGGCCATACCTGACCCCATCAGGCCCTGGTGCTGTGTCTTTTGCCTTTTAAAAAATATATTTAACATCTTCAACCCGTATGATGTCTTCATAAAGCATATTCTTTATGGTGCCAGATAACTCCTCTCTAACTGCATCCCTGGTGTCCACATCATCATGATTGGTCTGCTCTAAAAATCTCTGGAGAAACGCCTCCCCTTTCTCTGTGTCTGTTGTCACGCACACACCATCATCTCTATAAATTGTTCCCACTGTCATAGGCCGATCTTTTCTTTGTATTTGTCTGTGAAGTTTATTTAGGGCATCATATAGCACCCTGTTTATATCATCGCTTACATTTACATATCTGCATGAAATTTAGCAGTTTGAACTACGTATATGTTTGTTTATAAAATAGGTAAAACAAGTGTATATTACAGTTAATCTTTGAGTTTTTCCAAAAATATCCTTTCAGTTGACTATAGTCACATTCAGTTTCTATGTTATTTGCAGCCAGCAAGAATGAAAGTTCAGCAGTCAATAATCCAACAAGTGATAACGAGAATTCTGATTTGCCTGAAGTTCAAGCATCTAAAGATACACAACAAGAACAGCTTAATCTTGACAAACCAGAACCCAGTGTTGAACGTGATCAGCTTTTTACAGCAGACAGTGGTTCAGAAATGCAGAACATAGATGACGATGCTATGTAGCTGGAGCAAGAGGAATTGTCGTCTCGTAAATACAAAAATACTGAAACATTGACTAACACTTCTGAATATTAAACTATCAGTTTAAGTTATTAAGTGTGGAAGTGGTTATTGGATGATTTATAGCCCACTTAATTTCTGTTTTAATGGTCACGTTTCACAGACATTGATGGACCAATCACCCTTGAAACTATAAATATTGTCAGTTTTATAAATTATACCACCTGCTTTTCATGAAATAAATACTTTACAGCACTTAAGGCTGAAGCAGCTCAGGCTAGATTGGGATAGATACTTCAGTTATTTGCTGTTTATGACTTAAGTAGCTCAGACTGATATTGTCTCCAGTACAACTCTATAGCTAGCAGCTCACCAAAAGCTGGACAGCGATACCACTAAACAAGGGCTTGGTGAGAATGAGGCATGACTGGGTGCCATGGCAGTGCCAGCTGGTGCTTGGTGAAGACATTTGTCAAAGACTTACCGTGGATTCACTTTGTATAGTGAATATTTTACCCAGAGATAAGTGATGTGTGATGTCATTGCATGGACTATAGACATTATATCTTCTTCTGCCCTTTGTCCCACATTGAGACATACTCTTCTTCTGCCCGTTGTTCCACATTGAGACATAGACTCTTCTTCTGCCCTTTGTCCCACATTGAGACACAGACTTCTACCCTATGCCCCACATTGTGACATAAGACTTCTACCCTTTGCCCCACATTATGACATACACTTCTGCCCTTTGTCCCACATTGAGACGCAGACTTCTACCCTATGTCCCACATTATGACACAGACTGCTACCCTTTGCCCCACATTGAGACACAGACTTCTGCCCTTTGCCCCACATTGAGACACAGACTTCTGCCCTTTGCCCCACATTGAGACATAGACTTCTACCCTATGTCCCACATTGAGTCACAGACTTCTACCCTTTGCCCTACATTGAGACGCAGACTTCTACCCTTTGCCCCACATTGAGACACAGACTTCTACCCTTTGCCCCACATTGAGTCACAGACTTCTACCCTTTGCCCTACATTGAGACACAGACTTCTACCCTTTGCCCCACATTGAGTCACAGACTTCTACCCTTTGCCCCACATTGAGACACAGACTTCTACCCTTTGCCCCACATTGAGTCACAGACTTCTACCCTTTGCCCCACATTGAGACGCAGACTTCTACCCTATGTCCCACATTATGACACAGACTGCTACCCTTTGCCCCACATTGAGACACAGACTTCTGCCCTTTGCCCCACATTGAGACACAGACTTCTGCCCTTTGCCCCACATTGAGACATAGGCTTCTACCCATTGTCCCACATTGAGTCACAGACTTCTGCCCTTTGCCCCACATTGAGACATAGACTTCTACCCTGTGCCCCACATTGTGACATAGACTTCTGCCCTTTGCCCCACATTGAGACATAGGCTTCTACCCATTGTCCCACATTGAGTCACAGACTTCTGCCCTTTGCCCCACATTGAGACGCAGACTTCTACCCTTTGTCCCACATTGAGGCACACACTCTTCTTCTGCCCTTTGAGCAACATTAGAGCATAGGCCCATCTTCAAACACAAATGTGTAAATGAAGTAAAGTAAAATTACATTGTCCACGCCTTGAGGTATATTGTGTATATGGTGAAGGCCAAATATTTGTATAGACAAACTGGCACTCAGGGGATGATTTGGATACCACGCTGGCTGCCTTCACTTCCCAGAACATCTCCTGGTACCGCAGGTCAGCATGACCGAATGGATTGAAACATGTGTTCTTAAACATCGAGTGTGCTGAGGTAAGGGGTTCAACCCATACACCGGACAGTTGGACTAAAATGTTGATCTTTCGTCCTTGACTTGGGGACGTTAATTACAGGTACCTCTGATGTTGGAATGGGTTTGCCTGATGGCGAGGGACACTGTTAATAGGGAAAGCTAATTCACACACAAAATTCAGCCCAGCACTACTGGAAGTAGTGTGTATGGACTACACTTGGGTTCAAAGCGAGCGCAACAACAACAATTTTCTGGTAGCCATTTTGTGCTGGATTTATCTTCCTGTGAGGATTCAAATGCATGACTACCGGGCCGGCGGGTAAGCGTATTGGCAACAGCACTACTGTGGCCTGCACATAATTCCTCACTAATCTGTTCATTGCACATGATTCACTTCTGTACATCAGGATTGGCTTCATGTAATCGGCAGCATATGTAGCACGTGCCATTCCCTAGCAGATGAGATAGTTCCTGAATTTCCTTTGATGATGTACTTACATAAAATTAATTTAGTGTCTTCAGACGTGACTTAGTTTGCATACAGTCAGCTGCAATTTCTTTTTAAGGGCAATGTCTATACTTTGCGGATTGTCCTAGCCATTGCACCTATAGCGTTAATCTTTGTTTGACACAGCTAAAGTGATGACCATTTCTCATAAATTAAGCTGCTGCTCACTTTTATCCTTCACCTGCCTGCCTGCACATAACCCAGATTGAAGAGGGGGAGGGTGTATAATAGTGGTTCTCAACCGGTGGAGAATTCACCCCCAAAGGGGGGGGGGGGGGGGGGGGGATTTAGATTATTTCAAGCTCGTGTTAATACAAGAACCGATTACTTGATATTGTTTTTCCCTCCATACTTTATGGTTCTGTACTTCTTGCTCTTCTGAAATTAGTTTTATAACGTAAGTAGACCTGCAGATCACATTTTGTATAGATGTCTAGACTTGTTCTAGTATGTTTTATTAAATTTAGCTTCCAGTTTTACATATACTCTGTGTGGTGGCAGGGTTAATTTATAGGGAGGAAATACGAGGAAGGGGGGATGACATTCTGAGCATGGGCCAAAAAAGGTTGAGAACCACTGGTGTATAAGCAAGTACACAACTGCACATGAGGTGTCCTGTAGTTAACTCAACCTTGCTACTATCGGGTTGTGGTGATTTTAAAGTGATCAATGTTGTAACCAAGTTTTAACGCTTTTTTCAGTAGTGAGATTTTCTACCTTTCCTTCATCCCCATGAACATCATGATCTCTTAATTCATTGTTCCACCGTTACCATACTCGTCATTCTCAGGAGAACACTGACGTCATGTCCACAATTTTAAATCATAATTGCTCTCAATCATCCTAGTAATTATAATGTGATCTTTTTAATCATTACTGTATTCACCACTCCCCAAAATCATAATCTTATTAATATTTTAAAATCATGATTTGCAGGTAAAGAAAAGTTTGCTTCAACATTTACATACAGCTGTATAATTTAAAAGTCGCTGCTTGTTCTATTCCTTTCTATTTTGCCTCTCAGCAAATGAAGAGAGCTCTATAAAACAATCTAGTATATGCTTCATATATCTTGGTGTTCATTGCATCAGCTATGCAGTCGCTCTTTCTGGGGAGAAATTATTTTGCTTTTCCCTCAATGTTTTGACTATCCTGCTAGCCTCCCATCTGTCCTCAGCATGCTAAAGATGGAAATGGCAGCAGACCTGCACGGTCTTGAGCCAGACCTGACATTGAACTGCATTCCTAGAAAATCATATAACCCTGATCAAATTGTACAAATGAAGGCTGGAGTAGCAGCACACTTTCAGAGTAGCAAAATCCAGTCTTCAGTTTGAGGCAAGAGAAGTGTACAGTAAAATACTTCTAATAAGCAAGTACACCACAACACATGATGTGTCCTGTAGTTTACTCCTGCCCCTACACCACAGCACATGATGTGTCCTGTAGTTTACTCCTGCCCCCTACAGCACAGCACATGATGTGTCCTGTAGTTTACTCCTGCCCCCTACATCACAGCACATGATGTGTCCTGTAGTTTACTTCTGCCCCTACACTACAGCACATGATGTGTCCTGCAGTTTACTCCTGCCCCCTACATCACAGTACATGATGAGTCCTGTAGTTTACTCCTGCCCCCTACATCACAGCACATGATGTGTCCTGTAGTTTACTCCTGCCCCCTACATCACAGCACATGATGTGTCCTGTAGTTTACTCCTGCCCCCTACATCACAGCACATGATGTGTCCTGTAGTTTACTCCTGCCCCCTACATCACAGCACATGATGTGTCCTGTAGTTTACTCCTGCCCCCTACACCACAGCACATGATGTGTCCTGTAGTTTACTCCTGCCCCCTACATCACAGCACATGATGTGTCCTGTAGTTTACTCCTGCCCCCTACATCACAGCACATGATGTGTCCTGTAGTTTACTCCTGCCCCCTACATCACAGCACATGATGTGTCCTGTAGTTTACTCCTGCCCCCTACATCACAGCACATGATGTGTCCTGTAGTTTACTCCTGCCCCTACATCACAGCACATGATGTGTCCTGTAGTTTACTCCTGCCCCCTACATCACAGCACATGATGTGTTCTGTAGTTTACTCCTGCCCCCTACATCACAGCACATGATGTGTCCTGTAGTTTACTCCTGCCCCCTACATCACAGCACATGATGTGTCCTGTAGTTTACTCCTGCCCCCTACATCACAGCACATGATGTGTCCTGTAGTTTACTCCTGCCCCCTACATCACAGCACATGATGTGTCCTGTAGTTTACTCCTGCCCCCTACACCACAGCACATGATGTGTCCTGTAGTTTACTCCTGCCCCCTACATCACAGCACATGATGTGTCCTGTAGTTTACTCCTGCCCCTACACTACAGCACATGATGTGTCCTGCAGTTTACTCCTGCCCCCTACATCACAGCCCCTACAGCACAGCACCATTGATTGTCCCTGTAGTTTACTCCTGCCCCCCTACATCACAGCACTGATGTGTCCTGTAGTTTTACCTCCTGCCCCCTACAACCACAGCACATGATGTGTCCTGTAGTTTACTCCTGCCCCCTACATCAAGCACATGATGTGTCCTGTAGTTTACTCCTCCCCTACACTACAGCACATGATGTGTCCTGAAGTTTACTCCTGCCCCCTATATCACAGCACATGATGTGTCCTGTAGTTTACTCCTGCCCCCTACATCACAGCACATGATGTGTCCTGTAGTTTACTCCTGCCCCCTACATCACAGCACATGATGTGTCCTGTAGTTTACTCCTGCCCCCTACACCACAGCACATGATGTGTCCTGTAGTTTACTCCTGCCCCCTACATCACAGCACATGATGTGTCCTGTAGTTTACTCCTGCCCCCAACACCACAGCACATGATGTGTTCTGTAGTTTACTCCTGCCCCCTACATCACAGCACATGATGTGTCCTGTAGTTTACTCCTGCCCCCTACATCACAGCACATGATGTGTCCTGTAGTTTACTCCTGCCCCCTACACCACAGCACATGTGTCCTGTAGTTTACTCCTGCCCCCTACATCACAGCACATGATGTGTCCTGTAGTTTACTCCTGCCCCCTACACCACAGCACATGTGTCCTGTAGTTTACTCCTGCCCCCTACACCACAGCACATGTGTCCTGTAGTTTACTCCTGCCCCCTACACCACAGCACATGATGTGTCCTGTAGTTTACTCCTGCCCCCAACACCACAGCACATGATGTGTTCTGTAGTTTACTCCTGCCCCCTATAACAGTATCAGGTAGCAGCACACTTTCAGAGTAGCAAAATACAGTAATCCAATGTCTAGTTTGAAGTAAAAGGAGTGTACAGTAAGATTCTTATCTGTAGAGATAAGTGCAGGCGATCTTGCTACCAACTCCGCATACAATGTGCTTATACAGCTGGAATTAAAAGGATAAAGCTGGATGCTAAAGGCAAGAAGATCGGCGTCATTACACCCAGTTTGACCCCATTTGGCTTAGTCTCTCTTTGCGGTTTTGTTACCACCTTCCAAAACACATGGCACAGAGAACAACTCAGTAGCTCCACTGATGACTGCCAGGGGTCTCTGAAAACATTGCCCTCGTGAACCGGATAATGGAGTCTGAAGACAAACTCACAACCTTCTGAGCGTGAGGCTGACAAATAAGGGATAGAGTAACAGCACACGTTCAAAGCTGCCACATACAGCGATCTAGTCTCCCGTTTGAGACAAATCCACGACCTTGTGAGGCGGACAAATGGGGGATAGAGTAACAGCATACGTTCAAAGCTGCCACATACAGCGATCTAGTCTCCCGTTTGAGACAAATCCACGACCTTGTGAGGCGGACAAATGGGGGATAGAGTAACAGCATACGTTCAAAGCTGCCACATACAGCGATCTAGTCTCCCGTTTGAGACAAATCCACGACCTTGTGAGGCGGACAAATGGGGGATAGAGTAACAGCATACGTTCAAAGCTGCCACATACAGTGATCTAGTCTCTCGTTTGAGACAAATCCACGACCTTGTGAGGCGGACAAATGGGGGATAGAGTAACAGCATACGTTCAAAGCTGCCACATACAGCGATCTAGTCTCTCATTTGAGACAAATCCACGACCTTGTGAGGCGGACAAATGGGGGATAGAGTAACAGCATACGTTCAAAGCTGCCACATACAGTGATCTAGTCTCTCGTTTGAGACAAATCCACGACCTTGTGAGGCGGACAAATGGGGGATAGAGTAACAGCATACGTTCAAAGCTGCCACATACAGCGATCTAGTCTCTCATTTGAGACAAATCCACTACCTTGTGAGGCGGACAAATTGGGGATAGAGTAACAGCATACGTTCAAAGCTGCCACATACAGCGATCTAGTCTCTCGTTTGAGACAAATCCACAAAATTATGAGCGTGAGGCGGACAAATGGGGGGTAGAGTAACGGCACACGTTCAGTGTTACTACATAACAGCGACCTAGTCTCCAGTTTGAGACAAACCCACAACCTTCTGAGCGTGAGACGGACAAATAGATAAGAGTATTAGCACACGTTCAGTGTTGCCACATAACAGCGACCTAGTCTCCAGTTTGAGACAAACCCACAACCTTCTGAGTTTGAGGCAGACAAATAGAGGATAGAGTAACAGCACACGTTCAGTGTTTGCCACATACAGCGACCTAGTCTCCAGTTTGAGACAAACCCACAACCTTCTGAGCGTGAGACAAATAGAGTAACAGCACACGTTCGGTGTTGTAAATTCAGGGATGTAGTCTCCAGTTTGAGAAGAGGGGTGTGCAGTGAGAGTCTTCACTGTAGAGAGGTGCCGGTTTTAACTGCTGGAATTGAAAGGACAAACTTGCGTGTTAAAACTTTTTTTTTCTTTTTCATATCCTATTTACGGGACATCGCTGTCAATATCAGCACTACTATTGTTGATGTCTTGAAAAGTTTACGTTCAGTAGTTTGCCATTGCTTTCTGAACGACTGGCTCCCATGCCATCACTTTAAAACCCAGCGTAACACGGTCTGCTGCCAAATCGGTCGCAGCTGTGTTTCGAACGCAGGTAAGTAAAACAACTTATGTTGCTGAAAACATCTCATGCTGGTTGTGTAGCAACCATAATGATCAATGGAACAACTCATGCAGTACAATTGTGTTGGAATGATACTACTTAAATAAAACTCGCCTGGCTGAAATCGCTTAAACTCTTATTAAGACTCATGTCATTGTGTCCATTATGCTAGATGGTCCTTGTTTGACAGGTTGGCTGGCATTAAGGCAGTAAAATGGTTGCTTTTAACTAGTTAATTAACAACAGTAGTCTGGCAGCAGAAAAAAGACACTCATGGAGCCGCTTCCCTCAGTGAAAGGAAGGGTGGGGGTTGGGTAAGTGGTACGTATGTCTCCTACAGAGAGGAAGAGCTGATCTGCTGCCGCCAGGCGTGAATGTGAACTTCAAGCTATAGCGTTTTTTTTTGTTTTTTTTTTGCCTCAATATAAAATTCAATATCTCAGTAACCAACTGAGGGAAAATGATGAGATTTAGTATATAACCTTATCATTATGTCCACCCAACAAAAAAAATTTTGTTCTGGAGATTTTACAGCAGATTTCAAAGTTAATTTATATGCGGTATATTAATTACGACTTAGAGATTACGTCCATGTCATGATTTTAACAGTATTACAGCTTCACCAAGAGACGTCCCGGCATTTTTTGAAATTTTCACGTGATTTCCGTTTTGAAACAAACAGCGCGAAGATTCAGAGGTGTCTCCAAATGGGGGTTCTTTCATGAAAAGTGATTATATAAATAAACTAGCTGACAAGGCCCGGCTTCTGGCGGGGATCTATCTATCTATCTATCTATCTATCTATCTATCTATCTATCTATCTATCTATCTATCTATCTATCTATCTATCTATCTATCTGTCTGTCTGTCTGTCTGTCTGCCTGCCTGCCCGCCCGCCTGCTTATCTATCTATCTGCCGACCGACCGATATCTAACTATCTATCTGTCTGTCTATCTATCTATCTATCTGCCGGCCGACCGACCGATATCTATCTATCTATCTATCTATCTATCTATCTATCTATCTATCTGTCTGTCTGTCTGTCTGCCTGTCTGTCCGCCCGCCTGCATGCCTGCCTGCTTATCTATCTATCTATCTGCCGGCCAGCCGACCGATATCTATCTATCTATCTGCCTACCTTCCTGCCTGCTTATCTATCTATCTGCCGACCCATCCACCCAGCCATCCACCCACCCACCTACCTTTCTGCCTACCTACCTACCTTTCTGTCTGTCTGTCTGTCCGCGCTATTAAATATTGATAAAAGTTACTGAAAAAAACGTCAGGACCATGTGTTGAAAGAGGAAGAGGACTATTGGAGAAAGGATGGATTGAAGGTTGTATGTTCGATTCCGGGCCGCGTCCTTCATTTCAAGAGTGCATTTTTTTTCGGACACTCCCGAGGGTCGTCGCTGGAGCTACGGAGTTCGTGCTTTGTGCGACGCTTTCCGCGCTGCGGAAAGAAACTGAGCCATATGGGATAAAAACCCGGTGCAATGCAGAAGACCCTGTCGATTGTAAGCTACTTCTTTCATTGCACCCACTCCCATACGAATCCGGATACGTCTTTGTTTGTCATCTGAATTTGCAGGTCCCCATTACCGTAAACATAACTTTTTTAGCGAAAAATCACTAGTTGTTAAGCAAAACATCAAAGGAATGTCGCCGCTTTCAATGATTTAAGTTGTTTTTGGATCTATCAAAGACATATTCCTTGGGTGGGGGTAAATATAAGACGGCTGGAAAAAATTTCATAACGATGCAACAGACAGTTTTCAAAATAATTGATCGTGAATGAAGGCAAACAAATGTGGACATACTATAGATATCGAGTAGGAAGTGTTTGCATGGTGACACATATTCGTGGTATTTTAGCAAACCGCAGCTGCCGAGATTGTGATTAAGAGGCTGCCTTTCACATTGCCCCATTTGAAAGCCGCTGTATGAAAGAAATAGATCAAATGCGTAATATTCGTGATATGCACTTCTTTATCCGTTATCGATCAGCGGTGGATTATGGGTGAAGATTATCGGTTACCTGGGTTCAATGTCAGTTTACTAAAGGTAAAGAAATTCACAGTCAGTCAGTAAATGCTGGGGTTGATTGCGGCATCCTGTAAAAAATGCAAACTTTAACTCGGGCTTTATATTGCCAGCTTTGAAAAGTGCAGAAATTAATGGAGAAACGCGTATGCGTGTCATAACCTAAGTGTCTCTCCCTTTAGCATGTCAAGACTATAACAAGGCCGAAACATTCGCGGTAAGGGGAGAACCTCATCAGACAATCAGAAACCTCCTGTTGTGCCTGCTGCATGGTAGAGTTTCTACTGCATAACTAAGGAAGGCGGGTGTGGGCAAGTCTTCTTCACCCCGTAGTAGACTTTGACCGCAATATCCGGCCAGTCGAGAACATGTCTGCCGAAAAGGAGAAGAAATAAATCAGCCAGCCAAGAGTAATTACATGGGGCTTCCCCTTTATAAAGGTTTCCGGATTATTATGTCGTCTGATTCTCTCCGTAACTGAGTATGCGTTGGGACTGCTCACGGTTTCGAAGAGTCTGGTGAAATTAGAGCGCAAACAGAATGAAGCTGTTCGGGTGACACTGGTATGCACAAGGGACATGCTAGTAGTGCAGACAGGCTCAAGGTGTTGCAGGCCAAATCATAGCTCTGAGTGGCTGCAGGCGGAATTCCCCCACCCTCTCTCTCTCGCTCTCTCTCTCTCTCTCTCTCTCTCTCTCTCTCTCTCTCTCTCCTCCTCCTCCTCCTCCTCCTCCTCCCCCTTTTACTTCTCTGCATGAAAGCGGTTAAGGGGTGATCATGTGGGTATCATGGAGGCTGAGACAAGAGGATACTATAAGAAGTGTGCATGCTTGAGAACATTGGGGGATGAAATGAGTGGGTCTGAATACCAGAGGTAAAGACAGACCTGTATGTGGTCTAAATAATATTGGATTATTGGATCGGAAATGCATGCATTGACTGGCAGGCTGCACTGAATGGGAGACGCAACAAATTGATTTACGGCAATTCGCGAACAGGTGATCATCTAGCGTAATTTACACGGAAGGCTCTGAGCTAAGATGTGAAAGAAGTTCTTCGAGGTTTGTGGTGCAGGAGAGCTTGACATATGATACCACACCACCCAGTCTGAGAATTGAGATGGTTACACTCACAGCGGCATTCCGCTGGCTGGAGGACACAGCACACGTATGTCGTGATTGTAATGGACTCACTAAGTATGATGAGAAAGATCAAGATGGGTATGCTTCGGACAGGGTGGTAGACTTCAATTCAACAATCAAAAATAGAGATCATCTTGAATTTTCTCCTTGCTGGTGTGGTGGGAAACAAGCAGGCGGACAGATTGGTGCAGGTAGGCACCGTCCGGTGGGATATTGGTGCAGACAGGCGTGGTCGGGGGCATTTGGGATAGTGCGTAAGAACAGCTAGATTATCACGGTCTGAAGAGACTAGTGCTGCAGAGACACTCATGCCCCGGAGGAAAGACCAGACGGACACATAATCCGACTGCTACGGGTACCATTAGTATAGGGACTCATCGCTGGCTGATGAAAATGAGGACGGAACACGTATGGGAATGTCCTCGCTGCTCTGGTGTCGGTTCTTGACTCAACTCAAAAGTGACTGGATGTGAAGAAAGTCAAAAATAGTCTGAATCATCGACTTGACACTAAGAAAGATATTTCCCATGGCAAATACTGCCGCTGTTGTGTGGAATCTTTGGCCTTCGTTTACCTTATGTCACGGCACAATGAGGTTGTGTGGCCGGTTCTTCTTGTACCCTATGTCACGGTACAATAAGGTTGTGTGGCCGGTTCTTCTTGTACCCTATGTCACGGCACAATGAGGTTGTGTGGCCGGTACTTCGTGTACCTTATGTCACGGCACAATGAGATTGTGTGGCCGGTACTTCGTGTACCTTATGTCACGGCACAATGAGGTTGTGTGGCCAGTACTTCGTGTACCTTATCTCACGGCACAATGAGGTTGTGTGGCCAGTACTTCGTGTACCTTATCTCACGGCACAATGAGGTTGTGTGGCCGGTACTTCGTGTACCTTATGTCACGGCACAATGAGGTTGTGTGGCCGGTACTTCGTGTACCTTATGTCACGGCACAATGAGGTTGTGTGGTCGGTACTTCGTGTACCTTATGTCACGGCACAATGAGGTTGTGTGGCCGGTACTTCGTGTACCTTATGTCACGGCACAATGAGGTTGTGTGGCCGGTTCTTCGTGTACCTTATGTCACGGCACAATGAGGTTGTGTGGCCGGTTCTTCGTGTACCTTATGTCACGGCACAATGAGGTTGTGTGGCCGGTTCTTCGTGTACCTTATGTCACGGCACAATGAGGTTGTGTGGCCGGTTCTTTGTGTACCTTATGTCACGGCACAATGAGGTTGTGTGGTCGGTACTTCGTGTACCTTTTGTCACGGCACAATGAGGTTGTGTGGTCGGTACTTCGTGTATCCTATGTCACGAAACAATGAGATTGTGTGGCCAGTTCTCTTCATGGCTGCCTTTTGTTCCCAGAAAATGTCTGCTGTTCATTTTATGAATCTGGGTCGACCCAGGAGCCAAAATAATCGTAAATAAATAATCTAGCTTTCCTAAGACTTTTAACTAAACTACGGTCTTGGTAGAGAAAAGCTCTAACTACCATGTCAGTGCATCTCGCATTAGAACTAAAACACCTTAAACACACAGAGAAGCAAATTATAGACATGGGTGAATACTTTGGCACACACAAAAAATGGACAGGACTACCAGAGACATCATAAGACACGGGGGTTTGGGGGGGGGGGGGGTTGACATGAGATAGTGAGGGCCAATGCTCCATTGATGGAGACGAGTATAGTTGAGCCAAGAACCGACATCACTGCACTCGGCGCACTCCCATACATGCACAGTGCTCATCTTCAACAACTAGAGAAGAATTGCAATACTAATGGTGCCCGTTGCAGTCTGAACTATATGTCCGTTTGGCTTTACCTCTAAGTGACGATTGTCGACTAGATCCTCTGACCTCCTCCTGCTGCTACATTCTCTTTAGACAATGATAGTCTATCGGTTCTTCTGCATTAATGCCATTCTCCTAGAGGGCCTTCACCACATCTGCCTTATCATGATTAAAATCACCCCTTAATGATGCAGCACCTGCCAATATGTCGGCCTGTTCATTTCCAATTACACATGAGTGTCTAGGAGAAAACATCCAGCGAATGCTCACAACCAGCGACCTCTGAATCAATGCAAGCCATTCTGCACGACGCATGCCAGTCTTCACCTTCCTTAATGGATACAAGACAAGCTTAAAACATGCCAATCTTATAGTTATTCTGATAAACACTAGACTAGGCTTATGATGTCGCACCCTACCACATAGAATTTAAACAGAATTACTCTTCAGTTGGTTTTTTAACTTTTGAGAAATTGTGTGCAGTTAGTGGTTAATGTACCTGTCTATCATTGATCATTTACTCATTTCATTTAATTTCGGGAGTCTCTGTGGCGAAGTGGTCAAGCCGTTTGACTCGTGCTCCGAAGGTTGTGGGTTAGATTCCGGGCCGCGTCCTTCGGTTTACGAGTTAAATGTTTCGGAGACTCCTGTGTGTCGTCGCTAAGATACTATGAGCATTGGTCACTCAGAATGCAATATGAACTAAACGTTGCCTTGTAAATTACAAACAGGAACAGAAAATAGCCGGGTGAAAGGTTTTTGCGCCGTCAATAAAAGACTTGCAACTAACACCTGTTTGTTTGAACGCTGGTGGTGGTTTTGTGTAAAACGTCATCACAGTTCGTTGTATATGTTGTTGCCCAGAAACGTCATGGCGGCTTTTCTTTGTTTACTCAGTATTGTAGTAATTTTAACATCATAACAATGCATTCTTAACCGTCTAAATATTCTTCAGCATTTTCACGAGACATGTTTATAAAATAGAAGCTAAAACTATCCATACAATATGACAGAAATAGAGCGCAGAACAGCAGAAGTTGGACAAATACTTGTTAAAGTAAGTAGCGCGCACTGTGACTTACCACCCACTGAGCGCACTGAAACTAAACTAAACTTATTAATTACATATTATTTTATAACTATATAATAAATTAGTACTATAAATTACCATAATAGTCTATAGTAACTACTTGCGGTTCGCTGCATGAATTGTTGAATTGTTTGTATCTAGGTAATACAACAAAAACAAGTAAAAAACTATTTCTGATGCACATTGCACATGCTGTGGTGCTAGCCCCATCCATCCATATGACCAATCGGCAATCGGTCATTCTATGGATGATGTGGTCAATACAATATCATTCATGCCCAGCGCTTAGCCTTTACTTCCCAGGACTTTTCCTGGTACCCACTTAAACTTAATACGTGGTGGACATGGAAATGATATCTAGCTACTTACTTTAGTTAAAGCTTCCAAATTGTTTTAAAATTATCCAATCACCATAGTTGAATAGCACTTGAAAAATGCCGTCCATCACACCTTATTCAAGACGCAGAGTTGTTTCCAAGGCACCAGGGCCGGGTTATATACTGGCCAAGACCTATTGATGTGTCCTCGTTGAACGTCCTGGGCAACAGGTCCCTTTGGGGTCCTGGCTAAAGTCAGTAGGATCGCCGATTCCTCCAAAGTCGGAGAGTGTCTGCCTGTACAGCGAGGAACCACCAGTCTGCACACCAATAAGCCAAATATGGGACAACGGATACTCACGCAAACCTCAGGTCCTGTATGACATCACACTGATGTTGGACAACAAGATGCCTTCATCCGACATACAAGACTTCGCGTTGGAGCTCAAGCCAACGAACGCAAGCAAGCAAGCATACCTTATTCAAGTCCTTACCTCAATTCTAAGTCTGGGAATTTATTTTTGTGTCTAAATGATATAAAGTTACAGAAAAGCAGGAGAATGCTGATTCATCAGTTGTATTCCTTGCATCCTACCACCAAAACACTGTAGTTTTTGTCTTTAGTTAGTTAGTTAGTTAGTTAGTCGCAGTTCCAACTTCACAGCAATGGGTCGTCTCCATTATGCTCTGTTCCTGTGCCAGTGAATATCACACAAAATGCTCCCCACTGCCCACTGTGAAAAGTGGAAAAGACAGGAGTCTCGACAAACAACAGCCTGCACAAATACACTGTGCATAATGCCGCTGCCAGAATGTCAACACACCAGTCCCCCACGAAACACCCAGTTCATCTCTGATGGAATCAGCTGTCATTTTCCTATCTGAATGTTTCCTAGATGTTCACCCACACAGTCCACAAAAATACAATTCATAGCTGATGGCAATGGCAGTCAACCAGAAGCCCAGCAGCCACGCATTTCTGCATAAGGCAAAAACCGGTCAACTCTGGAACATAGCCACCTGCCATCACTCCGAACATGCAGTCACGTTCCAAATAAAACCTCAGGCAGATTCAAAAGCATTTCACACGAAACTCACAGCTCACGGTGTCGCACCATGCACTCACTCAGTAGCAGGGCGATGGAACCATCTGTGAATGAACACCATTTTTACATTAAATTATCACTGTATTCATGACAAAAAGCCCTAATCAAATAAATAATTAAATTTGAAATAGTATGTCTTTTTCTTCTTCTTTCGTTCGCTTGAAATATGTCTATAACTGCAATGCTATCTCTTGTATGAATTTAACTGTCGTTTTTAGTTCCCTCAGCGGTCCATAGAGTTTATCTTCCATTGTCGTCTCTCTAGACCAGAAGGTTTGCCTAGATATGTTGCATTTTGGGCAGTCTTGGAGTATGTGCTTTGCTGCCTGCAGTGCCAATCCACATGTGCACATGGCTGATTCACCAATCTTGAATTTTGAATACATGAGTTTGCATAATCTATTATTTCCTGTTCTGAGGCACAGAATAATAACTTGTTCTGGTCTGTCCATAGTGTGGTAGTCATCTTGAGCAGGTTTTGGTGGCTTTCTTACTGATTTGATCATTCTTTTCTTTTGGTGGTATGCAACGGGCACATCAGGCTGTTCTTCTTTTGCTCCTTCCTTAGCCAATCGATCAGCTCTGTTGTTTCCAGATATTCCACAGTGGGATGATATCCACTGTATGGTGGCCTTATGCTGACTGTTAAGTTCAGAAAGTAGTGTCCTTAGTACTAGCAATTTCCCAGACAGGAGCGCCTCGAGTACTGATTTTGCATGTCAATAGCACCACAGGTTGTGTACCATGGCTGGTAGTTAGTAATTTCTTTGTTGCTATCTTGATTGCCCCAATTTCAACATCATAGTTATGGCAGTACTTTCCTATTGGTACTTTGGCCGTGTCCCTAGTATTATTTGGATATTCTATGTACACTCCCGCTCCTCCATTTCGAACCAGTTTGTGCTGACCCATCTGTGTAGACTCAAATCCAGCGGTCCTGTGGGTATTCTTCATCAAGGAAACTGAGAGTGGCTGTTCTGCGCTGTACACTGTTCTGTTCTTTCTTGTCAAATATTCCCCTCACTTTTGTCTGGATTTGTAGTGATAGTCTATGTTCATCTTTCCATGGTGTTTGCTCTGGAATAGTTGTTAGGGGGATACCAACTGTGGGCAGATCAGTGGTTTCTCTGCAGAGTCGTTTGGTCTGGTGGATAAAACTACTTCTTTTCAACCGCCCCATAGCTAGGTTTTCAAATTTGTTCTTCATAGGGTGACCTGGCAAGCTGAGGAACTTTTCTGCTTGTATAAGCGTTTTCGTATCTCTGAGCTCTCTCAGTGCTTGTGTCTTCCCCATCTTCTCCATCTCCACTATAGGGGTTGATCTCATCCCTCTTGGGGTGACTCTAAGTGCTTGATTTTGCACCTTGTCCAGCTCTTGTAGTGTGGTTTTTGATGTTGAACACCAAGCAGTTGACCCGTATTCCAGGTGTGGTCGTATGCTCTGTTGATAAACTTTGCTAAGTATTTTCCCACTGGCTCCCCATGTGGTTCCACTTAGTTTTCTCAGGATGGCTATTTTCCTTCAGGCTTTTGCTACTGCTTTGTTGATGTGCTTTCTCTATGTCAGCCTGTCATCAAATGGTATGTTGGTTCTTTATCTTCTCCAAAGGTATTCCATTTATCTGGATGATCCCTGCCTTTTTTTTGGAGAGGGTAAATAAAGTGGTGCTGCACTTGTCAGTGTTTATGCTGACACACCATCTATTTGCCCATGCAACAAATGCATCTACATCTATCTATCATCAACAGCTTTTAGTTCCACCTGAGAGGATGCTGCTTTCACTTACAAGCTCATTTTCTACAGTCAGAAAGACTGGCCGATGGTCACTGCCACCAAGTTGTTTCCCAACGATTCATGTAATGTTTCACTCCAGGTTTGGTGAATGAAAAGCCAGGTCAGGTGTAGTTGTAGTGTGCCATGATCTCGAGTAGAAAGTATGTGGGTCGGACGGCTTGTTAATCAAGATGAATCTATTCTCATCCTGCCAGACTTCGAATCTCTCTCCCCTCTGACCCATGTGATCATAGCTCTGCGAGTGGCTGTTGAAGTCACCACACTCAATCATTTTTTCTTTTAATGGCAGTGTCTCCAGTGCCTGTGGGCGGTCACTTGGACAGTAGTAATTGATCAGATGAAGGTCTGTATTGCCTTTCTTAAGCTTAAGTGTCTGATACTCAGACCCTTCCATGTAAACTTCAATTTAGGAAGCAGTGATGTTATTTTTTACAAGGGTCAGTATCCCATCCTTGCGCCTGTCCTTTTGATCAGATAGGTAACATTGATAGTCTCTGATTTTGAAGGGTATATTTTCGTTGAGGTGAGTTTCTTGCAAGCAACATACACATATCATCTACTGTGGGGACTTCAATGCTAGAGGTAGTCAATGGGGGAATAGCATCACTAATAGACAGGGAGAAGATCTGGAGGACGCCCTGGCATCTGCTGCCCTAGTCTGTCTGAATGATGGGAAGGTCACTAGGATGGCCACTCGACCAGGTGATTCTGACAGCGTCATTGACTTGGCCCTGGCGTCGCCCACCATCGCACCAAGGTGCTGGTGGGGCACACTGGGATACCATGACAGTGACCACTACCCTTGTGTTATCCTGATCAAGAAAGACAGGGCCAGGAGTCAAGGACACTGGTCAAGATGCCATAAGCAAGATCAGAAGAAGAAAACTAACTTCCTCCCGCAGGAGACAAGAAAAATGGTTGCAACCACCATGGTGGAATGGAGAGGTTGAGAAGGCATGGCTGGGAAAGAGGCAGGCTGTCAAAGACTGGTAAAAAGCCAGAAAGGCTAACACGCCACAGGGTGAGTTGGCGAAACTGAAGACTGAAGTCCGTAGGACGATGACCTTATTCAAATCCTGCGCAAAACAGGCCAAGGCCAAGAAATGAAGGTGTATGAAGGTGTGCTCTGAGCAATCTCTTACGACATTCTGGCGCCTCGATAAGAGCATGAACGGTGCTGCACAACGTAGGGGTATTCCAGACTTTCAAGGCACAGACCTCACATGGAAAAAGTCGGATGCAGATAAAGGTAAGGCCCTTCTTGCACGCTACATAGAGCAGACTGACCAGAAAGACGAGCCCGCTAGACAGAGGACCACAACAACACTCTCTCAGTTGTGCGAGGGGGTTGGGACAGAAGAAGAATACATAATCACAGCTGAGACAATACGTGTGATGCTCAAGAAATCACCTAACACCGCCCCAGGCCCAGACGGCATCCGATATCGTGACCTACTGGTGATGTCAGTAGAAGATGACATGGAAGAACTGGCCAGAGAATTCAACACCAGTATCCAGAGGGGTCAGATCAAAGAGAAATGGCTACACAGCTACTTGCTGCCGCTGCCAAATCCGAACAAAGACCATTCCAAGATAAGCGGCTACAGAATCATTACAATGCAGAACACTACTGGAGAAAATTGTAGCACACAGACTTGCTTGTGACTTGGAACAGCTCGGCTGCTTCCTGCCCACACTTGGAGGATACAGACGTAACAAAGAGTCAGGGCTGAATGCAGCAGTCTTTGCTCACGATGTTTGCGAAGGATTTCAGGTCAGAGAAGAGACGTGCAGTTGCCATAGACTTAGAGGACGCATACAATAAAGTATCCTTCGAGCACTTGATACAAGCCCTCCTCAGACTGAAAGTGTCCCCTCACCTTGTACGATGGATAGCTGCAGTCCTGCTCCAAAGGAAGGTGGTGCTAAGATGTGGGAGTTGGTCTTCTGAGCCGACACCAATATGTCCAGGATTGTCGCAGGGTTCACCACTGTCACCAGTACTATTCAACGTGTATACGATGCCGATCACTGAACAACAGTTGGACTGGAGGGGTAGGACTCTGTCGTTTGCTGATGACATTCTCGTGTATCGACAGGGTCGAGATAGACAGGCGGTTGCCAATGATATGCAGGGCGAACTAAATCGAATTTCCTCATGGTGTGCGGATGCCAATGCCATTGTCAACCCTGCAAAGGCATCGGTTACATGGTTCTTCCTAAACAATTATATTGTGAACACAGACCTGCCGGCAGTGAGAATGGATGGGAGCAGTTTGAGTAGAACCCAATTGATGACATTTCTTGGCGTGAGGCTTGATTGTAGCCTGTCTTTCAGAGATCATGTCGATTATGTCATAACGAAAGCTCGAAAAGGTTTATCAGCAATGAAAGTCATGGCAACTACCAATACCGAGCAAAGACTGCTAATACTTCTGTTCCAAGGACTGGTGCTTTCACCCATCGAGTATGCCCTGGCCATCCTTATTGTCAGCCCTACACAGATTGGAAGACTTGAAAAGGTACAAAACGAGGCTATGCGCATCATTTTGGGCTGCACGAGAGACACCAGCTGTGTAGCGATGAGATACCTCCTTGACTTCCCGACAATGAACCACAGGATCAAGATCTGGAGAGCTTGTGCATACTTGAAAATTCAAAATAAAGTTGATTTGATTTGATTTGATTTGAAAATAAGTGCGGATGAGCAGCACCCTCTGCATGAAGATATATTCAGAGAAAAGGGTAACATGCTAAAGAGGGGTAAATCATGGATGGGTTGGGTGGAGGATGTCATCAGACAGGTCTGCAGTCCTACCAGTATCAACCCCGGCAAGGAATGGGTGCCTGTGCCTCCAGCTTTTAAGTGCGCCTTCTCCTGCATTATCACACTTGACAGACGGTGCAAAGAACAGAATCCTCTTACTGTCAATGCAGAGGTCAACGCGCTCATCAGTGAACACGCAGACAACCCCCAAGTGCTTATCTATACAGATGGATCTGTTGTAAAGAAGCAGAGAAGTGCATGAGCATTTGCAGCCCGTTCAGCGGGCCGAACTGTCCAAGAATCCAGTGGTGCCCACACTATGCCCATGAGCAGCATGACGATGGAGGTGATGGCAGTAACACAGGCTTTCCTATGGCTAGAATCACAGCATTATACCAACGTGTGTGTACTAAGTGATTCAATGAGCATGATTCGGAAGGTCGAAGCTGGATCTGTACGTAGACAGTGGACTGAGTCGCTGAGGAAGTCTGTTGTCCATAAAGTCACCTTCATCTTTGTCCCGGGACATGCAGGAGTCGAGGGAAATGAATGAGCTGATAAACTGGTTGGCTCTGCACCCCCTGTAGATGGCCAGCCTATGGATCGTGCCGATGTTATTAACGTCCTTAAAGACACGTTGAGAACAGAAGACTTTGAGTCAGTGAATCCTCATCGCTGTCCAGGATGAAAGACTTGGGAGTAAGAATTGGCATGGCCAGACACGAGAGGTACATCAGGAAAATGAGGTGCCTCATTAACCAACACAGAGGTTTTATATTGCACTATTAACCACCGAACTCTGATGCTTATGCTGGGGGGAGGATCTGAGCACCTATGGACCTGTCCAGAGTGCAATGAAGATACCCCAACTGATAACTGATAACATACACTTACTTTTTCTTGATCCAAGATGTTTTCTAGCTGTATTTTTTTGTTGCTGATTCCCTCTGCATTCCACTGCATTATTTTTAGTGTTTGTTTTGTACGGCCAGATGCTCTATTCTCAGGTCCCCTGGCTCCACAGGACATTTGAGAAGGATCTCCAGTAGTTGTGGTTAGACCTTTTCGAGGTATAGGGCCCGGCACTGCACCTGCCTGGGGGTCCAAAGCAGGGCGAGCACCATAACATTTAGCAGTAGACATATTTCATGGCGTGATTGTGTGGTATCCTGATTTCCGTGGTGCGCCTCCTGGCTGGTTGCCTCCGTCTTCAGCATCTTTCCTTTGCTAGAGCAGACTGTGGTCTTACTCGAGTTTAGGTGTGTAGGCACACACACACGTGTCTGTGCATGCATGTACGTGCACACACATCTAGAGCGTTCTGGTTATTTCTCGGTGCCAGTGACTCGCCGCCGCCCCTTCTCCTGTTAGTTAAAACAGGTCCGCCAAGAGAAAGCCAGGAGTTGGACTTTTGCTGCAGTGTTGATGAATGCGCAAGCCATTGGGGTATTTATGCAAGATTGGGCGCTCACCCCAATCCCGCCCCCGGCTACATAACAGCAACATTTGGAACCCAAATAGTGTGTCATATGAGCACATTGGTCTACAAGGTGTGGACTGCGTTTGGCCTGGTTAGGATCGGCCAGCCTCTCCCAGGAGCAGTGAAAAGTGAAAATTAGTAGCATACCAATGACCCGCAGACTACACAAGTCAACCCTCACCTCCAAGTGGTGTAGCCTGGGAAACCATGACCGCGATGTCATGGGCTAACGAGGCTATTTCTTGCCATAGGGAATAGACTCCCTATTGTCAGATTTTTGTTCTAAACCTGCAACTGGCCTTGCAAGCTGGCAGGGGATCTTCATACTGCTCGTAGAAAAACTAAGAAGTATAAACAGACTGACAGAAAAAGAGAAAAGAAAAATCACAACAGAAATGAGATTCCTGAGAAGAATACTCAAGGTATCAAGAAAAGATAAGATCAGAAATGAAGAAATCAGAACTAAAGTGGGGGTTATAGCTGTGCTAGATTTTATTAAAAGGCAGAAGTCAAATGGTTTGGCCATGCAAGTAGGTTACCAACTAACAGTATACCACAACAAGCAATGACGTACAGACCAGATGGAAGCAGAGGAAGAGGCCGACCATGTAAACAATGGATGCAGGGAATAATAAAGTCCATGGGAATATTGATACATGAAGCCAATAAGTGGGTACTCTCCAGCTGTTTATACTTACCTCAACACCGCAAGGTACAAGAGGAACATGATGAGATGACATGAGATGAACCCATTTATATTCAAATTGACTGTCCATCCATTAGTGTATATAAAAAACCAAATAATGTAACATTATGGTTAAAAAAAAAAACACCCAAGCATTATGGAAACAGTATGTTTTGTGTGTGGTTAGTGAATGAAACTTAAAAACCATATTGTCACTTTGCATTAAATGCTTAGACCTGATTAACTGATTCTGTGCCAAACAAAAAGTGGGTTTGGACCAAACACAAATTGATGGCAGAAATTGGGAAGTAGGGGCATGTTACATTAAAGATGTAAATATGGTTAAAATAGTAGTAGATATATTGTATTATATATCAAATTAAAGAAGATTGCACAAATAACACGTCAGTATTGATACTATTGGAAGAGGTCAGAAATATCATAATAATAATGTTAGATGTAAAAAAATTTAGAAGAAAGGGGTGACAATTATTAAAATGTTCCACTTACCAAGGCACTACTTCTCCCTCTTTGATGATAATCCAATTAAATTGACTGAATAATGATAAATACACCATTTTACTTCACCAATATTACAAGAACTGCCCATTAAAACTATCAAAACACAATTATAACATCATACTTTGAAGCACATCATTTTCACACAAAACTGAAAATGTCAGGAAAACATGAGGCAGATTTGTACTCATTAGAATGAGAACCAATATGTACACTATTTTCTATTTAGTTATAATTATTTAAATACTGCTCAGCTTGTTTGTGATAGCCAAAGCAAACTTATGGGCACAAGTGTGGCCCGTTAGAGCAAGCTTAATTCAACATGTGGTATCATATGATGATGAACTTTCACTGTTAGTTTTGTATTCAATATGACCACCTGCTAAATAATTTAACTGAATAACCAATTACTGCACATGTTGTCAGTTTCAGAATCTTTCACAAAGTCCTTTAAAACAGAATAACTATCATCTAAAATTGTTTAAAATGATAATCTGATATAAATCAACGAGGTTGAGAACTAGAGGGTGTTGCCATTTCTAAAATTAGAAAATTAAGCACATTTAAACAAAGAATTCTTTTCAGTTTTGAGAGACTTCATTAACAAGAAAAAAAGGTCTTAAATTATGATTTACTTGGCACTAAAATTGCAGAAGATACTGAAAATGAAAAAGATTATGCATTCAAACGATAAATGATTCCATGGCAGGTTAGGGTAGTTCAATTCAGACGATATACCCTCCCACGGCAGTAAATCGGTTAACAATTCTGAATAGCTGTTAATTAATCATTGAATTGATTAACCCTTGTAACAATACATAATTGAACTAACCATGTGAATCATATATTTGATGACTGTAGTTAGTTAGCGCCGACATATGTACCTCTTTTGACATGGGCTCCAGCCTTAATTGTGGAGTCCCATGCCAATGTAGCACAAGAACACGTATCCAGCAAATGATCTACTTGAATATCTGCTAATGTCCCAGCTTCATGGGGCCATCTGTGCCACAGCCATGACACGCATGGGAGCATACTTTGTGGAAAAATGTGCATGTCTTTCTTTGCAATTAGGAACATATCAGTGTATAAATAAAGGTTGTCAGGCGAGAATGTATGCTGTCTCCTGATTTGTTTACTTTGTACAGTGAGCATATGATGAGATCAACAGAAAATATATCTGTTTCTCAGTAAAATGTATTGCTTACATTGAACCCACATGATTCCTGATGTCATTATTTTGGATTCTGTCTCATCTTGTCACATTCAGTATTTTCAGAGGCAACACATCTCTGCTGCTGCTACAATTATGCTTTTATCGCTTGTTGTCATTTTCCAATACTGACACTGCTGGGTAATTTTGGCAAGAGGATAGTGTTAATGTAGGCTGTTTTTGTATGTATTGACATGTTTATTTTGTAGTATTGATGATTTGTCAATGGCTTGCTTTACATTGTTGCATCTGTGTTAAATTTCTGCATTAATTCTTCCATAATATGAAACCTAATTTCCTATGAATGTGAACATCACAGAGGATGTTATTTAAACCAGGTGTTACCTTTACCATTTCATAGTATTCTATCCATGTTTTAATCTTCACCTCTCTCATTCTTATCACCTAGCCATAGCCACCAGTCACAACACTCACCTTTTCGTTGCCTTCTCTGGCATTGAAATCCCCGAGTATGACAGTCATTTCAAAACTTTGACACTGGTCCACAGCCATGTCTAATCTGGCTAAGTGTTTTGACATTCCATGTACCAAACTTTAGAGTATTTTTAACATTTACTTTGCATATAGTTGCTTGATGATTATTGGGCATCACCCGTAGCACATGATGCTCCCTACCGGACGAAGAGACTCCACTGGAATCTCCATTAACGTCGTTATCTTGATAAATTTTATTTCGAAGCATGATTATCTTGGTAAAATACAGCAGTGGTTTCCCCTTGCCTTCCGTCGGTTTGTGTAAGGTTGACTCCTTTAGCCTTTGTTTAAAGAGACAGACACTGCAAGGCAGCAGGGGGAGAGGTTATATATGGCGTCTCTTACCCGCCCATGGCGACTTTATAGAGTTTTGAGGTATTTTATAGAGATAGCTGCCCCACTAACTGACTTGACTCCTCTCAGTGACCACTGCGAGAGTCCTATATTTATTCTAATCGCATACTCATTTTGAGCTTAAAAACTTGTGTATAGGTTATTCATCATATTAGTATATATGAACTAACAGACAACTGGACTTAAAATATGTGTGAACTTTTATGTATATCAACATTCTATCTAAATTTATATATTCTGTAAAAACCAAACATTGTGGTATCTAGAATTGTCTTAACTTTTTGTTTTTGTTTCAAATCTGCCTTTAGCAATTAAATTCTTAATTCATTATCAGTCAACACATGGGGAATGTCATTGTAGGGCATATATACTGAGAATTAAAATGTAACATAGAGGTTTTTAAAAAAAAAAAAGAAAAAAGAAATGTTTTAATACATAGCTTTTAATTAATTTTTTTTTTGTTGAGAAAAAAAGTGTCAATCTCTTACTCTGTTTATTTTTCTTAGAATGTATTTCAGCATATGTCTGAGTTTAATTTGTGCAAACTTATTTTCATGATTTTATATTGAGTGAATTGTAATTACCTAACAATTGACCAAGCAAGTAGACTTAACATGCCCTTGTCGGGATAAATGCTGATGAAGAACAATTATGTTTTATTATGGGCTACTAATGTGGTTCTGTGAACAAGATATGCTCACTTGTAGTATGATTTATTAGTAGGCACTCATGTACTTTATCTTCAGTGTTAAGATGCATACATTTTGACAGCTCATTCATTGTACATACTCTGTTTTCATTTACAGTTGAATCTGTAAATTTAATAGATTTAAAAAAATCATAATTAAAATATGTAAATTGTATTTATATAAAAGTCTTAACAACCCACTGAAAACCATAATGGAATGAAAGATAGAATCAGACGTTCAAAAGGAAGACAATAATTTTAAGCTTAATGATGATATCAATGTACAAGGGTGAGTCAATAAGTAAGTCACACAGATCTGTGGGATGGCAGGTAAATGTAGTTGGTGTTTTCTACAGGTGTCATTAGGTGACAGCTACATCGAACTTTATATTCCCATTTGTCAGGTGGCACTAGGTGTCTCTTGCGCATGTGCAGTGTATAAACGAAATGGCGACTGTACTTACAGAGTGTACAACCAAAGAGCAACGTGCTGCTGTGCGTTTTTTTGTGGGCAAAAGGACTGCCTGCAAAGGAAACTCATAAGGAAATGTTTCCTGTTTATGCTGGCAAATGTTTATCCCATAAAGCGGTGCAAAGCTGGTTAGAAAACATCCTTCTTCGCCTTGTGTCCAAAAATTCAAGGTTACGCCATCAGCAGGGAAGGTTATGCTGACAGTGTTCTGGGATTGTCAAAGGAGTGCTTTTAACCAATTTCAAGAAGAAAGGTGACAATGTGAATTCTGAATAATACTGTGAAGTTCTATCGATGCTTCATGATGCAATTCGAAGAAAACGTCCAGGACTGCTGACTAGAGGAGTGTTGCTTCTTCATGATATTGCCAGACCACATACGGCTCGATTAACTCAAGAGAAAATTTACCAACTAAGGTGGGAAGTTCTGGAACATCCATTTTACAGCCCCAACTTAGTCCCTAGCGATTTCCACCTTTTTGGTCCACTGAAAACCCACCCTGGTGGGAGACATTTCGCGAATGAAGCCGAAGTTGAATGTGAAGTGAAAACATGGTTTAGAAAACAGAGCACGCAGTTGTATGCAGTCGGTTTGGGAGGACTGATAAAACGATGGGATAAGTGCATCAATGTTGGTGGAAATTATGTTGAGAAATAAAGGGATAATGTATGTATAAAAATAAACTGGTTTCAAGTTGTTATCGTATTTAGTTATTTTTCTACAGCCATTTGTGACTTATTTAATTACTTCCCCTCGTGTGAGCAAGAAAGAAAATATCAGATTGCATCATCATCATCTGAAATTGTAGATAATGATGGTGATCTATTACAGCCGACCATTGATGTGAAGATGGCAACGGCTATGATTTGATATTTTGCACATTATTTTTGTTAATGCACGAGGCACTGGTTAAGTATTATTGCATGCAAAGAAAATGTTAACTACATTTCATTATATTTTTGTTACTAAGTTTTGTTTTAGGTGGAATTTAATTATATGTTTGTTACTAAGTTTTGTTTAGGTAGATTATTGTTTTTACACAAACAGGTTCAGAATGATCTGAGACAGCTCCGAGAGCAAATAATCACAGGTGATGGCACCATCACTGCAACTGACCTGGACAAGGCTCTAACCAAAACTGAAGAAGATTTGCAGGTGGGCTAATTCCTCTGTGTTAATTAAAAATATCATTCTGGAAATGAATTAATACATTTGTGTATGAAAATATAAATGAAAAATTACTTCAAAGCTGGATGTGACTTCAGCATATCATTGAGCTGCATTAAGATGAGACTGCAGAGTCCTTGTAATTTGACAATGTGAAACATTGCAGTAACAAACATTGCTGCAAGGAGTATATAAACTAGTTGTATTTAACAAGTTGATATTGTTTAATTATGTTAAGGGGCAAAACTTTATGACAGCCTATTTTAATTTGTGATTTATTTATTCAAATTAAAACTATTGAGGCAATCCTTATACACTTTGGACAAGTTCACATATTTAAACGATAATTGCAATGCAACTATTCAATATATCAGCCATGAGTAGGGTTGCCAGATTGTGTAACTGAGAAACTGGGACATTTCTCTGAGCAAAGAAGAATCAGAGTCAGTGTGGCTGAGAGGTTTAGCACACTTGCAGGGTGCTTTGACAGTGAGTTAGTGGATTCATTCCACACACCGGTCAGTTGGACTTCAGCATTGACTTCGTATTCAGAAAGTAATGGGGAAACTACAAAATGCAACATTTTCTTGAAAATCAATGTGAAGTTGATCGCAACATCTTGCAAAGGTCATGCAACATGTTTAAAAGAAGGCAAAGAATCCAAGAATATGCACAAATTAATACTGTCACTGTATATGATGTTTAGCGGCGCTTCATGTGATAGCACATGATAGTCAAATCTTTTTGGGCACGTTGTGAGAAGAACTAAACAAGAGAACTTGGTGACAACTGGCAAGCTTAAGGGACAAAGAACAAGGAGAAGGCAGAGAAGTAAATATCTGGATGACTTGGCCACATGGCATGTTCGAGACAAGAACACAGAGCTGATCCACATCTCTGGTGATCGTGTAAGATGGTGAAACATGACCGTCCTTGCTTATCGGTGTGGCACATGATGATGAGTAAATGGTTACTTGTACAAGGTTAACTTGTCATTTAACCATATTGTTTTTAATGATGATCAGATTTATCTTTATATTTTAATACAAGCTTTCAAAATGTGAATATAAGATATATGAAAGCTGTTATTAAAGCATTATTATTTGTTGAAGACTATATAATAATCTGTTCTGATACCAGCGCCACACTGAAGATGTAGCGTACAGTTTACACAACCAGATGCAGACAATCCCACTTGATGGAATACCTAGAGATGAGATATTTTGGTCCTCTGAGAGTATGACTGATCTCTATAAAAGTAACAACAGACAACCTTCTTATATACAAAATAGGTAAGAGATAAATAGATGTTACATGGTTTATTGTCACAATAAGATCTAAAAACAAATAGCATTATATGTCAGGTAAGCATTCTTCAACATGGGCTGAAGTGATCAAAGCTGAGATAAGGTACAAACAACAGGAATACAAGGATTGAAGAAGTACATAAGTAAGCATAATACATGAATTTGTTAGTATGTATAATATAGAAATAGTTTTAAAACAACACAATGAGACAACTGTACTAGTTTTCTTTAACATACATATATCATTATATGTAGTACCATTTTCAGAATGAATGAAACATTGACAATGACATAAATGAGCAAATAAAGGCAACTTGAAAATGATGATTAGCAAACAAATTTTCTCATCTCATCTCATCTCATCTCATCATGTTCCTCTTGTACCTTGCATCGTGAGAGTGCCTGATTATGGGCTTCATATATCGATATTCCCATGGACTCTGCTATTCCCTCCGTCCAATGTTTACGTGGTTGGCCTCTTCCTCTGTTTCCATCTGGTCTGTACATCATTGCTTGTTGTGGTATGCTGTTGACTGGTAACCTACTTGCATGGCCAAACCATTTGACTTGCTGCCCTCTGATAAAATCTAGTGCTGCTTTAACCCCCACTTTAGTCCTGATTTCTTCATTTCTGATCTTATCTGTTCTTGATACGTTGATCTTCTTCTTAGGAACCTCATTTCTGTTGTTGCGATTTTTCTTTTCTCTTTTTCTGTCATTGTCCAGGTTTGGCATTGGTAGCATACAGTTGGTAGGAAGATTGTGTTGTAAAGTGCTTTCTTAGTAGTTATTGATACATGTTTGTTCTTTATTATTGGTGTCATGTCCAATGAGTTGATTTGCCTTATTGCACCTATTTTCGATCTCGTCTACTGATCTGCCATTTGATGATATTGTACTTCCTAGTACTTGAAACTCTTTTCTTGTTTCAAGGGATGTTCGTTTAGGTGAATTGTTATTGTTTGTTTTTCTTTAGTTATAGTGATTACCACTGTTTTGCTGTCGATATCCATTTGGGTCAGTCCGTTTATACTTCTTAGTTTTTCTACGAGCAGTATGAAGATCCCCTGCCGGCTTGCTAGGCCAGTCGCAGGTTAAGGACACTAATCTGGCCACAGCGAATTTTCATTTGTAAATATTGCAATAATATGTTTTGGACACTGTTATAAAATATACCAAGCGGCAGATGTTGTGGCTTGACAGACAGGGTCCCATAACTGCAAGGAAAGCTGCAAATAAGCTGAGCAGTCACAGAGCAGATGTAATGTAGATGATCAGGTCCAGCACAAAGGTAAGATAATATTGCTGATCCTTTGCTTGGACAGATTTACAACATAGAAAAACTTCTCATAGAACCACAGCACTGATCTCAAATGGATGCTTCATCGTGTAGCAGGCTCTTGGCAGAACGTTGCTCTCTTCACAGTGTGCTGAATATTGCTCTCTTCACTGTGTGCTGAATATTGCTCTCTTCACAGTGTGCTGAATATTGCTCTCTTCACAGTGGGCAGAATATTGCTCTCTTCACAGTGTGCTGAACATTGCTCTCTTCACAGTGTGCTGAACATTGCCCTCTTCACAGTGTGCTGAATATTGCTCTCTTCACAGTGTGCTGAACATTGCCCTCTTCACAGTGTGCTGAATATTGCTCTCTTCACAGTGTGCTGAACATTGCTCTCTTCACAGTATGCTGAATATTGCTCTCTTCACTGCATGCTGAATATTGCTCTCTTCACAGTAGGCAGAATATTGCTCTCTTCACAGTGTGCTGAATATTGCTCTCTTCACTGTGTGCTGAATATTGCTCTCTTCACAGTGTGCTGAATATTGCTCTCTTCACTGTGTGCTGAATATTGCTCTCTTCACAGTGTGCTGAATATTGCTCTCTTCACAGTGTGCTGAACATTGCTCTCTTCACAGTGTGCTGAATATTGCTCTCTTCACAGTATGCTGAATATTGCTCTCTTCACTGCATGCTGAATATTGCTCTCTTCACAGTAGGCAGAATATTGCTCTCTTCACAGTGTGCTGAACATTGCTCTCTTCACAGTGTGCTGAATATTGCTCTCTTCACTGTGTGCTGAATATTGCTCTCTTCACAGTGTGCTGAACATTGCTCTCTTCACAGTATGCTGAATATTGCTCTCTTCACTGCATGCTGAATATTGCTCTCTTCACAGTAGGCAGAATATTGCTCTCTTCACAGTGTGCTGAATATTGCTCTCTTCACTGTGTGCTGAATATTGCTCTCTTCACAGTGTGCTGAATATTGCTCTCTTCACTGTGTGCTGAATATTGCTCTCTTCACAGTGGGCAGAATATTGCTCTCTTCACAGTGTGCTGAACATTGCTCTCTTCACAGTGTGCTGAACATTGCTCTCTTCACAGTGTGCTGAATATTGCTCTCTTCACAGTGTGCAGCACGTTACTCTCTTCACAGTGTGCTGAACATTGCCCTCTTCACAGTGTGCTGAACATTGCCCTCTTCACAGTGTGCTGAACATTGCCCTCTTCACAGTGTGCTGAACATTGCCCTCTTCACAGTGTGCTGAACATTGCTCTCTTCGCAGTGTGCTGAACATTGCTCTCTTCACAGTGTGCTGAACATTGCTGTCTTCACAGTGTGCTGAATATTGCTCTCTTCACAGTGTGCTGAATATTGCTCTCTTCACAGTGTGCTGAACATTGCTCTCTTCACAGTGTGCTGAACATTGCTCTCTTCACAGTGTGCTGAACATTGCTCTCTTCACAGTGTGCTGAACATTGCTGTCTTCACAGTGTGCTGAATATTGCTGTCTTCACAGTGTGCTGAACATTGCTGTCTTCACAGTGTGCTGAACATTGCTGTCTTCACAGTGTGCTGAACATTGCTGTCTTCACAGTGTGCTGAACATTGCCCTCTTCACAGTGTGCAGCACGTTGCTCTCTTCACAGTGAGCTGAACATTGCTCTATTCACTGTGTGCTGAACATTGCTGTCTTCACAGTGTGCTGAACATTGCTCTCATCACAGTGTGCAGAATATTGCTCTAATCACAGTGGGCAGAATATTGCTCTCTTCACTGTGTTCTGAACATTGCTCTCATCACAGTGTGCAGAATATTGCTCTAATCACAGTGGGCAGAATATTGCTCTCTTCACAGTGAGCTGAAAAGCCTCTTTATCTTTTACCATCTGTCCTGCCTCATGCACCCTAATGTCTGCAATGTCCTGTGTCCATCTTCCTGCTGGTTGATCCTGGCTTCTTTTTCTAAGAACTATGCCATCCACTCCAATAGATGAAAGTCCATTTCAGGTCTCAATTGACCTGAATACCAATGCATCAGAGATAAGAGTTAAAACTCAGCTTTCTAGAGGATTCACCAAAGAACCAGTCAAACCAACTGTGACGAGACGCCTGGGCATATCCAAAATAGATCTTTAATGCCATAACAATGGAATTAAAGAGTCAACAAGAAAAAGATAAAAACTAAAAAGGATTGAAAACAAGAGAAAAATACAAGTGCGTCCACGCCATCATTTCTATAATGCTACATTGCACCAGTAGATCATAGATCAAAGAGCTAACGTCTGGTTTCTACATCTGAGAAATCATCACTTTGATATCCTGATCAAACAAAACATCCAGACGTGATGGAGACGAGAAAACTTTTGATGCTTGGCACCACATAGGCCTTACACCTTGTCGCAACCCAGGAGATAAAGCTAGTTAATTCCCGGGAAAGTGAGGAGGCAACCACAGATTGGAATGTAGGTTTGACACAACGTCCATTGCATCACCGAAGCATGTTTCAGTGTTTCAAGACGCATGGCAAAGCAGCAGTCATAAGTGATTGACAGCTTGCTTGCTTGCTTGTATTCGTTGGCTTGAGCTTCTACGTGAAGTCCTGTATGTCGGATGAAGGCATCCTGTTGTCCAACATCAGTGTGATGTCATACAGGACCTGAGGTTTGCGTGAGTATCCGATGTCCCATGTCTGGCTTATTGGTGTGCAGACTGGTGGTTCCTCGCCGTACAGGCAGACACTCTCCGACTTCGGAGGAATGATTGACAGATTTAACTACAGTCCATGAGAAAAGGAGAGGAGGGGTTAAAAGGATTATGGACTTAAGATGTCCCGATATCTTAATTCCTCTTTCTTACTCCTGGTGATACCATGAACAGCTTAATCTATCTTTTCAATGAGCCACTTCTTGGCTGTGTTTTTGAGTATCTAGGGACGGTGTCTTCAATCAGCATAACAGACATTTGTCCCGCGTTTTCTCTCTGGGATCTGAGGTGGTAATTAGTCCCTTCTGACAGAGTTAAGGGATCTCAAACTGCACCCAGAACTAAACACCACTAGGAGAAAATGATTTTTGACTGAGTGGTTTCCCGCCCGGGAGCTACTTCAGCCAATTTAGTGACACCAACCTTCAACTTGGAGATGGCATCTGATCTGATATTCTCATTAATGTTTTTGCTACAGTCCAAGCTCATTAAACAATCATTGTCCTGAGTTCACACATGTATATTAATTTATAGACAAACAGCAGCACAATTTTATTCCATGCAATCAATATTGGCATGTTTCATGTACAATAATCTTGTGATTCTCAATTGGTGAAATGATGTTAAACAGAGACATGCTTGCAAGGCAAACCATATCACCTGGCCTAAAACTTCCAAGAAGGAAATTGTTTCATTTGCAAGATTTAACTCCAGGACAGAAGGTATGTAGCTTGCTCATAGAGCAGTAGTTCCCAAATTTTTCAAACAGAGGACCATATCTACTATTTTCGATAGTTAAGCGGGCCACAACATTATAAAATTATAAAAGTCGTGCAACATAATTCTTACCTTTCTTAACTTACGTCAACAAAATTCTAAAACTTTAAAGGCACTCAGTGTCAGTACTACACTGCGGTCATTTTTTGGTTTAAAATTAAAAGTTCATTTAAAAATAAATTTTAAATTGGTTTCGAAAATCGCTATTAATGTAATTAATTTACAATTGTAACTGTTCTTCATAAACAGTTACTTAAGTTCAGATGCCAGTTTATCAATGTCTGGGCACAAGTCTGTCATGCCAAAAGTCATAAGTGCAGCTAGGTTACTTACTACTGCTAATATACCGCATGGAATTAAAGCGGCAATGTAGGCCGATGACCTGGTTCTATGGAGCACAAATGAACATGCATCAGTGGTTACCAGTACCAGATTGCTACAAAGAGCTGTAGATACATTTGTTGCATGGGCAAATAGATGGCATGTCAGCATAAACACTGACAAGTGCAGCACCACTCTATTTACCCTCTCTCCAAAACAAAAGGCAGGGATGATCCAGATAAATGGAACACCCCTAAGAGAAGATAAAGAACCAACATACCTTGGAGTAATATTTGATGGCAGGCTGACATGGAGAAAGCACATCAACAAAGCAGTAGCAAAAGCCAGAAGGAAAATAGCCATTCTGAGAAAGCTAAGTGGAACCACATGGGGAGCCAGTGGGAAAATACTTAGCAAAGTTTATCAGATCATACGACCACACCTGGAATACAGGTAACTGCGTGGTGTTCGGCATCAAAAACCACACTACAAGAGCTGGACAAGGTACAAAATCAAGCACTTAGAGTCACCACAAGAGGGATGAGATCAACCCCTATAGTGGAAATGGAGAAGATGGGGAGGACACAAGCACTGAGAGAGCGCAGAGATACGAAAACACTAATACAAGCAGAAAAGTTCCTCAGCTTGCCAGGCCATCCTATGAAGAACAGATTTGAAAACCTAGCTATGGGGTGGTTGAAAAGAAGCAGTTTTATCCACCAGGCCAAACGACTCTGCAGAGAAACCACCGATCTGCCCACAGTTGGTATCCCCCTAACAACTATTCCAGAGCGAACTCCATGGAAAGATGAACATAGACTATCATTACAAATCCAGACAAAAGTGAGAGGAATATTTGACAAGGAAGAACAGAACAGTGTACAGCGCAAAACAGCCACTCTCAGCTTCCTTGATGAAGAATACCCACAGGACCTCTGGATCCGAGTGTACACAGATGGGTCAGCACAAAATGCTGTTCAAAATGGAGCACGGGAGTGTACATAGAATACCCAATTAATACTGGGGACACAGCCAGAGTACCGACAGGAAAGTACTGCCATAACTATGATGCTGAAATTGAGGCAATCAAAATAGCAACAGAGAAATTATTAAATACCAGCAATGGTACACAACCTGTGGTGCTATTGACAGATGCAAAATCAGTACTCAAGGTGCTCTTGTCTGGGAAATTGCCAGAACTAAGGACACTACTTTCTGAACTTAGCAGTCAGCATAAGGTCACCATACAGTGGATACCATCGCACTGTGAAGTACCCGGAAACGACAGAGCTGATCAATTGGCTAAGGAAGGAGCCAAAGAAGAACAGCCTGATGTGCCCGTTACCTACCACCAAAAGAAAAGAATGATTAAATCAGTCAGAAAGCCACCAAAACCTGCTCAAGATGACTACCACATTATGGACAGACCAGAACAAGTCATTATAGATTACGCAACCACATGTATACAAAATTCAAGATTTGCGAAAGAGCCATGTGTACATGTGGATTGGCGTCACAGACAGCAGAGCACATACTCCAAGACTGCCCAAAATATAACATATCTAGGCAAACCATCTGGCCTAGAGAGACGACAGTGGAAGATAAACTCTATGGCCCGCTGTGTGAACTGAAAAAGACAGTTAAATTCATACAAGAGACAGAATTGCAGTTATAGACATATTTCAAGCGAACGAAAGAAGAAGAAGAAGCTAGGTTACTGTCGGTGATTCTGGAACATTGCTATTTTTTTATAACGGTCATTGCGGAAAATGACTGTTTGCATCTGTAAGTTGAACCAAAACGACAAATATATCTCTGGGTGAATGAACGCAAGTATTCAAATTGTTCGACAGGCAATAGTCACCAGAATGAAATCATATGATTAGCTGAAGGTGAAGCAGGCAGCTCTAGAAATTTACATCTCAGTGCAGAATTGCATTTCAAATCAGTTACTTCGTGCTGAAGGTATTGCTGTAATTGACAGAGCTTGGCAAGAGGAAATACTAACGGATTTATGAAGAGGGCAACATTATACTCCTCTATTGTGAACTCTTGAAATCTCAACTGAAAGATATCCAGAAGACTTTCAACTTTTACTTTGTACTGTAACAAGTCACTTTTGTTTTCCACCACAAGTCTTCAGAGTTGGAAACGCCTCTAAAGTCCCTTCAGTCAGCTGTCCGATAAACAGTCATAGTCTCATTTTAAATGAAGAAATGTAATAGCACAAATTTCTGAGTAGTTGTTTCCTCTGGATCCTCGCATGTAAAGAGTTTAAATGAGACGTGATGTCCACCAAAAATGCCAGGTCATTAAGCCTGTCATCATTCAGCAGACATTCCCATTCTGTAGGCAATTTATTTATTTCAGACAGAAACAGGTGGACACTATTTTTCAGTGCCCAGAAATGTGACAGAACTTTCCCTTTAGATAGCCATCTGACATCACAGTGTACCAGTAGCTCACTGTATTCCTTGTTCATGTCTGATAGAAACTGTCTGAACTCACATCTGTTCAGCGCCTTACTTCGAATTTTGTTCACTCATCTCAAAACAACATCCATGACATGTTTCAGATTTAATGTCTTTCCACACAGAGCTTCTTGGTGAATGATACAATGTTATTTTAATATAGTGCAGCCAAGAAACTGTTCTAATAATGCTGGACATACAGACACTTTACCCGTCAAATCCGGAGCGCAGTCGGTGCATGCATTGTCCAATTTGGTCCTGCCTACGCTGTTTTTATCTACACACAACTTCAGAGTTTCAAACAGATCAGTCCCTTTGGTAATTGCATGCATTGATTCAAGTCCTAGAAGTTCTTCAATGACTTCAAAATTATCGTTTATTGCTAAAACAAAAACTGCGACCTGAGCTGTGTCAGAAATGTCAGTGGATTCATCCATTGCCAATGAAAAGAATTTACAATTTTTGTTACGTGCTGCTATTTGACGATGAACATCGTTGGCTAATTCTTCAATTCGCCTGGCCATAGTATTATTAGACAAAGGAATCTGATCAAATTTTGTTTCACACTTTTTATCGCCAAGCATTCTACCAGCAATTTTAAGGGAAGGCTTGATTATTTCTTCTGCATCGGTGAACGGCTTCTTTTTTGCGAGCCAACAGAAGAGCAACTTTGTACGATGCAACAACAGCACTCTTCCTCTGTTCGTTAGCCTTGGTGAAAGATGACTGCTGTTTGGTCAGAGAACTTTCTTTTTTAGCTATGAAATCTTTTCTTAACTCCAAATTGATCAGATATTGAGCATATTGTCTGAATGTATGGTCGTGAAGTGTCATTTCAGATTAAAAAATTTTGTAACAGAAACACAAAATCCGCAGATTAAGCAAACTGGTTTACCACTACAGCTAGGCATAATCATAAATTTCTCTGTCCAATCTTCGTTGAATTCATGACAAGCAACGTCTTCACATTTTCGCTGTTTACCATTGTTTGATTTTAGATTTTCCAGACTCATGTTTATAGGCTTTAATGGTAAGAAAGTTTATTTGAAAAAAATCTAATTTCAACACAATACTACCGACTCTGCTAAACAGTTGTAACAGTTGGTCGACAAGGCTGGGATATGGGAACTTCATAACGTTTCGTTGTGAACTGAACAGGCGCATTCAATAATATTTTAGCATAACCACGAGCAGAGTAAGTTATCGCACAATAACGGGACGCTCGGAGTGCATTTTTGAAATTATTAAAATATATTGTATTAAATAATGAGGTCTTGCGTGCCACTTTCTGACAGCTGGCGGGCCACAAGTGGACTGCGGGCTGTGGTTTGGGAACCTCTGTTATTGAGGATGTTTGGCTCAATTTCTTTCTTCCCCTTTCTTATGCCTTACTTAATTTTCTTAAGGTGCACCCTTCATCTCAGTCCCGCATCCGAAGCAAAAAGTTTAGTTGCAAGAGCAAGAATTCTCCTTTTCCTGTGCCTAATATTTTAGTAATGTATGATTTCACACTACAGTAAGTGCTCATCATGGACTGCCCAATAGTTACAACAGCCATCAGCCTAGCAGGTTATCTTCTACCATCTTATCTTCTGAATTTAATGTTTCATGCTAATATGAAATAGTAAAATTAAAATGTTTACATCACTTTCACTCTATGAAGAAAGGACAGGAGCTGGCATTCCAGGGTGAATGTTCCACAAAACAGATGTAAGTTAAAGCTTCATTACACTGGGTTTGATCCCAAGTGGCTCACTCTAGTTTCTATAGAGTGGCCTGCTGAAAGTATCGCACACAGCACAAACGCCATAGCTTTTGTGGTGACTCATAGGGGACTCTGAAAAACTTGTACTTATGAACAAAATGGGATATGAAATTGAACCCATGATCGAAGCAAGCTGCATGAGTACTGTGCCATGGAGACCCCCAGAGATGTGCATAAAAGGGAAATTAAAAGTAGAAGATCCTTAACCCTCATCAGGCATACTGTATGCATGATGCCTGCCATAGAATTGTACAGACTAATGGTTATTCTATTGATGATGTGGCTGAGGCTGCCTTGTCTTCTCTGGACAATTCCTAATATAATTGTATAGTCTAATGGTTATTCTATTGATGATGTGGCTGAGGTCACACAGGCTGCTTTGTCTTCTCTGGACATTTCCTAATATAATTGTACAGACTAATGGTTATTCTATTGATGATGTGGCTGAGGTCACACAGGCTGCCTTGTCTTCTCTGGACAATTCCTAATATAATTGTATAGTCTAACGGTTATTCTATTGATGATGTGGCTGAGGTCACACAGGCTGCCTTGTCTTCTCTGGACATTTCCTAATATAATTGTACAGACTAATGGCTATTCTATTGGTGATGTGGCCGAGGCCACACAGGCTGCCTTGTCTTCTCTGGACATTTCCTGATACCCATTTTAGCCTTGGTTGACCTGGGAGCCCGAGTCAATTAAACAAATCCACCTTTATGGGGATTCAAACACATGACCACCTAGCCAACAGACAAGTGTGCTAACAACTGCACCACTGTGGCTACCTAAGAATGATCTAAGTGAAATACAGCTGGTTTCACATTGGTATGCTAGAAACATTCATTAGAAGGATGGATGCAATAATGGAGTCATGACTTAGGTGAATCCAACTCCCCTAAGTTGCTAGGAACATAAAAAGCTTCTTATGCTCTCCCACTGTAGTTTGTTATCACCAATAATCAGCCCAAGTTTAGGAGGGCACTGCTATTACTGTCAAATATGTTTGTCATCTATAAAACAGTTGTCATACACACCATCACTGTGAACATTGATGAAATACTTGGACATAGGCTTTCTGAAAAGGAACATACCTTCAATTATATACCCTGCTGCTGAAGGAGGATGAAGGGAGGTGATGATGATATTTGAATAACGAAGACACAAACAATAGATTGCACGATTTATTGTCTAGCATATTTCGCTGCATCTCGTCAGGTACATACTGCAGAAATCACACAACTTACGTGAAATTAACTAGATAAATCCTTCAAGTTGAAATATACACAATTTCGCACAGTAATGTCGATTGTCTACCACGGTAATTTTAAGCTGACTAACATGTCTTTCTGTTTACACAATTCTGGCTTGCGTTGATAGATCATAATTGCTTCTGCAAATTTTAACAAGCGAGTATTTTGTGTTCTAAACAACACGCGAAATGCAGTGTCTCTGGACACAACATGGCGACTAGCGACAATGTGCCTGCCGATTGAAGACGCCGGGAGCTTCCGGTGTGTCGGCTCCTCGTGGCTAGCATCTCCTGTGTGTTGTATCTTGTTGACCCATTGAGGTATGTGTTCTGACACCCGTTTGTTAAGCTGTCTCTCCGTTCGACCAATGTAAACGGCCTGGCATCTACATGTGAATTGGTAAATACAATTGTTTGTGGCGTACAGAGGAACAGGCTCTTTGACTGTTGGTGTAGGAATGGGTACGGTTTTACATCTAATGACTGGAGTTGCCGCACAGAATGTTCGACCTACTGCTGTAGTAAGCCGGTCTTGTAGACGTTGCATTACGTCAT
The DNA here is from genome assembly GCA_014155875.1 of Cepaea nemoralis. Classification (NCBI taxonomy): domain Eukaryota; kingdom Metazoa; phylum Mollusca; class Gastropoda; order Stylommatophora; family Helicidae; genus Cepaea; species Cepaea nemoralis. Next base: position 135,901 of record JACEFZ010027783.1, on the reverse strand, counting down.
CCCCTCGAAAGGTTAGCTGGATGAATACCGTGAGTTTAGGGACTGTAGTTACGTCTGCTTTGGGTTTGGGCTGTTGGCAGTGGCGCTTTATAAATCCTGTGGAGTACCCATTCAGGTTTAAGACATTCTTCAGAGTTTCAAATTCCTCTGTCAGTGTGTCCTGGGTGCATATCTTTCTAGCACGGTCAAACAAGGTCCGTACTAAGCCCCGTTTGTACTGGACAGGTGTGAAGCTCTGAAAATTTAGGTATTGGCCAGTCCATGTTTCTTTGCGATACACCGATCTTTGAATTGTGCCGTCTGCTCTACGTCTCATTAGAATATCTAGGAACGGCAATGCTTCGTTGTGTTCATGTTCCATAGATAGAGAGACGTTTTTATGCGTCTTGTTCATTGTGGCCTGAAACGATGTTGCTTGTAGCTCGTCTGTGGTGATAATTAGTATATCATCCACATAACGCCGGTAAAAGGCCAAGTTGTTGATGTCTGAGGATCTCTTTTCTTCTAAGTGTGCCATGAAGATGTCCGCTAGAATAGGACCAAGAGGACTCCCCATGGCCACTCTGTCAATTTGGCGGTATGACTTAGTTAGAAAATTGAATTGGATGTTGGCGGTACATAGTAGTAGTAGCCTCTCCAGAATAGGTGTTGGTATGCCTAATTTTAGTTGTTTGTCTTCAATGCGTTCCCTTATTATTTTCACTGTCTCCTCTAATGGAACGTTAGTGAATAGGGAGGCTATATCCATGGATGCCATGTGTTTGTTATTTATGTCCATAGTATCCAATAATTCCACCAGTTGGAATGTATCTCTGAGTATTTTTGGATCGAAGGACTGTCGTACTGGCTTTAACATTTCGGCTAACCATCTCGCCATTCGGTGTTGTGCAGAGTTAACCATGGACAGGATAGGTCTTAGCGGGATGCCGGGCTTGTGAAGTTTGGGTAGACCGTACATCTGAGGAGTGTGCGAGCCACGTGGTGTGAGCGTTTTTGCAGTGGCCTCACTGATGAGTCTCGCATTCACAAGTGACTGGATCTCTTTCCTCATTATAGCATCCAGGTCCTCCGATTTGTTTACTTTTTGATCTATCCTGAATTTGGATTCGTCTGACAATATTACATCCATTTTTCTCTGGTAGTCTGACATGTCCATCAGTACTGTACCGCTCCCTTTGTCAGGTTTCAGTATGATGATGAGGGTTTTGTTAGCCTTTAACGCTTTTAAGGCAGTAAGGTGTTCGTTGGTCAGCGGACATGTCTGTTTAGAGGGTGTTGTGGGATGATGATATTGTTGATGAAAATTATGATGATGATTGAAGAATATACACATTTTTGATTGACTGATTATCAACATCAGAGTTCACTAAACAAAGACAGAAATGCCACAACTAAGGCAACATATACGATCTACCCTATGTCCCCGCACTTAATGGCAGGTGTGGATTGGGTAAAGAGACGTTATCAACATGGGACCAAACAATAGACAACAGACTGATTGATTGGATTCCCCCACTTGGGGCTCAACAGTAGACAATAGACTAATTGACTGGATGCATCCACTTGAGGCTAAACAATAGGCATTAGGCAATAGACAAGAAATTGATTGTTTGGATGCATCCATTTTTTGGCTAGAAGTTTGATAATAGACATTAAACAACATTGAATACAAGGATAATCTTCATCACATTGTGAAACTATTAGTACTCTGAATTTCAGTTCTACTAAGATAATCTCAGCTCTGTGCACAATCTCCAAGTAACAAAATCAATACATACTGTAACCGTTGTTGTGGGTAAATGTTTCAGTGTTGAAGTAAACATAGATGATGACCTTTGAGCTGTTTTTTTGTGACAGCAACAGCAACTGTTGACCCTAAAGACTATCATGAATCCTCACAACGAGAAGAACCGCAGAACCATGAAGGACAGTTTTGGCGTGCAGCTGCCACTAATCAATGAGAGGAGACCAAACAAGGTTTGTGATTTATTCATATTTTTGTTAAGTTCCATGAATATTTATTTATTTGTATAATCCTTAAGAACGATAGTTGTGGAGTGGGTAGTGTAGTGGCTTACTGTCTTAGTGATGTTGGTTCAATCCACAATTGTGAAAGAATGTTTTTTGTGATTAATATGGTTGTCTATATATCTCCAATAATATGGGAGTCTCTGTGGTGAAGAGGTCAAGCCGTTTGACTCGTGCTCCGAAGGTTGTGGGTTCGATTCCGGGCCGCACCCTTCAGTTTACGAGTTAAATGTTTCGGAGACTCCTGTGGGTCGTCGCTAAAAGCTACGAAGTTCGTGCTTTGCAGCGACGCTTTCCGTGCTGCGGAAAGAGACAGAGTCATATAGGATAAAACCCGGTGCAATGAAGTTGACCCTGTCGACTTTTAAGCGACTTAATATGGTTCAGGGGTCAGTCCAGCCTTAAGGAACAGATACCAGAGATTTCTCTGGGTAAGTAAATATGGCTTGTACAATACACCATATTAGCTCCTATTGGTTAGCTGGTGACTCAAAATTTGGGCCTAATAATGCATTGCTTATATGCCTTAACTGTTTTGGTCCCAGATAGTTCTTATTAACCCACACACTTCTAGTTACTAATTTAACTCCTGATTCAGAAAGTTGTTACTAAATATTTTTCTGTCCCTGGCAGTTATTATGGTAACTTCATTTAACCCAGTCATTTACTATACTAAAGTGTCAACTGCCTGGGATACAGAGAGCAGAGAGTTAACAAAGGTGTTTGATCCACAGAGTAGATAATGAATGTAGGGTGCGTTGCCTAGCCACTTTATTAACTTTTTCTAAATTGCTTTTTAATTATATAACCTGCATAGTTGGATAGCTCTTGAAAAAACAAATCCAACGATACCCTATTCAAGTCTGTGGGTCAATTTTAAGCCGAGATATTAATGTTTGTGTGTTGTGAGTTTATAATTTACAAGGAAGATATAAAGAAAACGGTTTTGACCTTTCCACTTTTTGTGACCCTACCCACACACTCACACAACTGTTGGTTGCACTGTCGTCAAGGAGATTAACACTGCCGCTGACTAACACAAGGGCCTATAACTCTGCCAGTTTATATATATACACCCAGACACTCAGATATATACATCACGCCATGCCGTGATGACGTCAGACCGCACGCAGACTGCACACGGCAAGACTTGTTAGCCACCGTAGACTGCCGTAAATAGATGCATTTTGACAAAAGATGTTCTGTAGGAAAGATTAAAAATTATCAATGATCCTGCCCATGTAGAGTGATGAAAATTTATACACAAATACTAAATTTGACGTTGAATGCAATTATGCATTCATTGGCATGCACATCGCTTTGAATATTCCATAACAATATTAAATAGTCATCGCTGACAAGGAAACGGCTATGGCGAAGTGGTCAAGCCGTTTAACTTGGGCTCCGAAGGTTGTGGGTTCGATTCCGGGCCGCGTCCTTCGGTTCACGAGTTAAAATTTTTCAAAGACTCCTGTGGGTCGTCGCTAGAGCTATGGAGTTTGTGCTTTGTGCGACGCTTTCCACGCTGCGGAAAGAGACCGAGCCATATGGGATAAAACCCGATGCAATGAAGTTAACTCTGTCGACTTTTAAGCAACTTTTTTTTTAGTGAAACGGCTATTTCTGGCCATTGAAATATCACATCAGAGCATGCAGTTTTCATCATTTTCGTTTGGGATGATCCTCCCGACTTTAATAGTCGAAAATGACAAGATATTCATAAAAATGGATGATACATCTAATAACACATACTAGAACAAACAAATGCATCTACATAAACCATGATTTGTGGGTCTACTTACGTCTGAAAAGGTCATTCTGTATCTCTGTGTGAGAAACAAATTTCAGAAACACGAGATGTACACACGTAAACCGAGGAGGGAAAAACTATATAAAGTAATTGGTCCTTTTTTTAACGTGAACTTGAAATAATCGGGAAATTTAACATAACGAGTACTCTGTATATCCTTTAAATGGAGACACCAAAACAAAAGAAACGAAAATTAACGGAAAATAATCTCCGGTTAAGAACAGCAAATCGGAAAGAAAGTACCTACCGTTGCCTGCTGCAGGAAGAGTTAATTAAAGTTGTTGTGATAATTAGGCAGGTCACGATGTGTCACTTGTACATTGTTTGACTCCCTGAGTGTGAGATGGCTTGTGGGTAGGTGCACATAGGCATACTTGTGGGATAAGTGAAAAATAATTAACAAGTCTTGAATCTGGAAGTCAGAATGCAAGTGCAGAAAAGGAAAAAGACACCCGGAAATCATGACCTGGAGTACACCAAGAAGTTAAATAGGCTGAAATATTCACTGAAATGAATCCTCTTATGGTGATTGGAAGACTCCTGAAGTGTTAAGGAGTTTATATCAATCACTGACAACATATAAAGAGGATTATTTGTTCTTTTTATTTGTACTATTAGTATATTGTTTTTACTATTATTTGTACTATTAGTGATAACGCCGGTCTCCCTGGCCTAGGAGTTAGCGACTTTCTCCGTAATCCCGTAAACTCTTGTGAATAATGTGACGTATGTGAGAATCGGTGGCGGTTCTCTCCACATCGGTAACTTATGGGGTATGTGAGCCGGTCGCTCAGAAAGCAATGGCAAACTACTGAGCGTAATCTTGCCAAGAAATCAACAACCAGCTGTAGGATGTTGATGTTGACAGCGATGTCCTGTAAAGGATATGCGAACGAAAAAAAAAATTAAAAAATTAGTGATTACACAAAGTTTAAATATGTAAAGAAATAAACATATATAGGAAAACTTGAAACATAAATAAATATGTCCATTAATATTTAATTATCTCTGTACAAACAGGCACCTGAAAAATATATGACTGGTTCAACAAGTGAGCACCTGGCAGTTTTGCCAAAAGCCAACAGAGTGGATGCAGCTGTGAGTAAAATGTATTAACTAAAAAATATAAATATTTATGAAAGATTGCATCATGCTACAAAAGTGATGTAGGTGGCTATGTAAGTCTAAAGTGACTAAATACTAAATCAAGGGATAGAGGAATAAGCAATAGATTTATATCTCTATGACCATGTGAAGGTGCAGACATTCATCCATCCATCATGTGCCATGCTGATAAGCGTGGGCGGTCATGTTCTGCCATCTCACTCGATCACCAGAGTCGTGGATCAGCTCCGGGTTCCTGTCTGACCATGCCATGTAGCCAAGCCATCCAGGTATTTACTTCTTGGTCTTCCCCTTGGTCTCTTCCCTTCGATCTTGCCAGTTGTCGCCAAGTTCTCCAAGTCATTTCTTCTCATAACATGTCCAAAAAATTTTGACTGTCTACATCTAATGACTCTAATCAGTTTACGATCTTCATTTGTTTCTTGAAGGACTTTTTCATTGGTTTTTCTGTCTGTCCATGGTATTCTTTGCATTTTCCTCAGAAACCAAATTTCCACAGCCGATGTTTTTAATCTTGACTGCTCATTGTCCACACTTCACATCCATACAAAAGTACAGGTTCTATGTAGCACTTCAACACTCTTTTTCTCATTTCAGTTGATATCTTTTTATTGGTCAGTATGTTTTTCATCTTGCAAAAGGCTACCTTCGCAATGGCAATTCTTGTTCTAATCTCTTCAAGGCATCTCCCATCAGATGTTATGACTGTTCTGAGATAACTGTATCGATTCACTTGCTTAAGAATAGGCTCGTTTACTCGTATATCACATTGAGGTATTTCCTTCTTCCCAGTGACGACCATAATCTGTGTCTTCTTACTATTCAGTTCTAACCCTAGTTGTTGACTGTGTGCAACAACCGCATCTACTAAATATTGCAGGTCCTGTTCACTGTCTGCAATCAAGACTGTATCATCTGCATATCTAATGTTATTGATGTATCGTCCCCCCAATGTTGATTCCTTCCATATCTTGTATATTTCTGAAAATATTTTCACTGTACAGGGAAAAAAGATCTGGAGACAGTGCATATATACACACAGGAAATTAGGAATGTTCAACATTTCTGTCAGCACACTTTTTTGTGTCCTGCATAATTTTACACCTAAATGCTAGACTGGATAAAAAAAGGTAAAGATAGTATCATAACAAATATTGCCATTGTGGTGTGAAGTGCCAGACCATGTAGCCCAGCAATGCACAAATGATAAAGCAAAATACATCCCAGAGAAGATGAAAGCTGTGAAACAAAGAAACAGAAAATGTATGGAGCATCTGGCAGAGCTTTCTGAACGACCAGCACTCATACCATTGTATAGAAACCAATGCAACGTGGTCTTCTTCCAAATCACCCACAGCTGTGTTTCGAACGTGGTATGGGGGAGTACAAATTGCATTCGTAACCCCTTCTCTACAGCGACGGTCACCTACATCTAAATGAATTATAAATTTATAATGAAACAGAATAGTATCAAAAGGATTTGACACCAGGTTGATATCTTAATGAATTTTGTTTTGACAAAAGAGAGATGTGAAAGTGGGACAAACAAACACAATATGTTCACCATTTTACTTTGGTAAAGAAGCATTAAGTTTAAAAAAAAACAAGTATGTTCATCATCTTTTAGCTGACTCCACCACCTGTTGAAGAAAAAGATGCCAGAAAGGGAATCCTCAGTCTGCTGGAGAGGGGCTTGATTCCACCTGCAGCTCAACTTACTCTTGACCCTCCACCAGTCAAGCACAGAATGATTCAGCTGCATGATCCCGAAGAAAGAAGTAACCTTCAGCATGTACCAGGTTAGGTTTGGTTATACCTTTGTCTTTTGTCAGTTTCCTATCTCCCAACTGGTTCTTTCTTTAACCAAGTCATTCTTGGATAGCAATTGCTCCCTCTGTCATAGACGTGCCAATTTGTTCAAGTCTGTAAGCAATGTATTGTACAAAGAAATAATAAGAAGACAACTATAGAATGGTCAACACGATGTCATAGATTATAAACAACAGATACAAGACCAGATAAGACACCCAAAAATGCAAGTGAATTGAATGTTGTGCCCCAGAATAGAAGGAGTCAGTGAAACAAAGAAACAAACGAAAGTAAGGCACATCAGGCAAAGCTGAAGGCTGTGATAGAAATTATCATCAAATGAATAATACCTGGAAGACAAATAGAAATACTCATAAAGGAAAATCTACAAGCTATTAAGAATACATAACTGAGAAATATCAGGAAGAAAAACTGAAACAGGGATTCAAAATGATGTTGAAAACCTCCTATACATGCTAGTAGTGATAATACCAAGACAAAAAAAAAATGTTAAAAATACGCAAGCTATCCCAGACAAAGAAACCAGGAAAGAACAAGTTGCACAATATATAAATAAAACAACAAAGGATGAAACAGATAATGACCCAAAATACAACTATTCTACTAGTATTGAAGGTTGAACAGGATCCAGACAATATTTTGCAGAACAAGTTCAAGGTCCACAGACAATTCTCAGTTGAATCCACTCTATCTCAGTTGCTGCTTTCACTCTTACAACAGTTTATTGAGGTTTATGGAATAATCATAGATTTATTATTTTAATTATAAACAGTATTTTCTTTTTATTGATACAAACTAACAAAGGTAGTCAAATTCTAAAGTATTTTCACTAAATCAATGTGCAAAATGTGATTTTTGAGGTAGTGTACGAACAGTTATATGTTATCCCAAACTGTTGCTACTTGAACTGTTTCTGAATTACTTTAACAAATGCACTTGTTAAAGTAACAGAAGTGTAGAAGACAAGTTAAAGAATTTAAATACCTTGGAAGTATGATCACAGAAGATGGCAGATTAGACAGAGAAATTGAAATCAGATGTCAAAAAGCTAGTGCACTTACATATCAACTGTCACCCTTACTGAAACATCCAAACATACCCATGTCCGCAAAACGACAGATAATAAACAGCATATTCACACCAACCCTATGCTACCAATCTCAAACCTGGACTTTATCCAAATTACACCTTCGCAAAATCAACACCTGCGAAATGAGATGCCTGAGGAGAGCTGCCAACTTAACAATCCGAGACCGAGTAAGAAATGTTACTATCAGACAGACTGTGGGGTCAACACCTTGTGCCACATTTATTGAAAGACAGAAGATCAAGTGGTTTGGCCATGTTGTTAGAATGCAACATCAGCAACTACCATCACTGGCCTTACATCAAAGATCATCTGCGACGAGACCACGAGGACGTCCAAGAAGAAAATGGATTGATGACATCAGAGACATTGTACAACCACACGGAATGACACTATCCAGTGCCGTCCACCGGGCGCTGGAACGCAAATTATTCCTCCCCACGACGCTTGACGGCAGAAGTGGAAGATGATGATGATGATGATGAAAGTAACAGCTGTCTAGCACAGAAACAAGCACTGGATAGCACAGAAAAAAGCACTGGATAGCACAGAAATAAGTACTGGATGGCACAGAAACAAGCACTGGATGGCACAGAAACAAGCACTGGATAGCACAGAAACAAGCACTGTCTAGCACTGAAACAAGCACTGTCTAGCACAGAAACAAGCACTGGATAGCACAGAAACAAGCACTGTCTAGCACAGAAACAAGCACTGTCTAGCACAGAAACAAGCACTGGATAGCACAGAAACAAGCACTGTCTAGCACAGAAACAAGCACTGGATAGCACAGAAACAAGCACTGGATAGCACAGAAACAAGCACTGTCTAGCACAGAAACAAGCACTGGATGGCACAGAAACAAGCACTGGATGGCACAGAAACAAGCACTGGATAGCACAGAAACAAGCACTGTCTAGCACAGAAACAAGCACTGGATAGCACAGAAACAAGCACTGGATAGCACAGAAACAAGCACTGTCTAGCACAGAAACAAGCACTGGATGGCACAGAAACAAGCACTGGATAGCACAGAAACGCACTGTCTAGCACAGAAACAAGCACTGGATGGCACAGAAACAAGCACTGGATAGCACAGAAACAAGCACTGGATGGCACAGAAACAAGCACTGGATGGCACAGAAACAAGCACTGGATGGCACAGAAACAAGCACTGGATGGCACAGAAAGCATTAATGAAACCCCCAAAAAATTACTTTGGGAATGACAACTGTGTATTGAGAAAAATGCTTGTTGACCAGTATGTCAGAATTGTGACAGTACATCCTGTCTTTAAAAAGTCTTAAAAGTCAAGAAGATCAACTTCATTGCACTGAGTTTTATCCCATATGGCTCAGTCTCTTTCCGCAGGGCAGCCTGCCGAAAGGGTCACACAAAGCACAAACTCTGTAGCTCCGGCGATGACCCCCAGAAGTCTGCGAGAAAAATGCACTCGTGAACCGAAAAATATAGCCCAGAATTGAACCCACAACCTTCGAAGCATGAAGCAGATGGCTTGACCACTTGGCCACAACCATTGTCTTCATGCAAGGTATCCCATCATATTTGAAGACTTTATTTCAACTATTGCATTACTACAAGGTTTCATGACATATTCAGAAGACTTCATTTCAATTATTTACTTCCTTCCAAAAATTGACTTCCTACAAGATTTCACATCACATTCAGAAGACCTCATTCTAACCATTGTCTTCCTGCAAGGTTTCACACCACATTGATTACTTGAAAGGTTTCACACCACATTGATTACTTGAAAGGTTTCACATCACATTGTCTTCCTGCAAGGTTTCACACCACATTGATTACTTGAAAGGTTTCACATCACATTGTCTTCCTGCTGGGTTTCACATCACATTGTCTTCCTGCAAGGTTTCACACCACATTGATTACTTGAAAGGTTTCACATCACATTGTCTTCCTGCTAGATTTCACATCATATTGTCTTCCTGCTAGATTTCACATCACATTGTCTTCCTGCTAGATTTCACATCACATTGATTACTTGAAAGGTTTCAAATCACATTGTCTTCCTGCTAGGTTTCACATCACATTGTCTTCCTGCTAGATTTCACACCACATTATCTTCCTGCTAGATTTCACATCACATTGATTACTTGAAAGGTTTCACATCACATTAATTACTTGAAAGGTTTAACATCACATTGTCTTCCTGCTAGATTTCACATCACATTGTCTTCCTGCTAGATTTCACATCACATTGTCTTCCTGCTAGATTTCACATCACATTGATTACTTGAAATGTTTCACATCACATTGTTTTCCTGCTAGGTTTCACACCACATTGATTACTTGAAAGGTTTCACATCACATTGATTACTTGAAAGGTTTCACATCACATTGTCTTCCTGCTAGATTTAACACCACATTGATTACTTGAAAGGTTTCACACCACATTGATTACTTGAAAGGTTTCACATCACATTGATTACTTGAAAGGTTTCACATCACATTGTCTTCCTGCTAGATTTCCATCACATTGATTACTTGAAAGGTTTCATATCACATTGATTACTTGAAAGGTTTCACATCACATTGTCTTCCTGCTAGATTTCACACCACATTGATTACTTGAAAGGTTTCACACCACATTGATTACTTGAAATTATTCACATCACATTGATTACTTGAAAGGTTTCACATCACATTGTCTTCCTGCTAGATTTCACATCACATTGATTACTTGAAAGGTTTCACATCACATTGATTACTTGAAAGGTTTCACATCACATTGTCTTCCTGCTAGATTTCACACCACATTGATTACTTGAAAGGTTTCACACCACATTGATTACTTGAAAGGTTTCACATCACATTGATTACTTGAAAGGTTTCACATCACATTGTCTTCCTGCTAGATTTCACACCACATTGATTACTTGAAAGGTTTCATACCACATTGATTACTTGAAAGGTTTTTCCTGCTAGATTTCACATCACATTGTCTTCCTGCTAGATTTCACATCACATTCATGAGAATTATCACATCACATTCATGAGAATTATTACTCTATCCTTACTTACCAACACAGTGGCTCAGGCTAAATTCTCTACAAGTGGCAGTGTCTTTTCTGAGACCAGTCTGCCTCTGAACTCAACCCAGTTTTCTGAAATGGATTCTAGATAATGTTCAGAATTGTCTACAAAAGAAAGGTGATGAGAAAGGGAACCGGTCACCTTATCTCACTATGTCATGACTGAGTATATGTGAAGACTAAAACTCGCATCCCTACATTGAATGGATTATTATTGGCCAGTACTTGTGAGCTAAAAATCCATATAATGAAAGCACTAGTTAGTGTTTATACAAGGGGGCTTCAAATGAAAACCTTAAATGTTTTGGGTGAATACATTCTGAAAAAGTATAGAACAGTTGTATCATTTTTCGATGTGTTCACCACTGCGTTCAATGCTAGTTCTCCAGGGCTAATAAAGTTCTTGGATTCCTGTAGAAAAATCAACTCTGGGATCACTACTCAGAGTGCCTGGCCCGATCATAGACATTCTGTCACAGAAGTCAGGCCGTTTTGAAACTTCCTCTTCCACTCATACATTTACTGGACTGACAGGTATGCATTGCCATATTGAACCTTCATTCGCCATTGAATTTCTATAGGTTTCACCTATTCAATGATAAAAAGTTAAGGTTTTCATTTGAAGCCCCCCTTGTCAATACTATAGAAAGAAAAGTATAGAACATCTTGTTATGATGTCAAATTATGTCAAATAATGGTTACCTTTTTGGGGGTCTCCATGGCCAAGTGGTTAAGCCACCTGCCTCGTGCTCCAAAGGGTCATGGGTTTGTTTCCAGACTCCGTCATCTGATTCACAAGTGCAGTTTTCTTTGAGACTCATGGGGGTCATAGCTGGAACTACATAGTCCATGCTCTGCATGATGCTCTGCTGAAAGAGACTGAGCCATATGGGATAAAACCCAGTGCAATGAAGTTGATCCTCCCACCTTTAAATCACAGTTGCCATGTTACTTGCAAAAACAAGGAAGCCATATTTAGTTAAAGATGTAATGCAAGCCATATGGTCACTCACTACCCACCATTATGCTGCGGTGGCCTAGAGGCCAGAGCACTTGACTGTCAAGACAGTGGTCTGGGTTCAATCCCCAGCACAGACAGAATAACTTTTTCTGACCATTACAGCTCTGGGGTCAACCTAGTCTCATTACAGCTCTGGGGTCAACCTAGTCTCATTACAGCTCTGGGGTCAACCTAGTCTCATTACAGCTCTGGGGTCAACCTAGTCTCATTACAGCTCTGGGGTCAACCTAGTCTCATTACAATGGGTGCCAGACACTTTGGGGAATTTTCTGAGAATTTTCTGAGAAGGAGGGGAACTGGCTGCTTCACCTGATATACCTGTATTTGAACAGGGGAAGGCCTGACACTTCACTTCACACCCAACAGCAGTATCTGCAATGGGGCTACCTCTACCTGAAGTGTGTCTTTGCTTGCACCATTATGTTGCATTTTCCTCACTTGCTCCCCTATGTGCAACTTATTTTTGCTTGTGTCTCTCTCTTACCAGCATTTTAATGTTCTTCAGAGATTTTCCTGTCCATTTCTGAATATTATCTGTCACGTGTGTTTTTGGTTTTCCTGGTTTCTTCTACACAGACATACACAGCATTCATACATTTAAAACACACATTATTACATACCATTAACCAGTGGTTAGATGTCATCATGGATTTAAGAAGAGTAGAAAAAATTGTCATTTAAACAAATGGAGGTATTTACATATAATAATGACAAGAATTAAAGTATTTGTGTGTGTTTTTCAACAAATTTACATTTACATAACATGTTGTCCAGAGTATCCTTCAAATTGGGCCCTGGTGAAACTACACTCCAATGACATGACAGAAGATTCAGTGTCTGCAATCTCTAAAATGCCAGCTGTTCCTCCACGACCCACTGGCACATCAGAGACAAGAACTTTATCTGCCAAAACAAAGCGTGTATCATCAGGTTTGAAAAAAAGTGCACCAAGAATTCCAGCACTTGTTACAAATTCTGAAATGGTCATTCAACCTCTGGTGAGTGATTTGTCATTGCTTTTGATGTGTGATCACAGTCTGCTTTCCTGTGTCATCTTTAGTTTACCAGTAATAAAGGGACTGTTGGTGCATGCCAAATTTTCATGTTGAATGCTCTTAAACAATCTGGATCAGACTGGGCTTTATTATAAGTGTTGAGGATTGAGTGGTGTTGCAGTTATAAGAGAAATAATACAGTTATGGAAGGTGTAAGTGTGAAGGTTTAGGTAGACATCAGCAGCTGTCAGCTCATGTTGGTAAGAATGTCAAAGAAATAGTAGCTTATCTCATTTTGTGAACAAATTCAGAGGCTGAAATGATGAAAACACATAATTGACTATTGCATTACACTTATATCTATTACAGAACAGTGCTAAAATTTCGTTAGACAGAAAAGAGAACAAACAGATCTATGCCACAAGAACTCAGTATTAAGGAGATTGGTTATTAAGACAAATAAAATTGAGGACAATGAAATAACTTGGACAAATAAACAGACATAAATGTTTGGAAAAGATAATTACGAAGGGAGGCACACTGGAAAAGCAGAGAAGATTTAGATCAGGGGTGGCCAACACGAGGCCCGCGAGCCGCATGTGGCCCGCCAGGAGTCTTGTTGCGGCCCGCGGAGTGGGAAACGACGATGTGGTGGAAGCTCTCTCACACACACGAATGCACGCACGCGCGCGCGCGCGCGCACACACACACACACACACACACACACACACACACACACACAAAATATGTTCCTCACTGCCCCATGTGAAAAGTGGAAAAGAGAGGAGTCTCAACAAACAACGGCCCGCTCAGGTACACTGTGCAAAATACCACCGCCAGAATGTCGCCACAAAAGTCCTCTATGAACAATACAGTTCACTAGATTCTTCTAATTAGCTAGTTTATCTTTGAGAACCAACATTTGTATTAATACAATTTAAACCATCATCAGTTTTATGTTTTCTGGTAGCATTTGAGTTCCAGAGAATGTTGTCCTGCTCTTATTACATACAGTCTAGTGAACAATTTAAATTCCTTTGTTTCAGTAAGTAGTGAACATATTTAAGGCACAAGCAGAGTCAAACATTACAGAATTTGTATTAATATAAATGAAGTATCATTTTACCCCAGGACATAGACTTTTAATCTCTTGTTGATTGATAATATTCAAATATATGTTTGACATTTCTGTCACAATTTTTTACCACACAGCTGTCTCATGAGGGTGAGAAACTTGACATATTCACGAATGACACATTTATTCAATTATTTATGATCTTACGCACAGTTGTTTCTAAATGTGTTCTTTTTATGTTGTTTGTTTTTTAAAATATAATTGATGACAAATAAAATGTAACACTTTATCCTTTGAATACTTGGCGATACATGTGGGAGAAAACTATGTTATAGTTATACAGCATCAGTGTCATTAAAATAAGATCATATTATGTGCAACTTCAGTAGAAAAATGACGTATCCCTAGTGCAAATTGTCTGATGTGTTAATTGAATATGGGTCAGTGGTTAATAATTGTTTCTGTCCACCAAAGAAAATAGAAACCTTTTGGAACCTACATTGATTTATGTTAACTCATTCTGTACCAAAGAGCTTGTGTGAGTTGATCAGTTACTTCATACATGACCAAAACACTTGCAGTTTTCTGTATTATTTCAGCCCATAACAATTGTTACATTCATCCAGTCTCTTCCAGACATTCGTTACATTCATCCATTCTCTCCCAGTGGTTAATTTAAATGTTTCGGTTATTTTAACTCCCACAGTCCCAGACAGTTGTTACATTCATCCAGTCTCTGACAGTGGTTACATTAGCTCCCACAGTCCCAGACAGTTGTTACATTCATCCAGTCTCTACCAGTGGTTACATTAGCTCCCACAGTCCCAGACAGTTCTTACATTCATCCAGTCTCTACCAGTGGTTACATTAGCTCCCACAGTCCCAGACAGTTGTTACATTCATCCAGTCTCTACCAGTGGTTACATTAGCTCCCACAGTCCCAGACAGTTGTTACATTCATCCAGTCTCCACCAGTGGTTACATTAGCTCCCACAGTCCCAGACAGTTGTTACATTCATCCAGTCTCTACCAGTGGTTACATTAGCTCCCACAGTCCCAGACAGTTGTTACATTCATCCAGTCTCCACCAGTGGTTACATTAGCTCCCACAGTCCCAGACAGTTGTTACATTCATCCAGTCTCCACCAGTGTTTACATTAGCTCCCACAGTCCCAGACAGTTGTTACATTCATCCAGTCTCCACCAGTGGTTACATTAGCTCCCACAGTCCCAGACAGTTGTTACATTCATCCAGTCTCCTACCAGTGGTTACATTAGCTCCCACAGTCCCAGACAGTTGTACATTCATCCAGTCTCCACCAGTGGTTACATTAGCTCCCACAGTCCCAGACAGTTGTTACATTCATCTAGTCTCCACCAGTGGTTACATTAGCTCCCACAGTCCCAGACAGTTGTTACATTCATCCAGTCTCCACCAGTGGTTACATTAGCTCCCACAGTCCCAGACAGTTGTTACATTCATCCAGTCTCTACCAGTGGTTACATTAGCTCCCACAGTCCCAGACAGTTGTACATTCATCCAGTCCTCTACCAGTGGTTACATTAGCTCCCACAGTCCCAGACAGTTGTTACATTCATCCAGTCTCCACCAGTGTTTACATTAGCTCCCACAGTCCCAGACAGTTGTTACATTCATCCAGTCTCTACCAGTGGTTACATTAGCTCCCACAGTCCCAGACAGTTGTTACATTCATCCAGTCTCCACCAGTGTTTACATTAGCTCCCACAGTCCCAGATAGTTGTTACATTCATCTAGTCTCCACCAGTGGTTACATTAGCTCCCACAGTCCCAGACAGTTGTTACATTCATCCAGTCTCCACCAGTGGTTACATTAGCTCCCACAGTCCCAGACAGTTGTTACATTCATCCAGTCTCTACCAGTGGTTACATTAGCTCCCACAGTCCCAGACAGTTGTACATTCATCCAGTCTCTACCAGTGGTTACATTAGCTCCCACAGTCCCAGACAGTTGTTACATTCATCCAGTCTCCACCAGTGTTTACATTAGCTCCCACAGTCCCAGACAGTTGTTACATTCATCCAGTCTCTACCAGTGGTTACATTAGCTCCCACAGTCCCAGACAGTTGTTACATTCATCCAGTCTCCACCAGTGTTTACATTAGCTCCCACAGTCCCAGATAGTTGTTACATTCATCCAGTCTCCACCAGTGTTTACATTAGCTCCCACAGTCCCAGATAGTTGTTACATTCATCCAGTCTCTACCAGTGGTTACATTAGCTCCCACAGTCCCAGACAGTTGTTACATTCATTCAGTCTCCACCAGTGTTTACATTAGCTCCCACAGTCCCAGACAGTTGTTACATTCATCCAGTCTCTACCAGTGGTTACATTAGCTCCCACAGTCCCAGACAGTTGTTACATTCATCCAGTCTCCACCAGTGTTTACATTAGCTCCCACAGTCCCAGACAGTTGTTACATTCATCCAGTCTCCACCAGTGTTTACATTAGCTCCCACAGTCCCAGACAGTTGTTACATTCATCCCGTCTATCCCAGTGATTACTTTAAAGATGTTTGTTACTTTAACTGTCTCAGTTCAAGACTTGTTACCTACATCTAATCTCTCTTCTGATTACTTTACATGTTTATGTTACTTTAATTGCCTTACTTTTAGACTGTTGTTTCATTCACCCAGTCTCTGCCAATAGTTACTTTAAGTGTTTATGTTACTTTAACTCTTTCAATCCCCAATAGTTGTTACATCCATTCAGTTTATCCTAGTTACTTTAACTGTTTCTGGTACATTAACTCTTTTATCCCACACAGTTTTTACAATCTCTCTTGTCATTAGACATTGTTGGGATGAGAAGTCAATGCAGTTTTAGTTAATTGCGTATTACCATGAGAGTATGTTTTTGTAATGTCACTTCAATGCAGAAATTAAATTTTCTTTCTCTTGCTACAGAATAATCTTATTATGTATTATATGTTTTGTAACTGACAGATTTATGGACATTCTTGCCAGATGACCAAGTCATTAGATTCTCTCACTTTGTGTGTATTCTAAAAACAATGATGTTCCTAATTTTATTAAAATATTGATGTCTCACTGTTTCTATTTATGTGACACCAGTGTGGTTTGTTTAATTTTTAATCTGTCATGAGAATACATGTGTGATGCTATAGATAGTAAAAAAAAAATCAACCAGATTAATTAAGTTGTATTCATGCAACTGTAACCATAGTTTTATTTGCTTGGTTAATACATTTTTAGCTTTTAAATGGTTATTATAGTTCAATTCACTGTCAACAGCAACATTAAATTATTACTACTCTTACCCATTTTTAAAAATCTAGTTTGTTTTTTTGTTTATTGAATAAATATGTTATTTGTTTGTCACTAGTGTATTGTTTCTCAACATTGAATAAGGTCATGAAAAAAGATGTTATTGTTCTATTGTCGACTGCTTTAATGTCAAAACTAATTAGATGGTCTGTTCCAATAAACAAACTTTAATAGATTGTCGAGACACAAACATTATGCCAAATGAAAAAAACGTTTATGGTTCTGTGGAGACATTAGTCCTGCAATTTAAAAGACAAATAAAGTATGTGTGATTGTAGTGATTTTCAAAATATTTGCTGTAAATACAAAATAATATTTATTCATAAATATAGAAGGGAGGGTAGGATATATTCGTTGATTAAAATAAATATCTGACACACTTATGACAGGAAGAAATGCAGTATCAGAAAATAAAAAAGAAAGATTATACCAGAAATGTTGAAGTTGTAGATAAATTTAATGCATGGCTTCATATAGTATACAGTTGTCTGTAATATATTTTAGGCTTTCATTTATAATCAGCAGCATTAAGGTATTAATTACATTACTTTTTTTTACAGTGGTCCAAACTCACACATAGCCTATTATTTCTGCATCTGACATGTTGGGCTCTTTACTTTGTTCTCTCATGCCGGATAAAATAGTTTGCTGAATAATTATTGTTCGTGCAGTTATTTTAACATTTATTTGATTTTATATTCATATTTGATCGAAACAGCGTAATTTAATTTTGTTGTACACAGGAAGAAAATATAATGTATTTAACATTGTTTTCAAAGATGATCCTTTATGTGTACAGATTTACTTTTACAATTCTGTACTTCATGGACAATGGGAACAGCATTCATGTTTTGTACTTTTCATTTTGTTATACTAGCTGATTGTGGTGGCTTTCCTTTCTCTCAGTTTGTTAATGCAGCAATTATTTACACAAACATGCTGGTTTATCTTACAATTGGTTTAGTAAAAAAAAAAACACAACTCATGCACAAGAAGATCCACATATAAACAAGGGAGC
The DNA here is from genome assembly GCA_014155875.1 of Cepaea nemoralis. Taxonomy (NCBI): domain Eukaryota; kingdom Metazoa; phylum Mollusca; class Gastropoda; order Stylommatophora; family Helicidae; genus Cepaea; species Cepaea nemoralis. Next base: position 117,508 of record JACEFZ010027783.1, on the reverse strand, counting down.
AAAATTATTTATTTGAAAGCAACTGTTAATTCTGCCAAAACTACATGGTAAGATGTCACACAAGAAAGAGCATCTTGTAATCATAGAAACAATGCTTCTACAAAGTAAATGATTCTCCTTGGTGGTATCATATATTGTCTACTTTGTTGTCTGTCTGTCTGTTTACTTGTCTATCTGTCTAGAAAGAGCTAAACAATAGAACTGAACTGAAGATTTTAAATTTCAACTTGAAAGAAAAAACATGACCTAACTAAGTGACATTTTTATAGTTTAAAAAAAGATGTAGTTGTTTCAGTGTCTTTTAATTTGTGTGTGCTGATGAAGATTTTTGGCTGCCACATCCATTCTGACACTTGTGATTGTTTTCTTGTCAAGCTGATTAGTTTCACTTTCTGTTTGTTTTTGTTTTTTATTGATTTACTCATTGCATATTTGTAGCTTTACTGCAGTTCAGCCAATTGATCTTATAATTTCTCATTAGCTCTCTACTGATGGAATCTTTCTTGGATGGAGGGAAATGTCCTTCTTCTGCCCCTGCCTTTCCATATTTTTTTTTAGGTCTGAAAATGTATATGGCTAATCTTGATGGGCCTGTTAGAATGGCATTCCTGTACATGGAATGGCATCACCTGTACATGGAATGGATGGAGAGGGGCAGTGGAATATCCTGTGAAACTACCTGGGAAGACCAACCTGGTTAACAAATGTTTTGATGATGTTGAATATGTCAGCAGAAAGGTGCAAACATCTCAGCTCAGCTGTAATCAGGCACAATGCAATTATATTTTTGAAAAATTGGACAAAGGCAGAAGAAGAAGAGGAATTGACCATGTAAATGATCACATGTTTAATCTCTTCAATAATCTGTCCTATTTTTAATGCTCTCTGTAATCATCACATATTTAATGTTTTCTGCAATCTGTCATTAAAATGTTTTGTAGAAATAAAATCTAAAGAATATTTATTTCTATTATACGCAATTTAAATCTTTAGTTTTTTAAAGTGAGAATTATTATTGAAGGAAAGCAGAACAGTTAAAAACTGTCTCTTGTAGTTACATGCGTTTATCTCTCTGAGAATTCTTTCCAATTATTTGTTTCACTTAGCCTCCACCTACTACTCCAGCATGTGGAGATTACAGACAAACAGCACATAAATTTGCCATTCAAAATGGCAAAATAAGGGACAACCAAACTGACTTTTTGGCCTTCAAGCAGCACTATCTTCATATCTGGGGCAGGTAGATAGTACAGTTTAATTTACTTAATTACTATTTACAGAATATTGTAATTGCTCTATATTATGGTGCATTATGTGTTTACCTATACAGTGATATTCATATTGGTATGTGGTAAGATTTTGTTAACAAATGAAACTATTTTCTTTGTGCTAAATTGTGAACAATAATATTTGTTTACAATGAATAGCATTACAAATCTTATTTCTGATTCATCATCATGATGAGTCATGCCGATAAGTGTGGGCTGTCATGTTTTGCCATCTCACGTGATCACCAGTCGTAGATCAGCTCAGTGTTCTTTTCTCGACCATACCATGTGGCTCAGCCATTCCGGTATTTACTTCTCTGTCTTCCCCTTGTTCTGATATTTAATATTACTTGAAGCAAATTGGATCTGGCTTCTATAATAAGACTGGTAACAAATGTGAATGTGAATAAATAAACTGATTTTAAAATATTCTTATGAAATTATGAAGGACAAATGAGTATAAGTAGAAAGAAACAAAATATCAAAAACACCAGAAGATCTAGAAATAAAACATGAAAGATAATCATGAAATGTTTAGTACAAAACAGTTCTTAGTTTGAGGGTGATCTGCGTCATAAATATGACAGAAAACCAATGTAAGGGTATACAAAAAAAGTTGGTTTTCATTTTAAACAATCAAAATAAGGACATATTTTATTGCCAATTGTATCATTTCTGTCTCAGCTCTGGTTTACAATTCACAAGAGGAAACTTACCACAAATAATGGTGTACAAGAGACTACTTGAGAAACAGCAATGGCATGTATGTGTGTGTATGGATGTGCATGTGTGTGTGTGTGTGTGTGCATTGGTGCACTCGTGCATATGTGAGTGCATGCATGCATGTGTGTGTGGGGGAAGAAAGGAGGGTGGGGTTGAAGAGAGAGAACAAAGGTTAGCAATTTGTAGTTAGTTAGTTAGTTAGTTAGTCGCAGTTCCAACTTCACAGCAACAGGTCGTCCCCATTATGCTCCGTTCCTGTGCCAGTGAATATCACACAAAATGCTCCCCACTGCCCAATGTGAAAATTGTAAAAGACAGGAGTCTCGACAAACAACAGCCCGCACAGATGCACTGTGCATAATGCCCCCGCCAGAATGTCAACACACCAGTCCCCCACGAAACACCCAATTCATCTCTGATGGAATCGGCAGTCATTTTCCCATCTGGATATTTCCTAGATGTTCACCTACACAGTCCACGAACATACAGTTCATCACCGGTGGCAGTCAACCAGAAGCCCAGCAGCCACGCATTTCTGCATAAAGCTAAAACTGGTCAACTCTGGGACATAGCCACCTGCCATCGCTCCGAACATGCAGTCACGTTCCAAAAATAAAAACTTGGGCAGATTCAAAAGCATTTCACACGAAACCCAACTCACAGAGTCGTGCCACGCACTCACTCAGTAGCAGGGCGACGGAACCTTCAAGCCTCCTTAGTCGCCTCTTACGACATGCGTGGTAGGCTACAGTGTTGCTATTCTTTGCTTCCCTTATGAACCCCGGCAACACACATTAAGTAGTTAAGTAATTGTAAAAACTCTGCCGCGGAGCAAACACGGAAGGGGCTTCTGATCGTCAGAAGAGTACCCCCTTCCCCAAGTATTTCGGACCGTTAACCTCTTAATACTCTCTGGGGGCGGCTCCGTCCGGGTCATACTACAGCAATATAGATGGTAAGGAAAATATGATAACAAATGTCCCAAAAGTTCTCAGATAAGAAAAAGTCCATATAGTAAATATAATTCAAAAAAGAAGAACATTTCTCTGGAGTAAACTAGGCAGACCGAGAGAGGGATCATACTGCATTGGCAACACATGGTCTACAATTTAGCCCAGGCTTTGTGCAATGGAGAGACAATCGCTACCACCAAGAGTTGGGGTTGTTGTGCCTTTATTTTTAAGCACAATGTAACAAACTATTGTCTGTCAAGATGGCAAGGTGCCAGTAGAAAGAATATGCATTTTGTTTTGCAAGGTTCCTTGCCGGCCCTTGAAAATTGGTATAACAGCTGATTTCTCAGATATCACTCAACACAAAACAACACACCCTATATTTACTATATAAACAAACAACAAAGAGTAAAGCTGCAGATATATTGACAAGAAATCTGATGAGAAGCAAGAAATCTGAAAATAAGCAAGAAATCTCAAAAGAAGAAAATCCTACATACTTAAGTATCACACTAGATCACCACTGAGATCGAGAATATAAATAACCAAAACACAACAAAAGGCCAAACAATGAATGGGTAATATGAAAAGACTGGTCGCAACTGGTTGGGGAGCTGTTAACAACATACTTTAAATTCTTTTTTTTCTTTTTTTGCACTCGCTCACTTTGAACTCAAGTGTAGTCCATACACACTATTTATAGCAGTGATGGACTGAATTTTGCATGTGGATTAGCTTTACCTATTATCAGTGTCCCTCGCCATCAGACGAACCCATTCCAACTTCAGGGGTACTTGTAATTTACGTCCCCAAGTCAAGGACGACAGGTCAACATTTTAGTCCAGATGTTCGGTGTAGGGTTTGAACCGCTTACCTCGGCATCAGCACAATGGATGTTTAAGAACATGCATTCTTACCCATTCTGCCATACTGACCTGCACTTAAAAAGTTAAATCAGAAGTTTAAAAGTTAGTTGCATATCCTTTACTGGATGTCGCAGTCAACACCAGCACTTTTTTGATGTTGTGATCTCTTGACAAGTTTATGTTCAGTAATTTGCCATTGCTTTCTGAATGATTGGCACCCACACCATTTCATAAAAACCAACATGAAGCGGTCTGCTGCTAAATCACCGGCAGCTGCCACATGGTGGTCACGCTCACACGCACCACCTAATATGAATTAGGAGATTCCCAGTCTAACAATAGAATGACTTGACGACTAGAAACTTAGGACGACGTAATCATCGTCAGGGACAGCAAGAGGTGACTTCGAGAAAGGACATCAAGACAGCTGTGTGTTTTCCCTGGAAGCTCCATGAGCAAAAGGTTTGATCATCTAGGGCAAGGCATTGTTACCGAGGAAGGGATCGCCTGTTTATATAGCATTCATATCATATTCAGGACCGGGACATAGATCAATTATAGACAACGAGTTATTTTTAGACATTGGTTGCAATATGCTTTAGGAGATTGGATAATTATGAAATTGGATGAACGGCCGAGTTTGTATTATATATAACGTCCCGTCCCCGTGTCAGGGGCCCGTTATATTATACAGCAGTGTTGTGTTCATTTTTTCTGGAAAGAGAGCAGATCTGAAATAAAAGGATTTATCTCAAAATTATATCAGTCTTCAAGGTGAGCGACTTTTGTTACATAAATTCATTCAAGTTTGAGTTTTAATGCTTTGGCGGTTGGATGCACGTCGAGACACGTGGGGTCTACGATCCGAGGAAACGATGATAATATAAACAAACGACGATTGATTCCCGCCAAATCAGTAATAAACATGAAATGCACGCCACGATGATATATTCCTAAGCACGATGTTGCATCAGGACCACGTACAATGCACCAACATGGCGCCCGATTTGATATAAGCTGTCTTACGTCGCCAGAAAAAGAAACATAGCATATTATTGTTACACGGAGAGTAAGACAGTATTACGGATTATTAATGAGAAAAGAATGACTACCGCTTTTGCAATGATGACACTTGCACGTCAAGTTGAAGTGCACGAATAGTACAAACGACGCGCACCATTTTAAACGTAACAGAAGACAGAAGTTACAGCTGGTGCAAACAACAGTTGCTGACTGCAACCATGTAATATTAATGATTGATTATTCAAATGTCGTTTGTTACACACAAGGTAAGAAAGTAAACTTGTGTTATTTCACAAAGCTGTACGACAATGTGACACTTTATCAGTTCGATGTCCGCTATCAGTAGACATACTACACTTGCGAGTACCAGTTAATTACACAGGACATGTTTTGGAATTAGACGTAGTCTTCACAGCACACGGCACAACTCTTGAACATTAATATAATACAGTCAACATACACTTTGTGAGGAAGATTACTTACACTTTCCTTCACCAAGATTCTGAAGGAAATATACGTACACACGATATATTACGTCGAGACTTATTGCATCTAGTCCTACACTACCATTCTCATATCACGTCATTCAGACAACAGGACACTTACCTCCACACAGCATCTATGCGACTTCACCAACTTCTACATTGATAATGCCATTATCAGGAACATATAGAGACACTTATGAATGTGACACATTGCCATACCAAGTGAGCAAGGATTTACTAACGACATTTCTGTTGTCACAGACACATTGTTGCTGACTATTTACAGTTGTCGAAGCAGCATTTCGGTTGTCTCACGGTGCCAGCTCATTATATTAGACTGGCACCTCACTGGCATAGGATCAACGGACACGAAGTTTCGTCACAGAATATCGCATTTTTTTATCGTCAACACTACACATGGGACATTACTTGACTTTACACGGAGACACTACACACGTCATCATGGAGGAATAGAAGCACGGATAAGACAGCACACAACAGTCTACTGTGGGTATCGTTGCAATCACATACCCATATTTACCTCAAAGTTTGACGGGTACACCATAACCGACTAGGTTTTGTCAGTCGGCCACAGACCACGTGGGTCTAGGTGCTGGTGTAAGTGCATTACACCATCGTGTCATTTTACCAGATATTGTGTTTCGAGGAGAACCTCCATTAATTGTCGACATTTACTGACAACGATAACGTCTGGACATAACGTCAACCTTTTTTCCACACGTCATATTGGACCAAAGGAGTCAACCCAAATATTGCACAACGCCAGTATATGTTATTGTTTGTTAATGTGTTATTGTTGATAAATGAGGTGCCTATTATTTAATATTAAGTAAATTAGTTCAAAAATGGATAGTGGGAGCGGTTGGAAGAGCGTTTCTACATTAAACAAGGACACTTGTGGTGGCAACACATAATTGTTGCCTTGTGTTAAGTGTAGTAGTAATTTCTATAAAAATACTATTGTCTTTTATGAAAGAAAATATCTAGTTACGTCACTCGTCAGTCTCTTCTGTCATTGTTGACTGTCTAGTATTATATATTCTTTATACTGAATATATTTCTTATATTATTTTCTGTTATTTACAGATAGTAACACTTAAGATATATAGATAGCAAGAAGTTACTGAATTTCTTTATTGTTCAAGTTTACATTGCTGAGGAGTTACAGTTCACATTTTGTTCAACAGTTGTTATATTAATTATCTTATCTGAATCGAACATATTTACATTTTTGCATTGTTCTATCATATTTCAGCTAGATAAATTATTATACAGGTAGGTCAAGATGGCTACACTTCTAGATTGCGTTATCTTGGGAGAAAAAAATGGTCTAACTGGTGCTGAGCTTCGAAACTGGGCACTGCAAGAATTCAAAGCTAAAACCGCACGTGAGAAGGAGGAACGATTGCAAAAACTAGCAGCTGAAAAGAAGGAACGACAGGAAAAACTGGCAGTAGAGCAACTTTAAGCTACGCGTGAACAACAAGAGCGAATAAAGGCTAGAGAAAAAGAAATAGCCCTGCAACGCGAACGAATCGTGGCTAAGGAAAAAGAGTTAAAGGCAAGACAGATAACAGCAGAGGCAGAATTAAAGGCAAGACAGTTAGCCGTAGAGACAGAAATCAAGCAAAAACGACTCGCACTTGAAAAGGAGAATCTTGCAAAGGAAACAATGTGGAAGGAGCGTATGAGACAAATGTATGAAATAAAGGAAAATAATCACACAGGTAAAGTATCTGCTACAATAGTGAAAGAACCGAACGCCAGAGATTTCGTTCAGAAAGTAACTATCGAACACAAGTCTAACGAAACACTTACAAGTACAAATGCCTGTCACCAACTGGCTGGGGTTAGATCCCGGATGGGCAACCACTCAGCCAAATTCGTTTTCTCCTACTGGGGTTTAGTTCTGGGTGCAGTGTGAGATCCCTTACCTCTGTCAGATGGGACTAATTACCACCCCAGATCCCAGAGAGAAAACATGGAACTAGTGTCTTTTATGCTGATTTAAGACACTGTCCCTGATACTCAAGAAAACAGCCAAGAAGTGGCTCATTGAAGATAGAATATATCTATATAGATGTGGCTGTACTTGGTATCACCAGAAGTGAGAAAGGAGGAGTTAAGCTATGTAACGTAATCTGGTTACTTATGACTGCATAGGCAAGGTCCCTCCCTGGCATAACTTCCCCCTTCTGGACAATGTGTTCGAACCCCCACTAAATGATATAATGTGTGTACTTGATTACGCTACACAAACAGTTATAAACATTTAGAATTATACAGATAACTGAGTTTAAAATACAACAACTGTGTTTATTATTGCTATTGATGATCATATGACGATGATGATGATGATATGGTATACGTAACTTAAGAGGTCACATAGGTCATGCTTCCCCCAGTGAGACGCAGTTCACTGTCAGATTGAAGGAGTCCAAATTGGTCCCTTCACAAGGCTAAGTCACTTCCTGATATGGGTTGTTGACTGTCCATTGCTCCTAAGAGATCTGGAATGAAACGAACGGAGATGGGTAGTATCTACGTCTACACATTTCAAACACATATGTCTATACATTCATATAAACATGCATTCAAGTCATAATATATGATGGTATGATGATATATGATGGCATGTTACATAAACATATATCAGTTCTAAATAAATAAATATGTATGTATATATTCATAAAACCATTTAGAACATCTATAGCTCAAAACATACATCATCACATACATTTATGTAATGGGGTGTTTCCCATATAAGTTCACCTCACTTACTCTTTCCCTTTCTGATTCATTCATACTGTCTTGTCGGAAGGGCTGGTCGCACAGTCCTGTCGAACATTAAATGCCTTCCCTGAATCTGTCTGGGATATTGAATGTCCTAAGTCATGTCTGTCCTCATGCAGACATCATGCAGACAAGGTGAACTGGTGCCATTCCTCAAACCAAGTGGGTTCACCACAATCTTGGTAGGCACTCAAAGTGTTGGTCCAAATAATCAATGTTAATTGGACGCTATCAAGAGACTGGTAGCTCTCAGGAATTTCTCCTAAGTAGTCAGTCTTCCCAATGTTTAACATCATACAGGATGAATCTAAATGTATTTCCTGTACATGCATAAGCCACACGCTCATGTAGCTTGGATAATGGATTTCTCCAAATTATCACATACAACAAATCAGACAACCAAGTGGTGAATGAAAGAAGAAGATAGTTCTCAGTGAAATCGTAAAGCTAGAACTGGAACATTAAGTACAAAGAAAATCCACCAGTGTAAAGTTTGGGAGAATATGTAGAAACAGGAAACTACACAAGCCTTCAGACTAGCAGACACTAATCAGAGTAATGGTATTACCTGGGTTATAGCTAGGAAATCCTGTCATACGACTTCGTACAGAAGTCCAACAGAACGAAATGTTAATATTTCTCCAGTAGGTATCCTAAGAATGCTATTGTAAATGCGTCTGAAGTCTTGCTGGCCATGCTTGTAGTTTTATTCTCTTCATCCCTGGCTAGTTTTCACGTTGGCTAATTAATATGTCCCATTTTAATTAACTCCACCTATTTTTCCCTGTACGATGACGGGATGGATTAAGTCCCAAACTCTTCTCACCCCTCCTCCTTTCCTGTGAAGGGTAGTTTCATCTGTCAATCAAATTGACCAATGCCCCACCATGGCCTGAAACAATAAAACATGCTTCGCTAGTGATGCAATAGACGTTGTGTCATAACTACATACCAATCTGTTGTTAACACAAGCCTTCCTGGTTGCTGGCAGGAATGTGTCAGCCATGTGTTCCTACTTTGCCGCTCGTATTGCAGTGAGGTGTTAAGCATCTGGTCCTAATTGCTCCTTTGTGGTGGCAATTACAGACGTCCCGGCTCCACAAAGCCTGGAATTTTAGATAGGTGTTATGCCTGCATTAAATTGCCGTCTTTGGATCACACGGGTTTTCCCCTGAATAGAACCGCCATGTATCCATGTCGTCCCCAGCCCAGATTTCACACTTTTCCCTCTTTCTCTTCCCTTCTACTGAAAACAATGAGTTTTCAACCTTTGATAGCGCCGCCGACTGGTGCCGTGGTGTCTGGGTTTTACGTTTGATCTTGACATCAAAGCTTTCTCAGACCTAGCATTACAGAAATGATGGGGCGTGCGTGGTCAAAATGTATTTTTCTCTTATTTTCAATCCTCTTGCATTTCTATCATTTTCTGGTGGACGTTTATGCTTTTAGAGAATGATAGAAAAATATTGTGGGCTCTTTAATTCCTTTTGAACTTGTGTCATTCGGATGCTGTCCGATGGCATCCCGTCACAATGCCCAAATTGAAACAACACAAGAAGAAGAAGAAGAAGAAAAGACGCAAATAGAACAGGGTACATCAACGGTAGACATGCATGATACAAGCATAGGAGTGATAGCATAACGGTAAATAATTGCGAATACCAAGATTTGCACAAGGTCAACGAACCCAAACATGAGGAAATAACTGATACTCAAAAACAAATTAAACGTGATTACATGTCTCTCAATGACATTTTTCTAAACATCCTAAACTCATAGATTGGTTAACAGACACCAAGAAATACACCACAAACACTTGTGCGCAAGTCAAAACAAAGGTAATAAACTTTAACATACAAACAAAACTGTACGTTATGAAGTTAAGAGTTAAATGCAAAGAATATTACAGAAAACGAAATACACTTATCTTTGCTGACTTTGGTTACTTGTGTTACTTTTGGTACAAATTTGCCAAACATACATCAATGTACGGTATGCTTTAGATATCATACACAAGAGTGAAAACTAAAACATTGTTCCAATCAACAAAGTTACAATGTACAAATATTGGCATGAGTGCAGAAGAGAGATTCTACAGATTTGAAAGAAAGAAAGAAAGAAAGAAAATGAATGAAAGGAAGAATAAAAGAAAAGAATAAAAAGAAAAATAAAATGGGATGAAAGTGTTAGGTTCATATCAACACATAGTACACCACAGACACATTAGGGTCTTATTACTTAGTTATCCCAGATGTCACTGCGTAAAGTTATACGTGTCAGAATTGTTCTCACTATCTTTCTTCACTTAAGTGTGTGAAAATATGTTGGTTCTCTATTCTACAGATAATTGTCCGTAACTATATCGTTATTAGAGAACTTAATAATTTTATGAAAAGTATTTGATTTAAATATTTATTATATTTCTGACTTATTATCTTAGAAATCTTGAATCTTTGAGATATGATTCTTCACAAAACTGTAGGATCTACAAATCAATTATAATCTTGCCGATATTCTAAATCAACTATAAATATAAATATTTTAGTCAATTTATTCAATTCTAGTTTATTATATTTGTTTGTTCATAGAGTGTTTGGAAATATGTGTTAGATAGCACCGAATTTACTGGCAATACACACACAGATCAACAATTACATATTATTAATGCAAATAGATAGTTTAAGTAATTGGATACTTCTGTCAATATGTGATTTTGACAGAATGATAAGAAAATTTACGTGGGGAGGAACCGATGAGGCATGGAGAACTGTGAGAACTTTGACTTGTGTGGTTTTTTCTCCTGTGTCGAGTTTTCACTTGGATGGTTTGTGACTGGGGGTAACTACTTAAAAGGAAAACCGGTGAACACGTATTGTGATATGAGTTGAACTGAATGAACATTGTATAATATTAGTATGTGTATATAGTGTTAATGTAATAAATTGTGATAATAGTTGATTAGTTAACGTAGTTAGATTAAATACTATGTTAGTATAGTTATATTTTGATCATTGATCGTTAGTTATTATTACTTAATTATCCGGATGATGGGTCATAGGGTTTCAATTTTATTGTGATCGCCATTTCCAAGGATAGCCACCACTACATATATCATTATGAAATTATTATTGCCACACCTACACGGAGAATTTATGATGACGTCTTTAAGGAGCATTTACCTTGATTACGCCTAAAATTATGACGTCATAATACTAGTACCTCACCTACCCGTTTGATGAGATTTACGACATAGCGGTTGGGATAATTGCACTGATTTTTACAAGACGATAGTAGATGCAACTGGTACCTGTTTATTCCTCACGTCCCCTTACTCCAGGTTTTGACCTAGAGAAGGACGCTTGTACTTAGGTACAAATGAGGGACTAATATTCAATTATTAGTTGAACTGATCCCATAGGATCAGTCACACGACATTCGACGTAGGGTTTGGACAGGTGATCGTGCCCGTTATGTAGCATTTATAATTTTTTTTTTGAGGGTTAATGATGGGGTAAATCCTAGAGCTATGTAGTAGTGCGAAAAAAAATATGGTTACAGTTGTAAGTAATTATGAGAGGAAAAATTACATAGCATTTTTTGGGGGGGAGGGGGCATTATGCCACATGGTGGTCACGTTCACACGCACCACCTAATATGAATTAGGAGATTCCCAGTCTAACAATAGAATGACTTGACGACTAGAAACTTAGGACGACGTAATCATCGTCAGGGACAGCAAGAGGTGACTTCGAGAAAGGACATCAAGACAGCTGTGTGTTTTCCCTGGAAGCTCCATGAGCAAAAGGTTTGATCATCTAGGGCAAGGCATTGTTACTGAGGAAGGGATCGCCTGTTTATATAGCATTCATATCATATTCAGGACCGGGACATAGATCAATTATAGACGAGTTATTTTTGGACATTGGTTGCAATATGCTTTAGGAGATTGGATAATTATGGAATTGGATGAACGGCCGAGTTTGTATTAATATATATAACGTCCCGTCCCCGTGTCAGGGGCCCGTTATATTATACAGCAGTGTTGTGTTCATTTTGTCTGGAAAGAGAGCAGATCCGAAATAAAAGGATTTATCTCAAAATTATATCAGTCTTCAAGGTGAGCGACTTTTGTTACATAAATTCATTCAAGTTTGAGTTTTAATGCTTCGGCGGTTGGATGCACGTTGAGAGACAGCTGTGTTTTAAACGCGGGTATATGGGATTACGAACTACATCCGTAACCCCTTCGCCATGGAGCTGGCTAAATCAGAAGACTCAGACCTATTATTGAATACTGCATGTGAGGGCTGGTCTGGTTGGCAAGATCAGTCCCACGCCTAGTGTTCATTGTCTCGGATGGCTGTGTGAGGTGCACCCAATTGATATCTTCCCAGCTGACACAAGTTAGCGAGGCAGGAGTTTCGAGAATGTACCTGCATTGTGAAGCAAAAGTCATGGTTTGAGCGGGCGAAAGAGCAAATTTGTATGACCATTGACAAAGTCTCAATAAGTGCCCACTCTCTCTTGATGAGTAGTGGGCCTGCAGTCAGTAAGCTGGCATAGCTTTTTCGGTCAGTCCTGCTTGGTGTAGCTTAGAAGCTCGTCAGTAGGCATCCAGTGGTTTTGCATGTATCACCGCGTACCGAGGGAATGCGCTGAGCGATTGCTACTCTTGGCCTGCGTGTACGTGAATAGCCCATCTGTGCAATAGATATCTGGTTGATCCTGCCAGTAGTCGTATGCTTGTCTCAAATATTAAGTCATGCATGTCCAAGTTCACAGTTTCTCACTGTGAAACCGCGAATGGCTCATTAAATCAGTCAAGGTTCCTTAGATGACATGATCCTACTTGGATAGCGGAGGCAATTCTAGAGCTAATACATGCTTACCAAGCTCCGACCCTCGTGGAAAGAGCACTTTTATTAGTTCAACCCCCCCCCCCCCCCCCCCCCCCCCCCCCCCCCCCCCCCCCCCCCCCCCCCCCCCCCCCCCCCCCCCCCCCCCCCCCCCCGGAAGGTTAACCCGGTCAACAAATGCCCGCAGAAGTCGGATGTGTCGTGTAAACAGGCACAACGCAGTCACATCCTGAAAAAAAATCCGGATGAACGCAGAAGAAGAAGAAGTTCAAAACCAATCATCGTTGCCCTTCGTGGGGCGCGACGTTCCCATTGGTGACTCTGGATAACTTTGTGCTGATTGCATGGCCTTATGTGCTGGCGACGCATCTTTTAAATATCTGCCCTATCAAATGTCGATGGTACATGACATGCCTACCATGTTTGTAACGGGTAATGGAGAATCAGGGTTCGATTCCAGAGAGGGAGCATGCGAAACGGCTACCACATCCAAGGAAGGCAGCAGGCGTGCAACTTACCCATGAATGCAAAAAAATACTGCATCACATCATGGTCAATGGCAGCAAAATCACACCATGAATTATAACTGTAGTTCTGAGATCTACCAAATTAGTCTCATGGAAAATATAACAGAACTCTAATTAATGGAGAAAATTCTGGACATAAGCATTTTTTAACAAGCTGTAAAGTAAAAATAACTAATGAACTACCCATGCTTTAAAGAATAAACATATTGAAATGAGACAGACTCAAACAAACAAATTTTATCGCACAAGCAAATGAAATCACAGAATGAAATTCAAAACTGGCAAGTTCAATTTGAAATAAAATACCAAACAGCACAATTCTTCCTTTATGGAAACAAATGATGTCTGCTTAAGCTCAAATCCTTTATATGAGGCCTTAACTACAAACACATTTGTACAGAGAAAACTCAATTTCAGTTAAATGCATTAATTAAACATTTTCTGAAACATATTGGACACATGACAACACTGATGGCTCAATCCCTAATGCAACTGAAAATGGTAGGACTGACGTTCATACAAAAATTAAAGAATGGTATCAATTCTGCATCAACAGCCACAGGTAAATTATGTAATAACTTCAACAATGAAGCCAGACTAAATGATAAGATTCTCTCTCTTGAAGCTTGATCAAGAGATTCAACAAATGGGATACCAGCCTAATTTGACATACCAGGAAATGAGGAAGTGAATTGGCTTACAAATCTGGGTGGATCACGACAACAAAATAATTTAAGCACAACTTATGAAACAGCAAAAACTTCAATAAAAGTGATTTACAGGACAAAATGGACAAGATTGCCCTGACTATTGAAAAATTATGCTTATCATGAACTTTCAAGGCAAGATGAGGCCATAATGTTAAGATTGTGAACAGGACACAACAGATTGAAATATCATCTGTATCAAAAGTTAAAAGTAGATTTGTCAAATCTTTGTGCATGCGGCAATAACTTCATAAAAGCCAGTAATCTTTTACTGCCCAGCCCAACTTATAGCAATGAACCACATATGGCATCAGTCACTTTTTTCTGCCAAAAACTACATAAAGTATCGTGAACATGAATCTAACTACTGTTTTAATTAGAGACATTAATATGGAAGTCCCAGTGCAAATGAGGAAAGAAGAAGAAAACAAACAGCAGAAATGTTAACACAGTCCTTATCAAATACAGATGAAAAGTGTACAAAGGGAAAATGAGGTTACAAAAGATGTGTATGTACGCATGTGAAAACATGCACATTCATTTACTTATCCATGTATGTGTGAGTTTTGTGTGTTATTATGAACAATCATGGAACTTTTTAAAGCATTCTTTCCTTCACTGAATGCTTTATGTATCTCAGGCTACTGAAAGAGAAAGGAAACAAACTGTCTAATAAACTGAGTCAGAAAATCACAGCCTCATCATGCAGACTGGCACCTTGTAAAATCTATTGTCAAGATTAAATTTTAAAAATATAATTCAAGGTGTTTCTGTTTGTTTTTCAGCATTGTGACTATGTTAAAGTATCTGGAAGGCATGCTAGCTGCATACATGGTTCCTATTGCCTTCATAAATGGAGACAGGTAATATTGATATTTTTCGAGCTTACCAGGCACAGAGATGTATACTCTAGGCCTTGCTTGTGTGATCATGAAGCACATTTTGTAGCATGTAATTAAAGAGCAAAGGTTACAAAACCTTTGTATTAGAGTTTGGTTTCCTTTGTGTGAAACTCCCAGTATCATTACCACTCTTTTCTGTCAAATTCTGATGAGATTTGTCTTTTACATGTTCCTTCTGGTTGTATAAAATTTACTCTGTGTGGTGTCTGCTGTTGGTGATTCTGTTTTTATTACATTATCATCTACTGTCATTAAAATTGACCAATAAAACTGAAATATAATATTGCCTAAAATGTCTTTAATAGTTTTATCTTTGTTGATGTAAAATTATACAAACCCCCTATTTGTGTGCATTTCCTACTAAGTAAATTACATTTCACTGACTCCTAATATGTTTGCAGTTAAAGTGTCCATCTGGATACATTCTCATTGTTCAGTTTGTCCTTTGTGATGATTTTGCTTTGATTTAACCAGAGAACATAACAGCAGCTAACTCTTGTCTTCTGTTTGTCAGTTAGTACTACACTAACCATGACTAAAATGGCTGTGCCATGATGTAATATAATGAGAAGAGAGTTAAAGCACATGTCATGAAAATTGCCTTATGGGCATAGGGACATAGCAGAGAGTCATCAGGAGAGGTCTCATTAAATAAGAAGAGTGCACATGACCAGATTCACTTATTGTTTGAATATTACATTTGCTTTTAAGAAAACTTGATATTTAAAAAGTCACTTTTAAAGCAAACCACATTTCCTCACACATATTGTTGAAAGCAATAATTTTGTACAGGGGCAGATAAACACCTAATTAACAAAAAGAACCATAACATGCTATTAATCTGTGATCATTCTTTTTTTTCTTTCTTGCATATCCTTTACAGGATATCACTGTCAACACCAGAATTTTACCGCTGTCGTTGATTTCTTGGCAAGATTATGCTCAGTAGTTTGCCATTGCTTTCTGAGCGGCTGGCTCACTTATCCCGTAAGTGACCAACGTGACGACAACCGCTTCCAATTCTCGCGCGCTGCCTTACCTTACGTGGATAAACAGGATTACGGAGAAAGTCGTTTAACCCCTCACCCAGGGAGACTGGCTGTGATCAGTCAGTCTACAAGAAAATGTTTAGTCTTATAACCATTTGTTACCAGTATCAAATAGCAGCATAATAGATAAAAGGATGAGATACATTTAGAAATGAGCAGTGAATTAAACTTGGCTCTGTAAATGTGAATACAGTAGATAGTGCTAGTCTGTGACAGAGACAAGGCATCGTTTAAAATTACAAATTGTTGTCATATCTTTGCTCTCAGGTTGGCTGACCTGTCTGTGGAATTTGAACTGGAGAGAAGACCAGACTTGACACAATTACTGAGTGTCGTTATCAACAGGAAGGATGTTGAAGCAATCATTAAAAAACCTGTGAGACATTAACACTTCTTTTGTTCCATCTCTACCATCTCCATATCATTACAGTCATTGGGATGGTATTGCTATTCACCAATAATTTGTGACCATATTCTGCTTACAGAAATTATTTTATTAATGTTGTTAGTGATAATATTTTGTGGGGGAAATCACAAAAAGGATTGCAGATAGTTCTAATTTACCAAATTCATGTAGATAATCCAGCTAACAATGGGTATTGACTTGTTAAGGGGGCGCCGCTATCTCAAGGGCCAGCATGCTTGCCGTGTGCTCATGTCTTCAAACCCACATTGAGACAGGGGTTTTAAAAAAACTTACCTTGACTTCCAGATTGATCCAATCAAAAATGAGTACCAGAAAATGTTATAGGAAGTTAAGGCAGTTGTCATAATATTGACCAAACCAAACCTTTTTCTGATGTTTGTGGTAAATGATCTTTGTGTCATAGCCTCTTTCAAAATATTTAGAATACTCGTCATGGCTGTGTAAAGAATTTTTGGCATTCTTCTGTTAAACCACATCTCTGAAGCTACTAGGGATATTTTAGTTTGTTGATTTATTCACAGTCTTATGTGAAACCTGCTCCTATGCAACATGCAAGGATTCTGTTTCTAATTTCCAATGGCAGGAATGTATTACTTATGATGTTCTTCATTTTATAAAATGCAGTTTTTGTTCTTTATCTTTGTGGAACATCTTCCATCTGATGTTATCCATGTGCCTTGATATTTAATTTCTGTACTTGTCCCAAATTACTACCATTGACTTCAATTGTACTTTTAGGCATGATCCGTTTCCTTGATATTACCATTACCTATGTCTTCCTTTTGTTCAAGCTGAGGCCTGTTTTTTTCATTTTCTTCAACAACTGTTTCTATCATGTTCTGTAGTATCTTTTGGCCTCTTGCTATCAAGATGGCATGTTATCAGTATTCTGTAAGTTATTATAACAACAGTCATGATCCTTCACATATTGTTAAAAGATCTTGTTATATGCTCATTCTATAATCAAAACAAATCAGACGACAGTACACATCCTTATCTGACACCCTTCAGTATGCATTGATGTCCCTACATGATTGTTGATTCTTATAGCTGCTGTTCGCTGCAAATATAAGTTCTTCATTATTTACAGATCATAGCCATCAGTATGTAATTATTTCCTCATGTTTCACACTGTCAGATGCTTTTTGTGTAGTCTACATAACATAAGTACTGATCTGTTGTTACTTCTATAGCTCTTTCTAATAGTGTCCTGAGAATGTATATGGCATTGTTTGAACCATTTCTCTCTATAAATTCATGTTGTTCATCATTAATTTCTGATGTAATATTGTTTGTTCTCATAATTATTCTCAGTAATAGTTTTGTTGTACGAATTATAAGACTTTATGCGATAATCTTCACATTCTAAAGAATATAGCTTCTTTGACAGAGCTATAAATATGGTTTCCAGTAGGTCATCAGGGATGTATCCACTGTTGTAGATGTCATTTATAAATCTGGTTATTCTTTCAATTCCAAAATCTCCCAAGGTCTCACTTTCCTCCAACATAATGTTGTCTGGTCTGGGTGCCTTTCCTGTCTTCATGTAATGTAGTGCATCCTCATTTCTGCAGCAGGTATGGGTGGACCTTCACAATTGTCTTAAATATTTGTATCTGGTCTCTTATCATTATGCTAATCTATTATTCTGTCCATCTATTAATCATGTGATAAAATAAAACAAAAAGGTCCAAGGTAAGGGGTTCAACCCCTACACCGGACAGTTGGACTAAAATGTTGACCTATCGTCCTTGACATGGGGACATAAATTACAAGTACCTATGAAGTTGGAGTGGGTTTGCCTGATGGTGAGGGTAACTGTTAATAGGTAAAGCAAATTCACACGCAAAATTCAGTCCATCACTACTAGAAGTAGTGTGTCTGGACTACGCTTGAGTTCAAAGCGAGCGAAAAAAAAAAAAAACAACTCATGTATACGTGATCCAGCAGAGAAACAAGTATAAACTCACATATACGTGATCCAGCAGAGAAACAAGTACAAAATCACATATACGTGATCCAGCAGAGAAACAAGTATAAACTCACATATACGTGATCCAGCAGAGAAACAAGTATAAACTCACATATACGTGATCCAGCAGAGAAACAAGTACAAACTCACATATACGTGATTCAGCAGAGAAACAAGTACAAACTCACATATACATGATCCAGCAGAGAAACAAGTACAAAATCACATATACGTGATCCAGCACAGAAACAAGTACAGACTCACATATACGTGATGCAGCAGAGAAACAAGTACAAACTCACATATACGTGATCCAGCAGAGAAACAAGTACAAACTCATATATACGTGATCCAGCAGAGAAACAAGTACAAACTCATATATACATGATCCAGCAGAGAAACATGTACAAACTGATGTATACATGATCCAGCAGAGAAACAAGTACAAACTCATATATACATGATTCAGCAGAGAAACATGTACAAACTCATATATACATGATCCAGCAGAGAAACAAGTACAAACTCACATATACGTGATCCAGCAGAGAAACATGTACAAACTCATATATACATCATCCAGCAGAGAAACAAGTACAAACTCATATATACATGATCCAGCAGAGAAACATGTACAAACTCACATATACGTGATCCAGCAGAGAAACATGTACAAACTCATATATACTTGATCCAGCAGAGAAACATGTACAAACTCATATATACATGATCCAGCAGAGAAACAAGTACAAACTCACATATACGTGATCCAGCAGAGAAACATGTACAAACTCATATATACGTGATCCAGCAGAGAAACATGTACAAACTCACATATACGTGATCCAGCAGAGAAACATGTACAAACTCACATATACGTGATCCAGCAGAGAAACATGTACAAACTCATATATACGTGATCCAGCAGAGAAACATGTACAAACTCATATATACGTGATCCAGCAGAGAAACAAGTACAAACTCATATATACGTGATCCAGCAGAGAAACATGTACAAACTCATATATACGTGATCCAGCAGAGAAACAAGTACAAACTCACATATACGTGATCCAGCAGAGAAACAAGTACAAACTCACTATATACGTGATCCAGCAGAGAAACATGTACAAACTCATATATACGTGATCCAGCAGAGAAACAAGTACAAACTCACATATACGTGATCCAGCAGAGAAACAAGTACAAACTCATATATACGTGATCCAGCAGAGAAACATGTACAAACTCATATATACGTGATCCAGCAGAGAAACATGTACAAACTCACATATACGTGATCCAGCAGAGAAACATGTACAAACTCACATATACGTGATCCAGCAGAGAACAATGTACAAACTCACATATACGTGATCCAGCAGAGAAACATGTACAAACTCACATATACGTGATCCAGCAGAGAAACATGTACAAACTCACATATACGTGATCCAGCAGAGAAACATGTACAAACTCACATATACGTGATCCAGCAGAGAAACATGTACAAACTCATATATACGTGATCCAGCAGAGAAACAAGTACAAACTCATATATACATGATCCAGTAGAGAAACAAGTACAAACTCACATATACATGATCCAGCAGAGAAACAAGTACAAACTCACATATACGTGATCCAGCAGAGAAACATGTACAAACTCACATATACGTGATCCAGCAGAGAAACATGTACAAACTCATATATACGTGATCCAGCAGAGAAACATGTACAAACTCATATATACATCATCCAGCAGAGAAACAAGTACAAACTCATATATATGTGATCCAGCAGAGAAACATGTACAAACTCACATATGCGTGATCCAGCAGAGAAACATGTACAAACTCACATATACGTGATCCAGCAGAGAAACATGTACAAACTCATATATACGTGATCCAGCAGAGAAACAAGTACAAACTCACATATACGTGATCCAGCAGAGAAACATGTACAAACTCATATATACGTGATCCAGCAGAGAAACAAGTACAAACTCACATATACGTGATCCAGCAGAGAAACAAGTACAAACTCATATATACGTGATCCAGCAGAGAAACATGTACAAACTCACATATACGTGATCCAGCAGAGAAACAAGTACAAACTCACATATACGTGATCCAGCAGAGAAACATGTACAAACTCATATATACGTGATCCAGCAGAGAAACATGTACAAACTCATATATACGTGATCCAGCAGAGAAACATGTACAAACTCATATATACGTGATCCAGCAGAGAAACATGTACAAACTCATATATACGTGATCCAGCAGAGAAACAAGTACAAACTCACATATACGTGATCCAGCAGAGAAACAAGTACAAACTCATATATACGTGATCCAGCAGAGAAACATGTACAAACTCATATATACGTGATCCAGCAGAGAAACATGTACAAACTCATATATACATCATCCAGCAGAGAAACAAGTACAAACTCATATATACGTGATCCAGCAGAGAAACATGTACAAACTCACATATACGTGATCCAGCAGAGAAACATGTACAAACTCACATATACGTGATCCAGCAGAGAAACATGTACAAACTCATATATACGTGATCCAGTAGAGAAACAAGTACAAACTCACATATACATGATCCAGCAGAGAAACAAGTACAAACTCATATATACATGATCCAGTAGAGAAACAAGTACAAACTCACATATACGTGATCCAGCAGAGAAACATGTACAAACTCATATATACGTGATCCAGCAGAGAAACATGTACAAACTCATATATACGTGATCCAGCAGACAAACATGTACAAACTCATATATACGTGATCCAGCAGAGAAACATGTACAAACTCATATATACGTGATCCAGCAGAGAAACATGTACAAACTCATATATACACCTGATTTAAGGCCATTGTCAGTCATTTACATGCCTGTGTTTGTTGTTTTTTTAGCAAACCTTTTTTGTTTCATTGTCATATCCTGCTGCAGTCAATATCTTTCTGATTAATTACGCTATTTTGTCCCATTTATATGTTTTTTAAAACACACACAAAAGCATGTGCACACACACAAATGCACACATATATACATGTTATTTGGAGGTGAGGTGATGTGTGATACAACAATGGAGGGGAGACTAGATGGAGCGCCAGGGTTATCCTAGTCTCATCAAATAGCTGCTACCAGATTTCTCTGGAAATGGTCACCTCATCTCATAGTGTTAATGATCTTTTATAGTGAAATCTTTCATTTCACATCTCTCTAGTATTATCTGATATGTGATTACTGTTAACTTTACGGAATCCATTGTTAACAAAATGTTTCCTGTGATTACTTTGCTCTTCACTTACAGGGACAGAAATTTTTGGGACCTAATAGAAAGGAAATTGCAGCTACTCGTATTCAGTCAACCTGGCGAATGTACAGAGAGCGATTACAGTATTTAGAATACCGCAGATTGAAATGGGCTGCTGGTGTCATTGCTATTTCATGGATAATGCGTATCAAGATAGCCAAAATGAGACAACAGTTGAAGCAAACACGCCTGAATCAACTGACTGCTTTCAAACAGAGGGCAAAAGTTAGTACTGAGTTATGTCTTGTCACATAAAGATTAGAATATTTTTAGGACAAATTTTTACCACCCAAAGGCAACCTTAAGGCAGTCCATATGTGCTTAGCTTCCCTTAGAAGGAGCCACGCTAGACTCGGTGGTCATGAGTTTGATTCACAGCTGGGTTCATTCTGATTTTTAAAAATGTGACCTGAGCTCCCAGGTCGACCCAGCCTAAAATAGATACCAGCAATGTCTCGGGAAGTAAAAGCGGCTGGTGTGATACTGACCACATCACCCATCGAGTTCCGTTTGGTCTATAAAAATATGGGTCTAGCCCCGTGCATCTTAAAGTGTGCAAAAAATCCTTTATCTTTTTTACTCCCTGAGAAGCTGTTGAAGAGTATGAAGATACGTATAGTTCCAGTAGCTAGATAGTATTGCATGCACCTGCGCCATCCTCTACCACATTCCCTCCTGTTATTGCCAATTTGAACTGTCAATTCAATCATCATTGGTAGCCACACATAGTCACTGAGTTGTGTTTCTTTGTTTATTATTTATAGACAGTATCATGTCTCCCTTGCTCATCCTCAGTGTTTCTCCTGGAAATGCCTTGGTGGCCAGCCAATCATCCCTTTAATTTCTGTGTTTACTGACATGACCTGGACAGTCGAGCCACTTCAGTCTCTGCAGGTGTGACACTTTGTGTGTGTCAACTGTTAATGCTAGAAATATTCTGGACAAACCTTCTGAAACATTCACTGATAGCTATGATGACCGCCTGATTGAACGCTGTCTCAGACCTTCTGAAACATTCACTGATAGCTATGATGACTTCTGAAACATTCACTGATAGCTATGATGACTTCTGAAGCATTCACTGATAGCTATGATGACTTCTAAAACATTCACTGATAGCTATGATGACTTCTGAAGCATTCACTGATAGCTATGATGACTTCTGAAGCATTCACTGATAGCTATGATGACTTCTGAAGCATTCACTGATAGCTATGATGACTTCTGAAGCATTCACTGATAGCTATGATGACTTCTGAAGCATTCACTGAGAGCTATGATGACTTCTGAAGCATTCACTGATAGCTATGATGACTTCTGAAGCATTCACTGATAGCTATGATGACTTCTGAAGCATTCACTGAGAGCTATGATGACTTCTGAAGCATTCACTGATAGCTATGATGACTTCTGAAGCATTCACTGAGAGCTATGATGACTTCTGAAACATTCACTGATAGCTATGATGACCGCTTGACCGAACGCTGTCTCGGACCTTCTGAAACATTCACTGATAGCTATGATGATTTCTGAAGCATTCACTGATAGCTATGATGACCGCCTGATTGAATGCTGTCTCAGACCTTCTGAAGCATTCACTGATAGCTATGATGACTTCTGAAGCATTCACTGATAGCTATGATGACTTCTGAAGCATTCACTGATAGCTATGATGACTTCTGAAGCATTCACTGATAGCTATGATGACTTCTGAAGCATTCACTGATAGCTATGATGACTTCTGAAGCATTCACTGATAGCTATGATGACTTCTGAAGCATTCACTGATAGCTATGATGACTTCTGAAGCATTCACTGATAGCTATGATGACTTCTGAAGCATTCACTGATAGCTATGATGACTTCTGAAGCATTCACTGATAGCTATGATGACTTCTGAAGCATTCACTGATAGCTATGATGACTTCTGAAACATTCACTGATAGCTATGATGATTTCTGAAGCATTCACTGATAGCTATGATGACCGCCTGATTGAATGCTGTCTCAGACCTTCTGAAGCATTCACTGATAGCTATGATGACTTCTGAAGCATTCACTGATAGCTATGATGACTTCTGAACCATTCACTGATAGCTATGACGACTTCTGAAGCATTCACTGATAGCTATGATGACTTCTGAAGCTTTCACTGATAGCTATGATGACTTCTGAAACATTCACTGATAGCTATGATGACTTCTGAAACATTCACTGATAGCTATGACGACTTCTGAACCATTCACTGATAGCTATGACGACTTCTGAAGCATTCTCTGATACCTATAATGAATTCTGAAGCATTCACTGATAGCTATGATGACCGCCTGATTGAATGTTGTCTCAGAAAGCCATATCACTACTACAGTGACCGCCTCTACTTCTGTTCTCATGCTGATGTCGTGTTTGAATATGTTCCACTCTGCTCCTCTATGATCTTGCACTTCCATTTAGCTGTGAAGCCCCATACCAATCTGTCACCTCATCCCACAGATCTGCTGCTGTCTACTATTACATCATTCTCCCCAATGATATACTTTGCCATTTGCCTTATTTCCAACTCTGATCTCCCATTGCAGCATCCCCTATCAAAGCTCAACTAATATCACTTGTGGGATTTCTTCTCTTCCATTGCCTTCCATGACGTTCCTCTCATGGGTCTTTCTCCCTTGCTGTCAGTTACATGAGATGTGAGTCTCTTGTGACCCTCAAATAGACCTTAGCCCGGGGTGTTAAAGCAGACCAGGACTGTACTGAGAAGAACATTGGAACCCTTCATACACATCAGCAATAGTTCCTGCATTTCTGCACATTTTCCTTCCTGGTGTGTCACTACGAAGTGTGTCTGGTTGGGTCTGTGCTTATTCTAAATGGATAGCACTTGCCTTGCTTCTCTAGAAGATTCCCATACATGTTTAGGGGTAAAGAGTTTACCATTTATGATGTCTTTTAAAAGGTATCAGATATTAAGGTATATCCTATCTGTATTTTAATTTATTTAAAAGATTGAATAAAGTATGTACTTTTTGTGACCATGACAATATATTTTTTACAGTAATGGAAGTTGAATTATGAAGAGTTTAATTATTATTTGCATTTCATCTAGATGCAAATAAAATATTGTAATCATGTAGACTTATGGGCCATGCTACATCTACCATTCAAAGAATTGATTTAAAAATTAGGTGTACACAAATTTAATCTTCACTGAAAGGATATACAGAATGCCTTGATATTTTTACTTACAAATGGGTGACTTGTGTATGTGTGCTTGCGCATACGACACACACGCGCATGTGTCTGTGTGTGTGTGTGTGATTGAAATATTATTGGGAGTGCAGAATCCCGTATTTAGTTAGTAGTTTGATCTGGTGATCGTGTGAAATGGCGAAATATGACCGCCTGTGCTTATCGGCATGAAACATCATGATGATTTAGTTTTTAAAGAGAACTGACATTAACTTGAGGTTGGGATTTTAGCCACAGTTTTGTTGAAATTTCCCAGCATTTGCTGCTACTTTCAGTTTGTTACCACATTGTATACCAGGCATTGGACAATGACCACAGCCAAACACTGAATTATTTGACCTTATTGTATACTGAACACCTGGCCACATATTCATTGATTACTTGATACATCACATACTTAAAATGGTTGAGGATCGACTTCATTGCACCAGGATTTATCCCATTTGGCTTGGTTTCTTTCCACAGAACAGCCTGCCGAAAGTGCCACACAAAGCACGAAACTCTGTAGCTCCAGCCTAGACCCCCCCAGGAGTCTCAGAGAAAAGTGCACTTGTAAACTGAACGATGTAGAAATCAAAACCACAACCTTCAGAGAATGAGCAGTTAGCGTAAAAACTTCACCATGGAGACTCTCACATCGTATACTTTGCTCATCAAAACCTTCAGATATTTTATCATGTGGAGAGTAACTGATCAGCATATGGCGATTTGATTGGTATAGAATGAATGAAGCAGTTGTTACATCTCTGTGCAATCCTAACATAGGAGCTACATTTCTTTCTTCTTTCAAGTACACTTGTACTCATAATGATACATTACATGTAACAAAAATGTGAAGTGTGAGAAGTAAATAATACATTTCAGGGACTGGCTTCTGCATGGGAGCGAATAAAACATTCCCGTCGAGTGATTATTCACATTCCCTCCCTTGGCTACCACCAAAGTATTCGAGAAACGATCAGTGACTTTGAAATGAGGCAGAACACCCAGATGGCACGTCTGTGTGATATTCAAGGTACATTGCATTTAACTTTTCTCCTCTCCAAGCTGGAAGGGAAAGAAAGAATTATCTACTGCATTAGATACACATATATTGATGGTCCTTTTAGTCACATTAGTTGCATAAAGTACTTTTTCAGCTTCCTGACCCTGTTAGGCTGTTTGCTGCATTTAGTTTTCATTTCTCTATAATTATGTCACTCCATCCCATGACATTTTGTTTTGTTATATCTAGTTCTGCAGCATACCACATCTTCTTTATGCAGGCCATTTTGATATTGTACTTTGAATTTTCTCAGTATATACCTTCTTTGACAACAGAATCCATTCATGAAAAATAATAAAATCATTCACATCTGTTGAATTTCATCATGTTGACAATAATGTTGGCTGCCTATCCATAAGCTATGTAAATTAAATGAATTATGATTGCTTTTCACCACAGTGTTGAACAAAATTTGCTATTCGTCTATCCCAACTGGTTCACAAACAGGATGGTTCTGAAATCTGTGTGCGTAGCTGTTAGCAAAATGTACAAAGCTACTTCTTGTCAGACACCATTCTGTTCAGTCTCTGAATGTGTTTTTATTAGATGATGATTGGTACATGAACCATAGTGGCAGACGATCTCAGAGCAATTGAAGCCCCAGCATGTGGTGTATATTATGAGAATCATCAATCCACCCCCACATCGTGGGTTACATGATTTAGCAAGACCCTAGACAGTTCTCTAGTAACAAAGGTGCTAAAGACATGTGCAGTTGGCCAGAATGTTCATCACATCAACCAGATTCTCATGCAGTTTTGCAAATGAAATACTACAGTTTGAGAAGTAAATGTTATATTATACATTATTTTTATGCAGTTTCATGTCACATATAGAAATATGGATGCACTATTGACGGATGTTTTATTTGGTTTCATATTACGGACAAACATGTAAATGTTACATTGACAGAATAAATTTTTTTGTTTTCATACTGAGATAAGCATGCAAATATAGATATATATTATTTTATCTGTTTTTACGCTGCAGATCCAAATGTGGATGTCATATTGATAGCTGCGGTTCCATTAAGTGATGAAACTCTTCAGTACTACTCCAAGCTTCTGGGTCTGTACCCTGCTGTAACTCACGGCAATCCAGAAGATCAGTGTGACATGACAGATAGGTACAAAATCATTGTACCTGAAGCCATCAAAAGTTTTCCAGTAAGCTTGTGTCCCCCTGTACATATTTGACTGTATTATTGATTAAATTTATGGAAAATCAACATTTGTGAGATAAGATGCTTGAGAAGAGTTGCCAACTTAACTATTTGAGATGGAATAAAAAATTATGTTATCAGACAGACAGTTGGATCAACACCTTGTGCCACATATATTGAAAGATCAAATGGTTTAGCCATCTTGTTAGAATGCAACACCATCAACTACCAGCTCTGATCCTACATCAAAGAACATTTGCTACGAGAGCAAGAGGACACCTGAGAAGAAATTGGATTGACGACATCAAAGACATTGTACAATCACTCAGGGAGCGCCATTTATTCCTCCCCATAACGCTTGACGGCAAAAGTGGAAGTTGATGATGATGATGAAGATAATTGATTAAATGTGTCCTAGCTATTGCTTTTAACTCCTTGTGACTTATTTTTACCTTCTATGTCCTGCTAATGGTCATATTGATGTAGCGGGTAGGACATTACACTGGGAGCATCTAAGTTCAGTGTCAGCTCTCGTCTGTTATTATGGGATGGAAAGACTGGTCACCTTTCCTCCTTGTGCTCAGGCCCACACAAATGTGAGGGTTCTAAAGCTTCCAGCTATAGGACTTGTGTGTGTGTGTCTGTGTGTGCACGTGTGTGTCTGTGTACATGCGTGCATGTGTGTGCATGCATGTGTGTGTGTGCGCGCGCACAAGTGTGTGTGTGTGTCTGTGCATGCGTGTGTGTGTGTGTGTGTGCATGTGTGCGCGCACACGCGTAGTTGTATGTCTCGGCTGCTTCTTGAACTCTTACTATCAGCAACAGTTATTATTTTCACTTCTGCTGACCCAGATACATTTAAATAACATTCCGGTACAAAGAAGTCAGGATTGCCTGTACAGTCTATATATTTAGTTTAAATAATACGGTTTTGGCATCAGTTCTAAACATAATTTATAATCATTGTACCTACACATTGAGTTGGAAGCAAAGTATATTGCAAGCAGAAGATTTTTCCTTTAATTCTTTCAGTGCTGCTTACCTTGACCTTCAAATGCCAAGTTCTGGAGCTCATGAGAGGAAAAGCTCAAATTTCATGTTATTTTACCACCTCTACATTCACCATCTTCTTCATCTGCGATTTCTTCTAATGTTTGCACATTTCTTATCTCAACTATTGTCCAGCACTGCAAAACTTGAGTTAAAGATTAGATTTCCTGCATTTTCTGCAGCCAGTATTGGGAGCATTTTTCTTTGTCTCATTCATTGCAAACTTCACACATAAAATCAAGTTCGAAGTTCCTATTGGGCATAGGTGTCTTATCACTCCAATAAAAGAAAAACTGTGACTGTTTGATTTTAGCTTCAGACGCAGACTTCAAAGTCCACAAAAATTAGCTTAGTGCATTGAGACATCACACTCTGACCAAAGATACGAGATCTTGGAGTAAAAGGATTTAAAAAAAAAGAAATAAAATGTTTTGTTTTTACTTTTTTAAGATTCAGAATTTATGTGGGTATTCAAAACAATGTATTCCCTTCGTGAATTTAAACACTGACATAAACAACATATTACATAATTTATTGCCTGGCGTATTTCATTACATCGCATCGTGTCAGGTGCATACTGCAGAGTTATATATCACATGAAATGAAAAGTGAAGGAATAAATCATACTTTGGCTGAAATATGATGCACATCACCGCTGATATTGTTCAGATAATAAATTTATATGGGTGGTATGATTATGAAGTGTTATTATGTTTCTATTTTTTTAATGATCAGACACACAGAATGTGCTTGTCAACAATCCTCAAGTATAGTCCACAAGCCTTGCAGAGAATTAAACACCTAATCAAAGGGAGAGATGCCTTCATAGTCTCAGGGATGCCACATAAAGATGACCTGGCAGTGTCTGATTTCCTCAATGTCCCCATTCTCAGCCCAGAGCCAGATGCTGCTCATCTGTACTCAACAAAATCTGGTTGCAAGAGGATATTTGTTAGTGCAGGCATCAATATTCCACCAAGTGAACAAGATATTTACAGTTTAGATCAGGTAATACATCATGTTTGGGTACTGCATTCTCCCACTAATGCTTTTAGTATTATTTCATTAATATTTGTTGATATTCATATATTAATATTTTTAACACCAAATTATACAAGTGGAGGTTACGAACTGGCCACGTGAATATGGACTTCAAGGGAAAAACCAGCACATTATCTTCCCAGAATACATTTATAGCAGGTCACAAAGCTGGAATATAGAAGTGATATGATCAGAAACTCTGCTATCTGCGTTCAGAATTAATAACTTGTCATATGACATTCACCTATAATTTATTTATAACATGCAGCTTCCTTGCTTGCATGGCTGGCTGTGAACTCCAGCTTGAAGTCCTATATGTCAGATGAAGACATCCCGTTGTCCAACATCATTGTGATGTCATATCGGACTGAGGTTTGCGTGAGTATCCGTTGTCCCATGTCTGGCTTATTGGTGTGCAGACTGGTGGTTCCTCGTCATGCAGGCAGATACTCTCCAACTTCGGAAGAATCAGCGATCCTACTACGTTAGCCAGGACCCCGAAGGGACCTGTTGCCCAGGACTGCATGACTAGGATGTGTTAGTAGGTCTTGGCCAGTATAAAACCTGGCCCTGGTGCCTTGGAAACACCTCTGCGTCCCATTTATAACATGTAAATCTCCTGTATAGTCGTGTTCTATTAGGGAAAACTATCACATTTCCTCAGATTAAATTGATGGGCAGTCACAGAGCCAGATTTATGGTCAAAAGACATTAAAAAAATAGAAACATAATAACACTTCATAATCATACCACCCATATAAATTTATTATCTGAACAATATCAGCGATGATGTGCATCATATTTCAGTCCTGTCTTCATACTGAACTACCCGATGTAACATCACAAAACATCATTAGCAGTTGTTGGTAGCCAGTTAGGAAGACTAATTATTATAAGGCAAATCCAAGTTTAGGCAGATTTTAAAAATGATTATTGCGCTGAGGGTGTAAATGAACACAGTATATTATTTTCTGCTTGTGGACTACATGAGAAATTATTTTTCTTAATATTAGAAAGGCTGTCATATCTACTGCCTTGTACTTTAAACAGAATTTTAAACTATTTTCTGTTTCTTGTGCAGCTCTATGAGTGTTTAGCTCAACTTGTCACAGAAAATCTCAATGTGCAGAGATGGCTTTTCAAACTCAATGATGAATTTGATGGTCGTGGTATTGCTGTCTGTGACTTACCAAAATATTTGCGATGCTACAGGTGGGCTTTGAAAGAGGAGCAAAGATATGGAGACAAGTGGAGCAAGAAATGGGCACAGGTAAGCTTGTTGAACTATTGGAGTAAAAGAACCACATGAAGTAACACATCGAGCTAACCATAAAGAAAGCCTTTGTTTTGAATATTAAGTGACATTTAAAGATAATCTTTCAAAACATGTCTATAGTAATTTTTCTGGCAACATTTTGTTTCCATGCAGTTGAATTTACTTTCTAATGAAAAAAATCATTGTTAAAATTGAACATAGATGCAACAAAAGAAGCCAGTTTGAGTAGATGCCAACAGTATTGCAGAACATATGAAACTAGAAACAAACAGAGGATGTTCAACGCAATTTTCCTGCACCACTGTCTCATGATACTCTCGTAAGTAACGTGACGACAGTGAGAATCAGCAGTGGTTCGAATCACGTCGGTAACTTACGGGGTATGTGAGCCGGCTGCTCAGAAAGCAATGGCAAACTAATGAGAAGAAATCTTGCCAAAGAAATCAACAATCAGATGAAAGATGCTGATGTTGACAGCGATGTCCTGTAAAGGATATGCAAACATTTACTGTCTCGTGAGGTTCACTTGAAAGTCTCCTACATTGTGTTATTTTATTAGTTCCTGTATTGCTAAAATGTTTTCTTTGTATTGTAGATATTTGCTGTTCACTGTGCTATCTGACACCTTTTTTACATCTGGGAGTCTCTGTAGCGAAGAGGACGAAGTGGACAAGCCGTCTGACTCGGGCTCCGAAGGTCGTGGGTTTGATTCTGGGCCGCATCCTTCGGTTCACGAGTGCATTTTTTCTGAGACTCCTTGGGGTCATGCTGGAGCTACGGAGTTCGTGCTTTGTGCAATGCTTTCCGCACTGTGGAAAGAGACTGAGCCATATGGGATAAAAACCTGGTGCAATGAAGTTGACCCTGTCAACTTTTAAGCGACCTTTTTTTATAAAATTATAAAATTAATAAAAAAGTGTTGTCTTTGTTAATGAGATTGATAAATATATAGTCCTTGTGGTTTCTATTTTATGCTGATAGGAAGCAGCATATGTCAAAATCCATGCTGAGATTCCAGATATTTTGCACAGCCATGCACAACCAGTCAACACCAAGATGTTTCCAACTTGGGACAAGTTCCTACAGGCATTTTTATCTCAAGGTTATGACCCTGTCTTTTGTAGCATGATACCTGATACAATTAATTAAGATGCACATATTCATCAAATGCTTGATTATCTGGAGAGTAGTCCAGATTCATTCATAAGTAGTGGCAGACATTTTTCTGATAAATACAACTTGGCATTTGACTCAATCTCTTAAAACGGATGGATACCAGATAATTTTTACAATTTTAACATGCATCTTTGCTTTATGAAATAATGGTATGACATTTATAGAAAACTTGTAAGTAGTAGTCATGATATGCACTTGTAACATGTTATGAAGTAGGCTTGTTCAAAATCAGGTTCCAACTTACTGTTATAAAATGAGATATCTTGAGTGTCAAATGAACTTTGGAAGATAAAGTCAAAAATGTACATAACAGATTATAATGGAGTGTATGACATCTTTATTAATTGACATCTCTCTGGTAGCACCTACATAGGATTACAATTACCTTACAAGAAATCCCACGGCAAATAATGCAGTAGGAGAACGAACATCTAAAGACTTCATAGGAGATGTCTAGTCATCTTCTTTCTGATTAAAGTCATCTTCTTTCTATTAAAGTTTGTGTGTCAGTTTATTATTTAATATAGACATAGAAAAAAACGATTTTGACCCTTTCACTTTTTTGTGACACTACCTAAACACTCACACCACTGTTGGTTACACTGGCGCCAAGAGATATTACCACTGCCGCTCTCTAACTCAAGGACAGATAACCTCTGCCAGTTTATATATATATACACATGCACACACAGATATATACATCTCCACATCATGCTGTGATGACATCAGACTGCGCACGTCAGACCGCGCACGGTTGTCAACGCGAGGTCGCGAGATGGAGATCTATTTTGACCAGAGAATTTGCCTTATAAAGTTACCCAAATATGAATGTAACCGAACTTGTAGAGTGATGACAATTTACACATAAATATTAAAATGGGTGTTGAATGCAAACGTGCATTCATTATCATTTCCATCACTCTGAATAATATCACTGGATTATGATACGGAAAATCGCTATTTTCCTGCCATGGATATTACGGCATCATAGCATGCGATCTTGATGATTTCAGTTTGGGATGTAACCACCGACTTAAATAGTCAAAAATTACATACTACGCATAAAAATGGATGCTCAATTGAATTATCCATACTAGATCAATTCCCAATGTCTATATAAAACGGAATTTACGAGTCAACTTACGTCTTAAAAAGACAGTCTCTTTATCTCTGTAAGAAGAAAAATGTTAGAAGCCAAGATGTATACATTCATAGACAATGGAGGGAACTACAATACTCGGTAATCGGTTTCTGTTTTAATGCGATCTTGAAATAATCGAGGAATTTAACGTCACGAGTGCTCTAAACCTCTTTAAATCAGAAGACACAAAAACAAGAAATCGAAAGTTACAGCAAAAAATATATCCGGTAAAATACGGCGAACATAAACATAGTGCCTACTATTACTGATTTTCTCTACTGCAGCAGTTTTTTTTATTTTTTAGAGCTTGGTTTCCTTTGACAACAACAATTTCTTTGGAATTGTCAAACTTTCCATGATTGTTTTTCCCAGAGTAGTAAACCAAATGCTAAGCATGAATATGTATACATTTCCGTGGGCAATATCAGCATTGTCACTTCTCAAGTGTTTATGTGACTTTAATCTTTATTTCTTGTGAACTGAAAATGTTGAACATGTGTGTTATAAAGAGAAGACAAAGTGTTGTACTGTATTGTGAATCTTGAGTGAAGTCAAGAACCAAGACACACCACTCAGGACATTCCTATGTCCTGCCCTCATCTTCTACAGGCAGAAAAGAGTCCCAGTACTAATGGTACCAGTTGCATTCTGTTTATGTGTCTGTCTGGAGGTTACCCGGAGTACTGAGTGGTGGCATGATCTTCTGGTCACTCCCTACCACATCATTCTCTCTTAGCCATGATGATTTATGTATTTGTCTATGGAATCTTGTCAAGTTAATATTTGTTCAAGTAGGAAATGTAGCAGCAGTGTAAGATTTATTATGCCTATCCATGTGTTAATATATGAGTACTGACTGTTGACCTACATTTGATATGACAGGTGGTGTAATAGAAGCCTGCCCCCCATCAGAAAATATCACCACACTGACAGCAGACTTGCTGATTGAACCTAACGGCACTGTGAACTTGCTGACCTGTGGTGATCAGATCCATGCAGACAGCCAGTTCTCGTGTTGGGGATTATCATTTCCACAGTCGTCCATTGAGCCATCTGTACTTAATGCCACATGCCAAAGAATAGCTAATGCTTGCAAGTCAAATGGAATTGTGGGATACTTGAAAATAGATTTTGTAACTTTCATTGATCCAAAAACGGTAAGCTATGTTTGTTCATATTATGATTCAAAACTCATAAATTAAATGCAGCCAAAGCACATTTGAAGATGTAAATACATCCTCAACAGATTACAGAACATTGTGAAAATAACAAAAGCTATTTTTTATATAATATGTTGCAAGGATATGAAAACAAAATATCATCCCATACATAAGTTTTCATTGTCCCTAAAGAAAGCAAGAAAGCTTCCAGTAAAATGGCAATGGAATGACTGTGTTTGTTGCAGAGGAACGCTGATGTGTTTTTCTGAGGAGGATGTGATGTATTTCATAACCATTTTCGGAATGTTTTCACAAGAAACCACGGAAAGCTGGTGGTGGATGAAATTTTGAGGGCAGCCGACAGATAGTGGTTGGTTATGGTCTCAAGTTTGACATTGTAGGCAGAAGATATCTTTACCGAGACAATGGCTACGGTCACCGACCAGTATGGTCACTACCAGGAAAGAAAGCAATGACAAACTGCCTTGCTTAAAGATGCCTAGTTCATCATGATTCGTCAAATCACAGAACCTGTGCTTTTGTATAGATGTGAAGCATGTATAATGAGAAAAAAAGTTGAGAAACATCTGATGGCTGTGGAAATATGGTTTCTGAGGAACATACAAGGGGCGTTCATTTGAAATCCATTCGTGCCACACTGCGCGTAATTGCATACGTTGAACATGATCATGTCATAGTCATGTGATAAATACTGACCAATGAATAAAAGAGCACGTGCTTATTGTCCTATGATACATAGGTTCTGTTTCTGACCGTTTAGAAAATGACCGGGTTGATCCAAAATCCATCTAAAGAAGCTCAAAAAGCGGTGATTCAGTTTCTTTCATTTGAAGTATGTCGACCAGTGGACATTCATTGAAGAATGCAGGCAGCGTAAGGTAACAAATGTGTGTCGAAGACAACAGTGACTGACTGGGCACGAATGTTTCGAAAAGGACATCAGTTCATGACAGATCTTCGATGGCCGGGTCAAGCACATATTGTTGCAACAGAAAAAACCATCGCCAAAATTGATGCAGTAGAACAGATAAACCGTTGTCGAAGCATACGTTCGCTAGCAAAAGAATTTGATGCATCAATTGGAACAATTCAAAAGGTCATTCGTAAGAAACTGCAATATCGGGTACTTTGTTCAAAGTGGGTACCACGGATGTTGACCGACCACCAAAAAGAGGAACGCTTGGGATGGTGTTTGAACCACTTGCTGCGTTACAGAGTGGAGGGTGATGCATTTCTCTTCCGCATAATGGCAGGCGATGAATCATGGTGTCACCACTTTGAGCCGAGCAGCAAAAGAGAGAGAATGCAATGGAAGCATGCTGGATCATCAAAAGCCAAAAAATTCAAGTTACAGGTTTCTGCTGATAAGGTTATGCTGAGCGCATTTTTTTACCATGAAGGGCTATTGTTGGCCGACTTTAAAGAACCTAGTGTCAACATCAACTCTACCCACTACTTGCAAACACTAGACACGCTGTAAAAACCCATCAAGAATAAACGACCTGGCATGCTTTTTCACGGTGTGATTTTGTTGCACGAGAATGCTCATCCCCATGTCGCAAAGATTGTGCAGGAAGCATTAGCAAGGAAGAAGTGGGAAATTCTGCAACTTCCAGCCTATAGTCCTGATTTGTCACCATGTGATTTTCATTTGTTTGGATCTCTAAAAAAAGCTCTCAAGGGGCAACAATTTCACACAGATGCAGATGTAATGAACGCAGTAAAGACTTGGTTCAGTGAGCAACCACAATCCTTTTTTGCGGACGGCATTCGCCGCATCTAAGCAATGGGATGCTTGCCAGAATGCCTACGGTGACTTCTTCAGACCAACCCATGGTGCGTAATTTATTCAAAATGAATGCTTTGTTTAATTCTACCACACCTGTTAATGTTTCTTTCATGCTTTTGTAATAAAGCCATTGGAACAGGTTTCAAATGAACGTCCCTAATACAAAGAATACCATGGACAGACAGAAAAACCAATGACCAAGTCCTACAAGAAATAAATGAAAATCGTGAACTGATTAGAGAAATTAGATGTAGGCAGTCAATTTATTTTGGTCATGTTATGAGAATAAATAAATTGGAGAACTTGGTGACAACTGGCAAGATTGAGGGGAAAAGAACAAGAGGAAGGCAGAGAAGTAAATATCTGGATGGCTTGACCACACGGCATGGTCGAGACAAGGACACTGAGTTGATCCATGACTCTGGTGATCAAGTGAGATAGCAAGACATGACTGCCCACACTTACTGTCACGGCACATGATGATGATGATATCACTAGGCGATGTGTTCGTGGTAGAAACAGGTCACAAATAATGGATTCAGTGTAAACTGCAGATTGAACAACTTATCCATTTCAGTTCCTTCTGAGGCATCGGGATATCACTGCAATGTCAACAACATTTAATTCTTGAACTAATTAGTTTTTCTGTCATGCTTACATTTCAGTTACACAACTAGATATTTGTAATGGCTAACATTCTGTTTACTATCAACTCTTTCTGCCTAAGACTATAATTGATTGATTGATTGATTGATTGATTGATTTAGGAATCGACATCACAGCATTCGGGACATTCCCATAAGCGCTCCGTCCCCATCCTCAGCAGCCAGCGAAGAGTTCCAACACTAATAGTTCCAGTAGCAATCTGATTATATGTCCGTCTCGCCTTTCTTCTGAGCGCCGAGCGTCGGCCAGATCTCCCCGTCACACCTCGCTGTCTCATTCTTACCAGACTATGGTGATCCATCTGCTCCTCCGAGGTGTACACGTGCTCCCACAAGGCCGCAACCACGTCTGCCTTGTCATGCATCAATACTCCACCAAGTTTTGCCGAGCCAGCCAATCTGTCCGCCTGTTCATTCCCCAGCACACCGGCATGCCCAGGAGAAAAGATCCAGGTGATGCTTACTACCCGTGACCTCCGAAGCGAAGCAAGCCACTCTGCACGAAGCTTACCTGTTCTCGCCCTTCTCAGCATGCTTTCTGAGTCAGTTACAATCACAATGTGTGTATGTATCGTGTTTTCTATCCAGCGGAAAGCTGCACTGACCGCCTCCACCTCCATTCTTAAGCTAGATGTAGTGTTATCATATGCCAGGCTCTCCTGCACCAAACGCCGACCATTAGTTTTTGCCAAGAACCCCCAGGCACTTCTCCTACCTCTCAACACTTAGTGTAGACTAAGATGCCTAAGACTATAATATGCCTATAATATAGATGCCTAAGACTATAATATGATGGTCTATGTGTAAAGAAAGCCAGTCTCCAAAAGATAAACATTCTAGTGTGAGATGTGAATATTTATTTGTAGGAAAATGTGTGTACAGTAATGATTTGAGGAAGCTTGAATACTATGTAACACGGTAGATGCACCTGGTGGCATCCATAAATTAAAAATAGGTTTAAACTCGTTAATTTGTGTGTGTGTGTGTGTGGTGAAAATTGAAGAAATGTTCTTTCTAAAAGACTTCTAAATGGAATAAGCAGCTGAATATGCAATCAAATATTCAGGGAATGACTAGGCTAGGCTATACTTATGAAGTGTGGAAAGGGACTGAAGATATTCAGTAAATTTGATAAAGGTTATTTTTTAAAATATAATGAGGGCTTCATCAAGAAGACACAACATTTGTGGAACAGATAGGTCCCAAAAACATTCTAGAATATACTTCTCTTGAGAGCAAAGTTGTTGAATGTTCAACACTTTTCCGATAATAACTTCTGGCACAGTTTGCGTGAGTAGATAGATGTGCTGAG
Source organism: Cepaea nemoralis (assembly GCA_014155875.1). Classification (NCBI taxonomy): domain Eukaryota; kingdom Metazoa; phylum Mollusca; class Gastropoda; order Stylommatophora; family Helicidae; genus Cepaea; species Cepaea nemoralis. The sequence continues at coordinate 79,497 of JACEFZ010027783.1, read as the reverse complement.
CAAGCCAAAAGTAAAAGGCCAGCTAACTACCATGTTAATAATTTTAAAGCTGTAACAATATCTGAGATTAAAGCATGACTTTGACTGTGTCTTTAAATGGAGCAGTGTGAGCAAATCACGTGACCAAAATTGCTAGTTCAACATACATACAACTTCACTTCTCAAACTCCTAATTTTATTAGCAATGGATTGTGAATATAGAGATTTTTTTCATCTTATTTATGAAGAGATTCCTGTTTTGGATAAATATATGAAATATTTTTATTGACCCTCATGGTACTTGAGTTAAGATGATGGTGTGGACAAAATTATTTCAATATTTGAGGACAACCAGATGATTGGCCAGCAAGCAGTTTCTTGGCAAACCTTTGACTTTAATTACTTAAGATAGTGAGTATTTTGGCATAATCTGCCTCTAATTGGATCAAAAGTAAAAGTGCTTCTACCATGACAGTTCATGTGGCAATTTGTTAATTGTGAGGGTACCAGCCTCAAAAAAGCAGTGTAGATAGAATGTTACACTAAAAACAATTAACAGACTTTAAAATTGTGTGCTGTTAAATAACAAATTGGTTATGATTGATTGATTGATTGATTTAGGAACCGACATCACAGTATTCGGGGCATTCCCATTAAGCGCTCCTGTCCCCATCTTCAGCAGCCAGTGAAGAGTTCCAACACCAATAGTTCCAGTAGCAATCTGATTATATGTCCGTCTCACCTTTCCTCTGAGCGTCGAGCATCGGCCAGATCCCCTCGTCACTCCTCGCTGCCTCATTCTTGCCAGACTATGGTGATCCATTTGCTCCTCCGAGGTGTACACGGGCTCCCACAAGGCCGCAACCACGTCTGCCTTGTCATACATCAATACTCCACCAAGATTTGCCGAGCCAGCCAATCTGTCCGCCTGTTAATTCCCCAGCACACCAGCATGCCCCGGAGAAAAGATCCAGGTGATGCTTGCCTCCAGTGACCTCCGAAGCGAAGCAAGCCACTCTGCCCGAAGCCTGTCTGTCCTCACCCTCCTCAGCATGCTTTCTGAGTCAGTTACAATCATGATGTGTGTATGTATCATGTTCTCCATCCAGCGGAAAGCTGCACTGATCGCCTCCGCCTCCATTTTTAAGCTTGATGTTGTAGTATCATACGCCAGGCTCTCCTGCACCAAACATTGACCATTAGCTTTTGCTAAGAATCCCCAGGCGCTTCTCCTACCTCTCAACACCGAACCATTTGTGTAGATAATCACATCACCCAGGCGAGCATTATAAATTAGTTATGAAATAGTTATTTTCAGTAACAATATAAGACACAATTTTATTTGTATACATTCCAGGCCGGCTTCGTGGCTTAGAGGTTATGACTTTTCTCCGTAATCTCGTATACTCTCGCCGGTACAAATCAGCAGTGGTTCGAATCGCATCGGTAACTTACGGGGTATGTGAGCCGGCCGCTCAGAAAGCAATGGCAAACTACTGAGCGTAATCTTGCCAAGAGATCAACATACAGCTGAAAGATGCTGGTGTTGACAGCTAAGTCCTGTAAAGAATATGCTAAAAAAATACATTCCAGCTTAGCAATTATGGACATATTAAATATGTCAGTGCACCTACAGTAATTTAGTTTACATTAAGTTAAACTGTAGAACTTCTTTCTTTGTTTCATATAAACTCAGATGGTCCAGCAGCTATGGGCCTTAGATTTGAGCTTACACTACAGTGACCATCTAGCCATGTTCAGACTTATAGAATATGTGACTCATGGCACTTTCAAACCCAAGACACATTCCTTTGAGGTAGCTCTGCCCACAAAAGACACCAAGTCTAGCAGAAGGAGGCTGGCTGGACAAGAAGACGTATGTTGGTCATTAATTTTGGACTTAGAGATATCTTATAGCATCTTTCAGCAGACAGATATTTGTAAAAATTGCCTGCCATATAATGTATATTAACTCATACAGTAACCAATTTCATACCATTTCCACATATGATATTCAGAACAGTTACTATGGACTGCTATGGAATGTCTACTATCTGCATTCTCCAATGCTTGTTCTGAATTTGGTTTAACAATTAGCAAAAAGAAGACACAGATTATGTCACAAGGTGCACATGGAGTACCATCAATCTTTATTGACGACGCCGAACTAGAGATGGTAGACCTTTTTACATATCTAGGATCAGTGGTAAATAGCAAATTATCCCTAGATCAGGAAATCAACATCCGGATTGGTAAGGCAGCAACAACAATGAACAGGTTAAGGAAAAGAGTCTGGGAGAACAGGAAGCTTACTGCCAAAACAAAAGTCCTTGTCTTATCAAGCCTATGTCCTTAGTACTCTTCTTTATGGCAGTGAAACCTGGACAACTTACTCACACCAAGAGAAACGTTTAAATAGCTTTCATATGCGGTGTCTGCTAAGAATTCTTGGTATTAAGTGGCAAGACAAAGTCACAAATACTGAAGTATTGGAAAGATCAGGTTGTGTGACGGTTTATTCCATGCTCAGTCTTCGTAGACTTAGATGGATAGGACATCTTAGGAGGATGGATGATGGTAGAATACCAAAGGACATCTTCTTTGGTGAATTACAGATGGGTAAGAGATCTCAGGGTCGGCCTCTACTACGATACAAAGATGTGTGTAAGCGGGACATGATTGATACAGGCATTGATAATACACATTGGGAGCAAGTCGCCGCTGAACGTGTTGCATGGAGGGCAAAGATCATAAATGGAATAAAGACAAAGGAGAAAATTATTGCAGATAAGTCACACACCGAGCGTGTGAGACGTAAGATGGTGCATGATGGTGGAAATGACCATGTGTTCACATGCACCCACTGTGAACGGACATTTACAGTGCAAATTGGCCTTATCAGTCACATGCGCTACCGCCATAGGTAAAAGTTATTATGCCTTTTTAAAGCACAAACTATCGTCTGTCAAGACGGCAAGGTGCCAATGTATGTATGTATGTACTATGGATTGTAAAATTAGGCTACTAGTCTCTCACATCATAGTGTCTGGATTCTAACCCTTGATTTGGCAAGAGATTTGTAACCTGTACACAATCTGGCAACTATGAGTAAGAAAAATGTTTTCTCTCAGCCTCCAACATAGCTCTCTTACAGACACCAACTGATCAACATATGATGTGCATGATACAAATGGATTATTCTTTAGCTGGTTTCTTAATACATTCTTACTCAAGACCTTTCAATCCATCTTCTATTTTGTTCCGTCTGTTTTCTCCCTCACATTTTTAAAACAGCCAGCTAAGTTCTTGGAAGCTGCAGTAGTGCAGGTGCTAACAGGCTTGATGCCAGACTAGTGGTCATGTGTTCACATGACAAACTGACCTGGGCTACCAGGTTGACCCAGCCTAAAATGAGTACAAGGAAAAGCCTGGTAAGTAAAGGTAGCCAGCATGATAATCACCACCCACCCAGTGCTGAGTAGTCTATACAAATATGGGGCCAGCACCATATATACCCAGCACCATATATGCCCAGTAGCCTCAAGGCGGGTAAAAAGAGTCATTTACTTTTTTAAAACTTATTTAAGTCTTTCTAATTTGTGAATGCTAGAATAATTATGTGTGTCTTCTGGTCACCAGTATTATGCAATTCACTCTTGATGTGGACTTTTCCTGATAATTCTTCTTCTGCAGTCATTATAATCCAAACAAGCCTTTCTATCAGTTTGTACAATACACTGTCAACAAATATATCAATTAGTCGGTTTAATAAACTGCTCCATCCATCCATCATGTGCCATGCCGGTAAACGTGGGCGGTCATGTTCTGCCATCTCACTCGATCACCAGAGTCGTGGATCAGCTCCGTGTTTCTGTCTCGACCATGCCACAAGGCCAAGCCATCCAGGTACTTGCTTCTAGGTCTTCCCCTTGGTCTGTTCCCCTCGATCTTACCAGTTGTCACCAAATTCTCCAATCCATTTCTTCTCATAACATGCCCAAAAAATTTTGACTCTCTACGTCTAATTTCTCTAATCAATTTACGATCTTCATTTGTTTCTTGAAGGACTTGTTCATTGGTCTTTCTGGCTGTCCATGGTATTCTTTGCATTTTCCTCAGAAACCACATCTCTACAGCCATCAGATGTTTTTCAGCCTGACTGCTCATTGTCCACGCTTCACATCCATATAAAAGTACAGGTTCAATGTAGCATCTCAACACTCTTTTTCTCGTTTTAATTGACATCTTTTTATTGGTCAATATGTTTTTCATCTTGCTAAAGGCTACTTTTGCCATGGCGATTCTTGTTCTAATCTCTTCAAGGCATCTCCCATCAGATGTTATTACTGTTCCGAGATAATTGTACCTGCTCACTTGTTGAAGAATATTCCCATTTACTTGTATATTACATTGTGGTATTTCGTCCTTCCTAGTGACGACCATAATCTGTGTCTTTTTACAATTTAATTCTAACCCTAGTTGTTCACTGTGTGTAACAATCGCATCTACTAAATTTTGCAGGTCCTGTTCATTGTCTGCAATCAAGACTGTATCATCTGCATATCTAATGTTATTGATGCATCGTCCCCCAATGTTGATTCCTTCCATATCTTCAATATTTCTGAAAATACTTTCACTGTACAGGGAAAACAGATCTGGAGACATTACACATCCCTGTCTCACACCCCTTTTAATAGGCTGATATTGGCTTACTTCATTATCAACTCTTATGGCAGCTTGTTGTTTCCAATATATGTTTTTTACAAGTCTAAGATCTTTTCCATCAATTTGTAGATCTTCAAGCATCCTTATCATGTTGACATGTCTCACTTTATCAAAAGCCTTTGTGTAGTCAATAAAGCAAAGGTGTAGATCTTTGTTTACTTCTATAGAACGTTCGATTATGTTTCTCAGTATATACACAGCATTTACTGTACCCTTGCCTTCCACAAACCCACATTGTTCTTCTCCTATTTCAGGTTGTATTTTCCTCCTAACTCTTTGCATGATAATTCTTAGCAAAATCTTCGTGATGTGACTCATTATACTAATTGTTCGATGTTGATCACATTCCAAGGCTCCTGATTTCTTTGGGATTGCAATAAATACAGAATTACATAACTCCTGAGGTATATTTCCAGTATCATATATTGTATTAAGCAGACTGGTAACTTTATCTATTCCATATTCTTCTAAAGCATTAATCATTTCTGTTGTGACGCTGTCTGAACCGGGGGTCTTGCCAGATTTCATATGGTTAAGCGCATTCTGAACCTCCATCTTTAAAATTGCTGGTCCTTCATTATTATTTTGGACATCATACTGTTCGTCTCTGTTATCGTCATAAAGGTTTTTCACATAATCTGACCATTCATGTAAGATCTGATCTTTTTCTATTATGACTCTTCCATCTTTTGTCTTTAGGCAGCCTGCTGATGTACGTGTTCTTTGATTAGTAAGCTCCTGAATTCTTTTGTGCATTAGTTTCGCATTGTTACTGTTGTGTTGTTTTTCAATTTCTTGCAATTTTTCTCAAGCCATGTTTCTTTTGCCTCCTTACATAAGGTTCTCACTTTTCTGTGAATTTCTTCATATTTGGCAGGATTATTTTTGTTCTGTCTTCTTGTTTCCATTAGTTGTAAAATTTCTTCAGTCATCCATGTCTTACGGCCCACTTTCTTTACTTTTGGAATAGTTTTTTCTGCTGCGCAACTGATTGAATTCTTCATCGTTTCCCATTGATCATCTACATCTTGAAACAGGATCTCTAGATCAGACAATATATCAAATTTGTTCTTTACTTCTATGTTAAAATTATCTTGTATTTCTTTGTCAGTTTTCAATTTGCACAAGTCATATTTAGGGTTTCCTGCTGTATACTTGACTTTCTTTAACTTTACCCTCAATGTGCCTGTAATTAATCTGTGATCACTGTAACAGTCTGCATTTGGAACTGTTTTTACGACTGTTAACGCATTTCGAAACCTTTTGCTAATCAGGATGTAATCTATCTGGTTTTTAATCCTGCTGTCTGGACTCCTCCATGTCCATAATCTTCTAGGATGCTGTTTAAACCAGGTGTTTCCTACAACCATTTCTTGTTCTTTTGCCCATTCTACAAGTCTGTATCCTCTTTCATTTCTCTCTCCCAAACCATGGTTGCCTACACTGCATCCATCGCCTTGCTGTCCTATTTTTGCGTTGAAATCACCCATTATGATATTTATTTCTGATTTTTTGCAGTTCTTCAAAGCAGACTCCATGTCATTATAAAATTCCTCTATGCTTTCTTCACTGCTTTCACTTGTTGGGGCATATACTTGAATGACATTTATTTTAAAAGGTCTTCCGTTTAATTTTACTAATAGGACTCTGTCTGACACAGCATGATATCCTTTGACAGAATTTGATGTTTGCTTATCTAATATAATGGCTACACCTCTTTGCTGTTCTTCTCCCCCAGAGTAAATAATCTTACAATCCTCTCCTGTCCTTATCCCTGCTCCTTTCCATCTCGTTTCCGATACTCCTAATATGTTAATCTTCTCTCTCCCCATTTCTTTTTTGATGTTTTCTAATTTTCCATCTGCATTCATTGTTCTAACGTTCCAAGTTCCTACTTTCAATGATATTAATCTGTTGCACCTAGTAGCCTGTTGACGGTCTGGAGTCACCTGGTGCGCATGACTATCCCTACCGGGCGAGGCTGCTCCTATGGAGCACCCATTTACGCCGTTTCTCTGATTATCGATGATTTCACACAACATGATTTTCTTGGCATCTGTAAAGAAGGTAGTTTGCCATTGCTTTCCTTCCTAGCAGTGACCATACTGGTCAGTGACCGTAGCCATTGTCTCCTCAAAATAGAGATCCTCTGCCTACCGTCGTGAAGGTGGAGACCATAACCTACAACTATCTGTTGGCTGCTCTCCATCTTCATCCACCACCTGCACCCATGGCTGCTCCACTGTGAGGAAATTATTGTCTTGTGTCTGGACATGATGTTAAATTGTTATGATGCATACCCAGCTTCTGACAGCCAGGACACTGATATTCATGGAATGCCCAGTGTGTAGGGATGTCAATTGTGATAACAATATTACATTCTAAAACTGCTGATACTACTTTTTCCTCTGTTCATGCCATACTATCACAGGCGGATTCTGAAATGACAGTGGTAAAACTCAGGACCATCTCCAAATATGAGAATTGTCCTTATTTTGTTCAATGCCTGGCATTGCAGTTACCATTGAATATTTCCAGCTTTTGACACATCGAATGGTGATGAAACCACTCAAAATGACGCAAACTTAAAACTTCAGTTCTGGGTAGAATAATAAAGAGCTCAGCCACAACACTGAGACATAAGGTCTGCAACAGGTGCACCTCTGACTAACTGGTAATACAATATTGTGAATGTTATAGAGTCCAGCCCTATTGTGCCTTAGCTTGAATAACAAGAAGACTGATGTAGAAGAATGTTACATACTTCTACTCTGAAAAAGTCAAATGATAAAGTGACAGAGCAAACTTTACCGAGCACTCACAGAAGACGACCCCACCGCACTCTTTCAGGTGGAGATGCCTGTAGCACAAACCTGACGTCTCTAATGACTGGAAAATAAAGAAAAGAAAGGGTGCTCTGAGTGCATGCACATACTGAGAACTATATTTTGATTTGAAACAGAGTGCACTTTTATTGTGTGGGTATGTTTCCTGTTTGAAATTTGAGAAAAATAATACATATATAATACGCTTGTCTCTTTTAACTACTACAGAGCACACCAAACACAAATCGTTTTGCTGTGATGAGCACTCGTCTCATGCACTCCAACCTGGCTGTGATTCATTACAGCGTGTTCTTTCAGATGTGCAGAGCCCATGGTATTGGTTATGATATTAAGGTATATTATATATACATAATTTCTCATTATTTATAATGAGAATTATAAAAAATTAACTTTGTATGGTATTTGGTTTTTAAAATCTCCAGTAGATATTAGATGTTCATTTGATAATTTCCAGTAGTGCTTAGGTTGTAGATTTCATTTCTTTATCTTATTCTTAACTAATGTGAATATATGTTAAAAGAACATGATAGATAATGTGTGCATCATGTGGATGGTCTGTCCAGATTTGTTACTGTTAGAATGCTTAACTCTAGGCAATTTGTGGAAGTCACCAGAAATAAAGCTTAGCACCAAGCTTAGAGTATTTAACTGTATCACTGTACGGATCACAAACATGGAGAATGTCTAAAACAATTACTAATAAACAAGAAGCATTCAGAATGTGACTAAAATGGTATGACAGAATCACCAATGTGCAGCCCATGGAGAGAACGAGACAAACACCAGCAAATTCACAGGTGAGGAAATGACTCTGGCGCTGGACAGGACATACACTGAGAAAGCCTGAAAATAGTGTAACGATAAAGTCTGGAACCCAAAGGGCAAACAAAATAGAGGAGGACCTAAAGCATGGAGAAAAGAATTAGAGACAGAAATGAGTATTGTGGGGGAGGACATGGACAGAGCTGTGTGAGATGGCAAAAGATAGGAAAGCTTGGAGTTGGTTGAAGACCTACGCCTCAATGGGAGAAAAAGGATGAAAGAAGAATGTTTAGACTTTCAGTCTTTCAAATCTGAAGGAACAAGTTTTATTTTTAATCTGTCAGAGATTTAAAAAACCCTCATTACCTGTTCACTATGTGGCATCAGCAAAGGTAAGAGGTTTTTATACAGCATTGCTCAAGCAGATACTTCCTACTGACACCAACACTGGTATGAAAACAGAACTGATTGAAATATTTTAAACTGTCTTTTTTATCTCCATTCTCACTATGTCCAGCATTCTGTCACCTAATGCCTGTCTTTTACTTGTTCAGCCCATGCATGTATTCTTCTTCTTCTTTCGTTTGCTTGAAATATGTCTATAACTGCAATGCTGTCAATTGTATGAATTTAACTGTCTTTTTCAGTTCACTCAGGAGTCCATAGAGTTTATCTTCCACTGTCGTCTCTCTAGGCCAGAAGGTTTGCCTAGATATGTTATATTTTGGGCAGTCTTGGAGTATGTGCTCTGCTGTCTGCAACGCCAATCCACATGTGCACATGGCTGATTCACCAATCTTGAATTTTGTATACATGTGGTTGCGTAATCTATTGTGTCCTGTTCTGAGGCGCAGAATAATGACTTGTTCTGGTCTGTCCATAATGTGGTAGTCATCTTGAGCAGGTTTTGGTGGCTTTCTGACTGATTTGATCATTCTTTTCTTTTGGTGGTATGTAACGGGCACATCAGGCTGTTCTTCTTTTGCTCCTTCCTTAGCCAATCGATCAGCTCTGTCGTTTCCGGGTATTCCACAGTGGGATGGTATCCACTGTATGGTGACCTTATGCTGACTGCTAAGTTCAGAAAGTAGTGTCCTTAGTACTGGCAATTTCCCAGACAGGAGCGCCTCGAGTACTGATTTTGCATCTGTCAATAGCACCACAGGTTGTGTACCATGGCTGGTATTTAGTAATTTCTCTGTTGCTATCTTGATTGCCTCAATTTCAGCATCATAGTTATGGCAGTACTTTCCTGTTGGTACTCTGGCCGTGTCCATAGTATTATTTGAGTATTTTATGTACACTCCCGCTCCTCCATTTCGAACAGCATTTTGTGCTGACCCATCTGTGTAGACTCGGATCCAGAGGTCCTGTGGGTATTCTTCATCAAGGAAGCTGAGAGTGGCTGTTCTGCGCTGTACACTGTTCTGTTCTTCCTTGTCGAATACTCCTTTCACTTTTGTCTGGATTTGTAGTGATAGTCTATGTACATCTTTCCATGGAGTTCGCTCTGGTATAGTTTTCAGGGGGATACCGACTGTGGGCAGATCGTGGTTTCTCTGCAGAGTCGTTTGGCCTGGTGGATAAAACTGCTTCTTTTCAACCGCCCCATAGCTAAGTTTTCAAATCTGTTCTTCATAGGGTGGCCTGGCAAGCTGAGGAACTTTTCTGCTTGTATTAGCGTTTTCGTATCTCTGCGCTCTCTCAGTGCTTGTGTCCTCCCCATCTTCTCAATCTCCACTATAGGGGTTGATCTCATCCCTCCTGTGGTGATTTTTCACCTTGTCCAGCTCTTGTAGTGTGGTTTTTGAAGCCAAACACCACGCAGTTGACCCGTATTCCAGGTGTGGTCGTATGCTCTGTTGATAAACTTTGCTAAGTATTTTCCCACTGGCTCCCCATGTGGTTCCACTTAGTTTTCTCAGGATGGCTATTTTCCTTCTGGTTTTTGCTACTGCTTTGTTGATGTGCTTTCTCCATGTCAGCCTGCCATCAAATGTTACTCCAAGGTATGTTGGTTCTTTATCTTCTCTAAGGGGTATTCCATTTATCTGGATGATCCCTGCCTTTTGTTTTGGAGAGAGGGTAAATAGAGTGGTGCTGCACTTGTCAGTGTTTATGCTGACACACCATCTATTTGCCCATGCAACAAATGCATCTACAGCTCTTTGTAGCGATCTGGTGGCCACTGATGCATGTTCATTTGTGCTCCATAGAACCAGGTCATCAGCGTACATTGCCGCTTTAATTCCATGCGGTAGATTAGCAACAAGATCATTGATGAAGATTAGAAAAAGTGTGGGGGACAAGACTCCGCCCTGGGGAACACCGTGACTGCAGTAGTACTTTCTTGCTCTTGAGTCCGTCTATCTGTACTCGGGCTCTTCTGTTGTGCAAGTATGCTTTCACCCATTTGTACATTCTTCCATTCACTTTATAGTTTCTCAGTTTCTTCATCAGACCTTCTTTCCAGACTTTGTCAAAGGCTTTCTTCAGATCTATCCATGCAGCAAGCACCAGCTTCTTCTCTTGGAATGCATCCTCAATTTCTTGAGAGAGGTAGGTTGTCTGATCTTCCGTAGAGTAGCACTGCCTAAAGCCAGCCTGCTGTGGCACAAGGATGTTTTCACTTTCAATGTACCACTGCAGTCTGTGATTGATGATGCGCTCCATTGTTTTGCAGAGACAGCTGGTGAGGCTAATTGGTCTGTAGCTGGAGGCAATGGAACTATCTTTCCCTGATTTTAGGAGGGGTATCATGATTGCTTCTCTCCAGGCTTGTGGAACACTGCCTAAGGTCCAGCTGTTATTGAAGATCTGCAACAGCTTTGCTTTGGCCTCTGTTCCTAGGTTCCTGATCATTTTATTGGAGATACCATCAGCTCCTGGTGACTTTCTCATTTTCAGTTTGATATGGCTAGCTCCAGTTCGCTGATTGTGATAGGTGCCTCCAGAACCTCATGTACTGTTTCATTCTGTCCTGTATGTTGCCATTTCTCTTCGAATCTCTTGTTGTTTCTCTGGACTAATTTTGATATTGTTATCTTGTGCGAATGAGTCCGCAAAATGGTCAGCTGCTTGCTTTCCTGTTAAGATGTTTCTATCTTTATATAGTGCAATTTTTGAGTTTCTCCCTGTGCCCTCATCATTAAGTTGTTTTATTAGCTTCCACAACTTCCTTGTGTCTCTTTCAAAGTTCAGTGACTCTGTTTTCTCTGCCAGCTTTTCCGTCTAGCCTGCAGCTTGGCCCTTTGAAATTTGGCTTTTTGCATGCTGGTATTTATTGTGGTGCTCTTGGCTGGGTTTGGCCTCTAGCTTGCTTTCTACACACTTCCACATCATTATGCAACTGTTCCAGTTCACTACTCCAGTAGGGTTTATGTTTACGGGCTCCTCTAGATACTGTTTCTCATGCTGCCTGTAGTATGCATTTCCCAAACTCTTCAACTACTTTATTTATGTCTTTCTCAGTGTTCATGTTTCTAACCAGTATGCTGGTGCGATACTTGTACATTGCCCAGTCTGATTTCTTGTAGTTCCACCTTGAGAGGGTGCTGCTTTTGCTTATAAGCTCATTTTCCTCCAGTTAGAAAGACTGGTCGGTGGTCACTGCCACTAAGTTGTTTCCCAACAATTCGTGTAATGTTCCACTCCAGGTCTGGTGAATCAAAAGCCTGGTCAGTGTAGAAATATTTTGATTTGAAACAGAGTGCACTTTTATTGTGTGGGTATGTTTCCTGTTTGAAATTTGAGAAAAATAATACATGTATTATAGCTTGTCTCTTTTAACTGCTACAGAGCACACCAAACACAAATCGTTTTGCTGTGATGAGCACTCGTCTCATGCACTCCAACCTGGCTGTGATTCATTACAGCGTGTTCTTTCAGATGTGCAGAGCCCATGGTATTGGCTATGATATTAAGGTATATTATATATACTTAATTCTCATTATTTATAATGAGAATTATAAAAAATGAACTTTGTATGGTATTTGGTTTTTAAAATCTCCAGTAGATATTAGATGTTCATTTGATAATTTCCAGTAGTGCTTAGGTTATAGATTTCATTTCTTTATCTTATTCTTAACTAATGTGAATATATGTTAAAAGAACATGATAGATAATGTGTGTATCATGTGGATGGTCTGTCCAGATTTGTTACTGTTAGAATGCTTAACACTAGGCAATTTGTTGAAGTCACGAGAAATAAAGCTTAGCACCAAGCTTAGAGTATTTAACTGTATCACTGTACGGATCACAAACATGGAGAATGTCTAAAACAATTACTAATAAACAAGAAGCATTCAGAATGTGACTAAAATGGTATGACAGAATCACCAATGTGCAGCCCATGGAGAGAACTAGACAAACACCAGCAAATTCACAGGTGAGGAAATGACTCTGGTGCTGGACAGGACATACACTGAGACAGCCTGAAAATAGTATAACGATAAAGTCTGGAACCCAAAGGGCAAACAAAATAGAGGAGGACCTAAAGCATGGAGAAAAGAATTAGAGACAGAAATGAGTAATTGTGGGGGTGGATATGGACAGAGCTGTGTGAGATGGCAAAAGATAGGAAAGCTTGGAGTGAGTTGATTGAAGACCTACGCCTCAATGGGAGAAAAAGGATGAAAGAAGAATGTTTAGACTTTCAGTCTTTCAAATCTGAAGGAACAAGTTTTATTTTTAATCTGTCAGAGATTTAAAAAAACCCTCATTACCTGTTACTATGTGGCATCAGCAAAGGTAAGAGGTTTTTATACAGCATTGCACAAGCAGATACTTCCTTACTGACACCAACATTGGTATGAAAATAGAAGTGATTGAAATATTTTAAACTGTCTTTTTTATCTCCATTCTCACTATGTCCAGCATTCTGTCACCTAATGCCTGTCTTTTACTTGTTCAGCCCATGCATGTATTCTTCTTCTTCTTTCGTTTGCTTGAAATATGTCTATAACTGCAATGTTGTCTCTTGTATGAATTTAACTGTCTTTTTCAGTTCACTCAGTGGTCCATAGAGTTTATCTTCCACTGTCGTCTCTCTAGGCCAGAAGGTTTGCCTAGATATGTTGTATTTTGGGCAGTCTTGGAGTATGTGCTCTGCTGTCTGCGACGCCAATCCACATGTGCACATGGCTGATTCACCAATCTTGAATTTTGTATACATGTGGTTGCGTAATCTATTGTGTCCTGTTCTGAGGTGCAGAATAATGACTTGTTCTGGTCTGTCCATAATGTGGTAGTCATCTTCAGCAGGTTTTGGTGGCTATCTGACTGATTTGATCATTCTTTTCTTTTGGTGGTATATAGCGGGCACGTCAGGCTGTTCTTCTTTGCCTCCTTCCTTAGCCAATCGATAAGCTCTGTCGTTTCCGGGTTCTCCACAGTGGGATGGTATCCACTGTATGGTGACCTTATGCCGACTGCTAAGTTCAGAAAGTAGTGTCCTTAGTACTGGCAATTTCCCAGACAGGAGCGCCTCGAGTACTGATTTTGCATCTGTCAATAGCACCACAGGTTGTGTACCATGGCTGGTATTTAGTAATTTCTCTGTTGCTATCTTGATTGCCTCAATTTCAGCATCATAGTTATGGCAGTACTTTCCTGTTGGTACTCTGGCTGTGTCCCTAGTATTATTTGGGTATTCTATGTACACTCCCGCTCCTCCATTTCGAACAGCATTTTGTGCTGACCCATCTGTGTAGACTCGGATCCAGAGGTCCTGTGGGTATTCTTCATCAAGGAAGCTGAGAGTGGCTGTTCTGCGCTGTACACTGTTCTGTTCTTCCTTGTCAAATATTCCTCTCACTTTTGTCTGGATTTGTAGTGATAGTCTATGTTCATCTTTCCATGGAGTTCGCTCTGGAATAGTTTTCAGGGGGATACCAACTGTGGGCAGATCGGTGGTTTCTCTGCAGAGTCGTTTGGCCTGGTGGATAAAACTGCTTCTTTTCAACCGCCCCATAGCTAAGTTTTCAAATCTGTTCTTCATAGGGTGGCCTGGCAAGCTGAGGAACTTTTCTGCTTGTATTAGCGTTTTCGTATCTCTGCACTCTCTCAGTGCTTGTGTCCTCCCCATCTTCTCCATCTCCACTATAGGGGTTGATCTCATCCCTCCTGTGGTGACTCTAAGTGCTTGATTTTGCACCTTGTCCAGCTCTTGTAGTGTGGTTTTTGATGCTGAACACCTACGCAGTTGACCCAGTATTCCAGGTGTGGTCGTATGCTCTGTTGATAAACTTTGCTAAGTATTTTCCCACTGGCTCCCCATGTGGTTCCACTTAGTTTTCTCAGGATGGCTATTTTCCTTCTGGCTTTTGCTACTGCTTTGTTGATGTGCTTTCTCCATGTCAGCCTGCCATCAAATGTTACTCCAAGGTATGTTGGTTCTTTATCTTCTCTAAGGGGTATTCCATTTATCTGGATGATCCCTGCCTTTTTTGGAGAGAGGGTAAATAGAGTGGTGCTGCACTTGTCAGTGTTTATGCTGACACACCATCTATTTGCCCATGCAACAAATGCATCTACAGCTCTTTGTAGCAATCTGATGGTCACTGATGCATGTTCATTTGTCCTCCATAGAACCAGCTCATCTGCGTACATTGCCGCTTTAATTCCATGCGGTAGATTAGCAAAAATATCATTGATGAAGATTAGAAAAAGTGTGGGGGACAAGACTCCGCCCTGGGGAACACTGTGATGCAGTAGTACTTTCTTGCTCTTGAGTCCGTCTATCTGTACTCGGGCTCTTCTGTTGTGCAAGTATGCTTTCACCCATTTGTACATTCTTCCATTGACTTTACAGTTTCTCAGTTTCTTCATCAGACCTTCTTTCCAGACTTTGTCAAAGGCTTTCTTCAGATCTATCCATGCAGCAAGCACCAGCTTCTTCTCTTGGAATGCATCAATTTCTTGAGAGAGGTAGGTTGCCTGATCTTCCGTAGAGTAGCACTGCCTAAAGCCAGCCTGCTGTGGCACAAGGATGTTTTCACTTTCAATGTACCACTGCTAGTCTGTGATTGATGATGCGCTCCATTGTTTTGCAGAGACAGCTGGTGAGGCTAATTGGTCTGTAGCTGGAGGCAGTGGAACTATCTTTCCCTGATTTTAGAAGGGGTATCATGATTGCTTCTCTCCAGGCTTGTGGAACACTGCCTAAGGTCCAGCTGTTATTGAAGATTTGCAACAGCTTTGCTTTGGCCTACTGTTCCTAGGTTCCTGATCATTTCATTGGAGATACCATCAGCTCCTGGTGACTTTCTCATTTTCAGTCTTGATATGGCTAGCTCCAGTTCGCTGATTGTGTTGGTGCCTCCAGAACCTCATGTACTGTTTCATTCTGTCCTGTATGTTGCCATTTCTCTTGAATCTCTTGTTGTTTCTCTGGGCTAATTTTGATATTGTTTATCTTGTGCGAATGAGTCCGCAAAATGGTCAGCTGCTTGCTTTCCTGTTAAGATGTTTCCATCTTTATATAGTGCAATTTTTGAGTTTCTCCCTGTGCCCTCATCATTAAGTTGTTTTATTAGCTTCCACAGCTTCCTTGTGTCTCTTTCAAAGTTCAGTGACTCTGTTTTCTTCAGCTTTTCCGTCTAGCCTGCAGCTTGACCCTTTGAAATTTGGTTTTTGCATGCTGGTATTTATTGTGGTGCTCTTGGCTGGGTTTGGCCTCTGCTTGCTTTCTACACACTTCCACATCATTATGCAACTGTTCCAGTTCACTACTCCAGTAGGGTTTATGTTTACGGGCTCCTCTAGATACTGTTTCTCATGCTGCCTGTAGTATGCATTTCCCAAACTCTTCAACTACTTTATTTATGTCTTTCTCAGTGTTCATGTTTCTAACCAGTATGCTGGTGCGATACTTGTACATTGCCCAGTCTGATTTCTTGTAGTTCCACCTTGAGAGGGTGCTGCTTTTGCTTATAAGCTCATTTTCTCCAGTTAGAAAGACTGGTCGGTGGTCACTGCCACTAAGTTGTTTCCCAACAATTCGTGTAATGTTCCACTCCAGGTCTGGTGAATCAAAAGCCTGGTCAAGTGTAGTTGTAGTGTACGATGATCTTGAGTAGAAAGTATGTGGGTCAGATGGCTTGTTGAAGTCACCACATACAATCATTTTTTCTTTTAATGGTAGTGTATCCAGTGCCTGTGGGCTGTCACTTGGACAGTAGTAATTTATCAGATGAAGGTCTGTATTGCCTGTATTAAGTTTAAGTGTCTGATATTCAGCCCCTTCCATGTAAACTTCAATTTGGGAAGCAGTGATGTTATTTTTTACAAGGGTCAGATCGGTAACACTGGTAGCCTCTGATTTTGAAGGCTATATTTTCGTTGAGGTGAGTTTCTTGCAAGCAACATATGCTTACTTGTTCTTGGTCCAAGATGTTTTCTAGTTCTATTTTTTTGTTGCTGACTCCCTCCGCATTCCATTTAGTATGGCCAGATGCTCTATTCTCAGGTCCCCTGGCTCCACAGGACATCTGAGAAGGACCTCCAGTAGTTGGGGTTGGACCCTTTTGAGGCACAGGGCCCGGCACTGCACCTGCCTGGGGGTCCAAAGCAGGGTGAGCACCATAACATTTAGCAGTAGTCGACATATTTCATGGCGTGATTGCGTGGCATTCTGATTTCTGTGATGCGCCTCCTGGCTGGTTGCCTCCGTCTTCAGCACCTTTCCTTTGCTAGAGCAGACTGTGGTCTTACTCGAGTTTAGGTGTGTAGGCACGCACACACGTGTCTGCACATGCATGTACGTAAATACACATCTAGAGCATTCTGGTTATTTCTCGGCGCCAGTGACTCGCCACCGCCCCTTCTCCTGTTAGTTAAAACAGGTCCACCACGAGAAAGCCAGGAGTTGGATTTTTGCTGCAGTGGTGATGAATGCACAAGCAACTGGGGTGTTTATGCAAGGTTGGGCGTTCAATCCAACCCCGCCCCCGGCTACATAACAGCAACATTTGGAACCCATGCATGTATTAATCATGGACTTTTCCATGCAGGACAAATCGGGTACAGCATTCACCCTCATTGACAGTTTTAACAGAGAAAGACTAGGAATGCTGTAAGTATATTGTCATGTGTATATTACCATAACACACTACTACCAGATTGATACACAGAAATTTAATTTTGTGCGCAACCCATTAGGCCACCAGGACAGCACATAAACAAATTTGCAAGTACTGATTGGCGCTCACAGAAGTGGAAAAAAAAGTGGAGATTATTGTGAACTCTAATTTCCACTTCTCTCTTCCACTTCAGTGAGTGCCATTTAGTACTTGTGAATTTGTATATGTACTACAAAAATGGAATGTCACTGCATCTTTCATATCAGGTCCAAAAAAAAAAAACATATATAGGTCATCAGGATAGTAATTTATACAGAAGATTATTTGTAGAGCTGAGGCAGTCCAAAGAACATGCATTATCTTTAACATTTAGACTTTTATATCAATCATACATACTTTGTTACTCTTCTCTTACTCTAGAAAATAGAGGTCACTAGAAAGCTCTCCAGTCAGCTGCCTGTTTTCTGTGTGACTTTCTTCACATGCTGGTATAGTCCTCAGTGTTGTCCCTACAGCAAACACTTGGTCTTTCAGAAAGTCTTCAACCTGGAGGGTGAATCCCTAGACTTGGGGATATTGTCTGATTGAGAGCCTTGTATATTTTTGTTTTCTTCATAATCATTCTCAAGTATATTATTTCTGAGGTCTGTATCTGACAGATGTGGGTTGTAGTGAGTGAACATGGTTTTCATTCATGTCAGAATTGGCAGCACATAAATAGTGCTATCCTTAGATATAGAAGAATCACAACATTCACATGTTCAATGTTCAAGTTACTAGTCTATAATTTCAAAATACCTAGGAACACTGATAAAATCAGAACCATGTCACACAGCTCACATTAACATGCTTTTTCATAAAATAAAAACACACTCATCGTTAGCTAGAATACAGAGGTTTAGAGTGAAACTTGAAGTGGCCAGAGAAGAGCAGCTCATCAAATGCACAGATTGACTCATCAATCAACACTGAACTGGCACTTAGTCACCCTGTGTTGACGGGTGTGTAATACAGAGGTGATGGAAACCTATGGACATGTTCGGAGTGTAATGATGACAATGCGCATAGAAAAGAAGAGAACAATATTATATTGAGCTGCAGGTCTTGACTTCAGGAAAATATAACTCCATAAGTGTTAGACACATAAAACATGTCTAAATATGCAGAGCTGTGTAGTGGAAACCTGGTTCACAGACAAGGAAACTACAGGAGGTATGCTCGAAACAATTTGCCATTGCACACGGGAACCATCATAGGAACATTTAATACCTTTACACATCACAGGATCCAGTAAGCAACCATTTTGAAAACCGACAAGACTGGTAGAAAGGGATAATAATAAATGACAGAACAAACAGCAGTTTCCAAACAACACTGGGCACTTTGAGGAGAAACAAAATGTGACTGACAAGATCAGTTTAAAAAAGTGTTACCTAATTCAGGACATGTTTATAGACTTAATATCATTAGTTTTAGTTTATTTTGTTGTTACCATGACAGGTCTAGCAAACCTGTAGGGAATTTACTTGATCCTAGACAAATTATACTCATGAATCATGGAGGAAAGGCGCTAGTCACAGGCACTGGAACTTGAATAACTCTATGAAACAACACTTAACAGCATAAGTGGAAGACAACTACAACTGAATGTAACAGGACATTTCTTCTTCAGGTGCCTGATCTGGACCAAAAATGGGAGATCTTGACTCTGACATCCTCTCCGCCATTTCATATTTTAATGATGTTGGTCTTGCTTATATTATTTATAACCTAGCTGCTTTAGCTTTCCACATATACTTTGTCTTTTCTGTCTTTGTGGGCATTGTTGACAGCGAAACCTAAATCCCATGGAGAAAACATGACTGACCTAGACCTAATCCCAGTCAGTCTGTGTGTGTGCTGGGCTGAACCATGAAGTGGTTACATGACTGATCAAGGCCTAATCCCAGTCAGTCAGTGTGTGCTGGGCTGAACCATGAAGTGGTTACATGACTGATCAAGGCCTAATCCCAGTCAGTCAGTGTGTGCTGGGCTGAACCATGAAGTGGTTACATGACTGACCAAGGCCTAATCCCAGTCAGTGTGTGTTTGTGCTGGGCTGAACCATGAAGTGGTTACACGACTGATCTAGGCCTAATCCCAGTCAGTCAGTGTGTGCTGGGCTGAACCATGAAGTGGTTACATGACTGACCTAGGCCTAATCCCAGTCAGTGTGTGTTTGTGCTGGGCTGAACCATGAAGTGGTTACATGACTGATCTAGGCCTAATCCCAGTCAGTCAGTGTGTGCTGGGCTGAAGTGGTTACATGACTGACCAAGGCCTAATCCCAGTCAATCTGGGTGTGCTGGGCTGAAGTGGTTACATGACTGACCAAGGCCTAATCCCAGTCAGTCAGTGTGTGCTGGGCTGAAGTGGTTACATGACTGACCAAGGCCTAATCCCAGTCAGTGTGTGTTTGTGCTGGGCTGAACCATGAAGTGGTTACATGACTGACCTAGGCCTAATCCCAGTCAGGTGTGTTGTGCTGGCTGACCTGAGGGCCTGACAGTGGTGTGCTGGGCTGAAGTGGTTACATGACTGACCAAGGCCTAATCCCAGTCAGTCGGTGTGCTGGGCTGAAGTGGTTACATGACTGACCAAGGCCTAATCCCAGTCAGTCAGTGTGTGCTGGGCTGAAGTGGTTACATGACTGACCAAGGCCTAATCCCATCAGTGTGTGTTTGTGCTAGGCTGAACCATGAAGTGGTTACATGACTGACCTAGGCCTAATCCCATTCAGTGTGTGTTTGTGCTGGGCTGAACCAGGAAGTGGTTACATGACTGACCTAGGCCTAATCCCAGTCAGTGTGTGTGTGTGCTGGGCTGAACCATCAAGTGGTTACATGCCACTCCACAGATATGAAGCTCCAGCACCATTCTTGCACACTCCACTAGTTTCCAAGCTTGGAGAGGGGAAGTCCCTGTGGAGATGGCACCAAATTGGGAGAAAGATCTCATTCTAAAAGATGCTAGATGACCTGAATGCCAACCAACCAGGATCTTTTGTCTTCTTCTGCCTCTCTTGCCTAGTATTTTCCTATATAAGGCTAATTTCTCTATTTCAGCTCTTCTGTTGACATGCTCCATAAATATCTTTGTTTTTCATTCTTAATTTATGGTTTTGATTTCGAGGGATTTAGTGGTGCCTGCAGTTTTGAATATTCAAACTGTAAGCAGAGGAAACCAGACTGGATAAAACACATTTCTATTCTGATGCGCAGTATAATAAGCTAAAATTGTTGCTTTCATTTATTACTCACCCACACTTGTCACTCAAATTCTTACTTACAGCCACCTAAAATTAATTGTGGATTCACTCCCTTTTAAAATTAAATGCAAAGTGATTCATAAGAAATATATAACCATTCAGGTTGTGATATGTCACTCCACCTATATTTTGTTTGTTAGACAAGTAATAATAGGCAGTGAATTGTTTTATCCTTGGAAAATATCACTATTATTAATGCTGTCATCATAATAAAGTGCCATCTCCACACTAAAGATTGGCACTAATGAGCCTCCAACAACAATCCTATCTTGCTAGTCCACGTTTTGATATCATCTACCCCCACATGTAACATGGTCAACCTCTTGCAGTTTCACCCCCGTATCTTTCTCTCTAGCACCTCCTTGAACTAGAAGCTGTGTCTATTTGTATGGCCAAAGGAGTTTAATTGTCTGGCCCTGATTGCATTCAGTAATGTTTTCATCAGACTACAATACTTCTTTATTTTCTTCTCTTGCCATGATACTCCTATTTATGGATATAATCACATTTCAAAAGCTTCAGTTTTGCCTCACATTGTTTATTTATAGTCCATATATCTGCACCATACAATAATCAAGCGTCTACATAACCATTTATGACTCAGTTTCCACTCATAACTTGGTCATTAAGATATAAGAAGCTATTTAACTCTGTTGCATGTTGCTTTAGCTATTTTCTTTCACACCCACTTTTAAATGTCTTAGGTCAGAAATACTACTGACTTATTCCCAGTGTCTCCCCATTTGCTGTAATTTTCAAAACTGACTTGATGCTATCTTTGTTGATGATCATGTGTTTTGTTTTCTTGATATTTATTTCTAAGCCATTTCCATCGCTTTTTCCCCCCACTTCATATACTAATACTAACAGATTCTGCACTGTTTCAGCCAACTATTTTCTACTTCATCCTCATGCAGTTGTTTGTCCTGAGCATAATACTGCCCCGATAACTATCTTTCGAAATGTCTCAACATCATAAGCCAGATTCCTATCTCTGCTGCCGCCATGTGTAAATGATCTATCTTACACTCAATTTATCTACACTATGGTGTTCCTCTTCTCCATTCCTCTGTAGCCACCTTCCATATACTATTCAGCTTAAATCTCCTGTGTGCTGATGGCGGATTCATTCCACACACCCATCGGTCGGACTTAACCACTAACTTCTTGTTCAGAAAGCAACGACAAACTATTAGATGTAAAATTGCCTAGTAAATCACAAACAGCCAATACAGGCTGGGGTTGATTGCAACGTCCTGCAAAGGACAAACAGATCACAGCCATGTTCACAAGACAGGACTCAGTTCACACTCAGTGGCATGGCATCAGGAAATCAGTTGTTTGGGTGGTCAGGTTTGAGTGATCCCGGAGTGAAGCTGACAGTATTTTTTTCTATTTCAGAACTGTTGGACATGACCTCCAGAGTGCTCTAGCTACATTTGTGAGAAATTTATCAGTTATTCACCAGGAAATATCTTCACCCAACATGCAAGGTGTGACGAATTTCAAGGTGAGTTATAGCTTCATGATAAACACGATGTGATGTTTTTACAGATACAACTAATTAACAATTAATAATGTTTACTTCCATTCCTGGTTTAAATTTTAGCAAATATGTGAACACTGAGAAATAGCAAGAAAGCTCAGCAGAATCTAAGTAGACTCTGCTACAGCCTAATACAAGATACTATGTATACAATCAGTTGATCACAACTTTTGTGTCCTATTAAATATCTACAACAAAGGTCAAATGTAAAGGCAAATGGTAACAGAGGTCGGTATCAGACTGGCCATGTCAGTACATATTCTCACACTTATTTTAAGAGGAGGATTGACTCCAGAACCATCAGGTCATGATAAACATCTCACCTTAAGGGGGGTTTAAACTCAGAACTACTGGACCAGGAGATTTCACTGGTCTAATTGCCACTCGAACATGTGTCCAGTAAACTATCAATACCAAATCAAATTGAGCACAGAGATGGCATACAATCTCAAGTAATACAAACACCACGGCCACTGCCAGATCAAAATAGCCAGGCACACAGCAGACCACAGCTAAAGGCAAGGATATGTCATTCAAATCCATAGATGCAGTTTTCTTCTTTCAGAAAATGCCTTAGTGTCTGTTTTCTAGTTGTGCATGCAGCATACTTATCTATATATACTCCCTCCTTCAGTGTGGATTTTTGTATTCAATACCACATGGTTGGTTGAACCTCTGACTTGCTGTCATGTGATAAAAACCATTGCTCTCATTGTGGCAAATGCTTCCTGGTGTCATCTCTCTAATCTTGTGTATCACATGATTGTGGCCACTTGCTTCCTGGTGTCATCTCTCTAATCTTGTGTATCACATGATTGTGGCCACTTGCTTCCTGGTGTCATCTCTCTAATCTTGTATATCAGATGATTGTGGCCACTTGCTTGCTGGTGTCATCTCTCTAATCTTGTATATCACATGATTGTGGCCTCTTGCTTCCTGGTGTCACTCTCTAATCTTGTATATAACACATGATTGTGGCCACTTGCTTCCTGGTGTCATCTCTCTAATCTTGTATATCACATGATTGTGGCCACTTGCTTTCTGGTGTCATCTCTCTAATCTTGTATATCACATGATTGTGGCCACTTGCTTCCTGGTGTCATCTCTCTAATCTTGTATATCACATGATTGTCGCCACTTGCTTCCTGGTGTCATCTCTCTAATCTTGTATATCACATGATTGTGGCCACTTGCTTCCTGTTGTCATCTCTCTAATCTTGTATAGCACATGATTGCTGGTGGCATCTCTCAAATCTTGTATATCACATGGTTGTGGCCACTTGCTTCCTGGTGTCATCTCTCTAATCTTGTATATCACATGATTGTGGCCACTTGTTTCCTGGTGTCATCTCTCTAATCTTGTATATCACATGATTGTGGCCACTTGTTTTCTGGTGGCATCTCTCTAATCTTGTATGTCACATGATTGTGGCCACTTGCTTCCTGGTGTCATCTCTCTAATCTTGTATATCACATGCTTGTGGCCACTTGCTTCCTGGCATCATCTCTCTAATCTTATATATCACATGATTGTGGCCACTTGCTTCCTGGTGTCATCTCTCTAATCTTGTATATCACATGATTGTGGCCACTTGCTTCCTGGTATCATCTCTCTAATCTTGTATATCAGATGATTGTGGCCACTTGCTTCCTGGTGTCATCTCTCTAATCTTGTATATCAGATGATTGTGGCCACTTGCTTCCTGGTGTCATCTCTCTAATCTTGTATATCACATGATTGTGGCCACTTGATTCCTGTTGTCATCTCTCTAATCTTGTATAGCACATGATTGTGGCCACTTGTTTTCTGGTGTCATCTCTCTAATCTTGTGTATCACATGATTGTGGCCACTTGCTTTCTGGTTGTCATCTCTCTAATCTTGTCACATTGAGTATTAGTTACAGGATTGTGCCCAACTTCTTTCTTGATGATATCTCTCTAATCCTGTCTCTTCTTGTCACATTGGGTACCAGCCACATGCATTTCATTTATTGGGGGGAGGGGGGGGGGGGGGGGGGGGGGAGGGGGTTATTTTGTTTTGTTACAATTTATTTCAAATTGCTTGCTGTCATTGCTCAGTTCTAGCACTTTTGATTCGTTGGAAAGACTGTGTCCAACAGTGTTCTTTGCATCTATTGATACATGTTGTGTATCAATGTTATGAATGTATTCAATGACAGCATGAAACATTCTCCTACAGGTGTCTTCTCTCACACCTAACTTGTTGAGGTAACAACTACACCCCTCTACACTTTGAATAACTTGTATCCACGTGTGTCTTGTCTCTTATTCATTTCTGAATATTATCTGTCAATCACATGATTCATTTTCCCACTGTCTTTTTTTCTTACAAGTGTTTCAGTAAGTCAGTATTGTGTCCGATTGATCCTGCCAGTAGTCATATGCATTGTGAACTGATGAGGCTCAGCCGAAGATTTGTTCGCAACTTAGACGAGCAACATCTTCTGTAGGCAGAATCTCATTGGCCGCATGTGTGTGTGTGTGGTCTTTTCTGGCGGTCAATCTATCTGACTGATATCTGGTTGATCCTATCAGTATTCATACGCTTGTCGCTTGTCACATCCCTTGTCTTAAAGCTGAAAATTAAAGGAATTGACAGAAGGGCCGTTTGCATGAGGCTCTAGGCTACCATTTGTATTTGAGAGCCAATATATACAGGGATAACTGGCCGTGGCAGCCTAACATCACTGCATCTGTGTCTGTCTCCAGTCGTCTAGCCATGCTCGCCACTGGAACCAGATGGACGCAGACGAGAGAGTGAGGTTGACAGAGTTGTGCAACCACTTCCTCACTATAATCCAAACTAAAGCAAGTCATTCGTTCTTCATCAAATCAAAAGATGCAATGAATGAATGGTCCTCATCATTTGTGATGGATGAACATCCATTGTGATAGAACAGTTCATTCTGACACCACACCATATCATTAACACTATATATTTACAAATAAACACAATAAAAATGACTTTCAGAGTCATGCAACAAGAAACCTATATAGTTGTGGATTGTAGTTTTTTAAAGTAAATTCTTTTGTAACTTTTTTTCATTTTCAGTGAGCGACTAATTTTTAGTGAATATGCTGATCACAATAGTAGGATAATTTTAGGAACCAGTTTTAATTTCTAGAGTTTCCTGGTGTCAGGTCATTTGTAAACATTAATTTCATGTTTTATGTTGTTAAAAAAAGTATAATTTTAAAAAATAATAGTGGTACTGCATTCTCTTAACATTTTGGGCATAGGTCATCTTGAAAGGCCAGGTCAGTTTTAAACAATTTTCTCTTAACATGGTGACCTCTAATTCACAACTGTGTGCCAGAAATGAAGAAACTGTTGTAATGAATAAAACGCTTGGTCTTGCTGCTTCTTTAACCGGCAAAAGATCTTTGCAGACAAAAACTGTTTAGAGGTGGGAATTGATAGAACTTCATATAGACTAGGTCATGACATTAGATGAGCTCCCTTCCTCACCCACTTATACTCCCTAGGAAATTCAATTCCCTATCTGATGAGGCTGAGCTGACAGTTCCATTTTGAATAAAATTCCTCAAGTGTGTATGTGTAAGGAGTGCACAGATCTCTAAGTTGGCTACCACAGCTCATTAATTAGGTGCATTTAATACAGGTTAATGTTACCACCTGTCATTAAATATTTACAATAAAGTACCTAGACTCCACGTTAAACAGTTCTGTTGTCATGCAGGCTGCGATCGCTGACATAGATGGCATTCTTGGAACAACAGTACACAACGCTGAAGCAGATCAGGACTCCGAGGTTACTCAGTAACAGGCACCTTTGTTTTATATGTTGCATTTGCTGTTTCAGGTTAAAGCTCTTGAGTTCTTTTTGTTATTATACTGTATCAATGGGCTATCATGAGCACTGTTTAAAATGTGACATGGATATTTAATACTAGAACTGATTTTAGTAGTGAAGTGGCCAGCATACTTGTCTGTCTGCCTAGTGGTCATGTGTTCAAATCCCCACTTAACAAATCTGACCAGGGCTCAGGTTGACCCAGCCTACAATGAGTACCAGGAAAAGGTCAGGGAAGTAAAGCCATAGAATGTTGACTGGACTACACAAGTATGAGCCCATAGAAGCAATGCATCTATTGGCATAGACATCAGCCATGGAGTGTTGACTGGACTACACAAGTATGAGCCC
This sequence comes from Cepaea nemoralis, assembly GCA_014155875.1. Taxonomy (NCBI): domain Eukaryota; kingdom Metazoa; phylum Mollusca; class Gastropoda; order Stylommatophora; family Helicidae; genus Cepaea; species Cepaea nemoralis. Next base: position 53,064 of record JACEFZ010027783.1, on the reverse strand, counting down.
ATAGAAGCAATGCATCTATTGGCATAGGCATCAGCCATGGAGTGTTGACTGGACTACACAAGTATGAGCCCATAGAAGCAATGCATCTATTGGCATAGGCATCAGCCATGGAGTGTTGACTGGACTACACAAGTATGAGCCCATAGAAGCAATGCATCTATTGGCATAGGCATCAGCCATGGAGTGTTAATTGGACTACACAAGTATGAGCCCATAGAAGCAATACACATCAGTCATGGAGTGTTGACTGGACTACACAAGTATGAGCCTATAGAAGTAAAGTTGACCAGTGTGGCATAGACATCAGTCATGGAGTGTTGACTGGACTACACAAGTATGAGCCTATAGAAGTAAAGTTGACCAGTGTGGCATAGACATCAGCCATAGAGTGTTGACTGGACTACACAAGTATGAGCCTATAGAAGTAGAGTTGACCAGTGTGGCATAGACATCAGCCATGGAGTGGTAATTGGACTACACAAGTATGAGCCCATAGAAGCAATACACATCAGTCATGGAGTGTTGACTGGACTACACAAGTATGAGCCTATAGAAGTAAAGATTGACCAGTGTGGCATAGACATCAGTCATGGAGTGTTGACTGGACTACACAAGTATGAGCCTATAGAAGTAAAGTTGACCAGTGTGGCATAGACATCAGCCATAGAGTGTTGACTGGACTACACAAGTATGAGCCTATAGAAGTAAAGTTGACCAGTGTGGCATAGACATCAGCCATAGAGTGTTGACTGGACTACACAAGTATGAGCCCATAGAAGCAATGCATCTATTGGCATAGTGTGGCATAGGCATCAGCCATGGAGTGTTGACTGGACTACACAAGTATGAGCCCATAGAAGCAATGCATCTATTGGCATAGTGTGGCATAGACATCAGCCATGGAGTGTTGACTGGACTACACAAGTATGAGCCCATAGAAGCAATGCATCTATTGGCATAGTGTGGCATAGGCATCAGCCATGGAGTGTTGACTGGACTACACAAGTATGAGCCCATAGAAGCAATGCATCTATTGGCATAGTGTGGCATAGACATCAGCCATGGAGTGTTGACTGGACTACACGAGTATGAGCCCATAGAAGCAATGCATCTATTGGCATAGTGTGGCATAGACATCAGCCATGGAGTGTTGACTGGACTACACAAGTATGAGCCCATAGAAGCAATGCATCTATTGGCATAGTGTGGCATAGGCATCAGCCATGGAGTGTTGACTGGACTACACAAGTATGAGCCCATAGAAGCAATGCATCTATTGGCATAGGCATCAGCCATGGAGTGTTGACTGGACTACACAAGTATGAGCCCATAGAAGCAATACATCTATTGGCATAGGCATCAGCCATGGAGTGTTGACTGGACTACACAAGTATGAGCCCATAGAAGCAATACATGTCAAGGTCAGGGAAGTAAAGTTGGCAATGTGGTATAGACATCAACCATAGAGTGCTGATTGGACTACACAAGTGCGAGCCCATAGAAGCAATGCACGAAAGGTCTGGGAAAGGAAAGGGCTCTTTACTACTGTACTTACAGAATTTAAGATCATACCATTTGAATTCTTAAATTTTGAACATAACAGATTGTAGCCAATGGGTGAGGGACTAGAGCTCCATTGATTAGCAAACATGATTGAATTGCAAAACAATTCACTGCCCATATACATTTTGGCAGCCAAAAAATGTAAATAACCCTGTGAGTTGCAAAAGTTAGTGTATAATATGATGTCAAAGTTAGTACAGCATTTTTTGCTGTTGGTGATGTCATGGCAAGTTTACGTTCAGTAGTTTGCCACTGCTTTCTGAATGACCTGCACCCATAACATTTTGTAAAAAAACCGCAGTTTGCTGTCAAATCAGGTGCAGCTGTGATATGATGTAATAACCCTATATAAGAAATGCACCATGATCATGTTCTGTGAAAAAACTGTCATATACTGCATTGCGCTGTAGAGCGTGGGGGTCTTGAGCCTGAGGAATTAAGGCCGCCTGGCTAGTGCAGTTACTACACACTGTGCAGGTTAGATTTTCTTTTTGCCCCCAACAGAAAAAATCTACACCTTACCGAGGATTTGAACCCAGATCTCTCAGAGGAGAACCTGAAATTATTAGCTATCCGGCCCCTTGATCATGTTCTGTAAACAGGGAAACAGACTCACAGAGACCGTACTGATTATCCCTTGGTATCTGAATATCTTCAGAGGTTACTAGGTGAATATTTCTGAACAAATGACGATGGTACTTGTCAATCTAACTATTGTATATGTGCCAATCATTACCCTAGTAGCCCAAGCAAGTGAGTTAGGATGAAGGGTTAACATGTGAATTGTCTGCTAACAATCATGAAGGGAAGCAAGAGCATGCTTGAATGGTGTTTGCAAGTGAATGCTGCCTGCATGCACTAAGACAAATCTATTTACGGGTGCCTAACTTGTGATCTATGCAGTAGTGTGAAAGAAGATCAACTGTTCCACTGTGAAGTGTGAGTACATAAGCATGAAAAGTGTGCATATGTGAGAAGTAGATTGTAACTGAATAAGGTATATTAAGTGAACTGTCAGTAAATGAGTCATTGATCAGCTATAGGTAATACTGCACCTGTATGATGGTAGCCACGGCCGCAAGGGGTCAGAGCACTTGCTTACCAACACTATGGTCTGGGTTCAATCTGCAGCCTTGTAAATCGAGCACTAGATAATTTTCAGGGCAGTAAAGGTGGTGAGGAATGGAAGTGGTCACTCGTGCTTTGACCTGAATGAGTGATGGCCAAACACTTCATACCCCAACGGCAGAATAAGTGATGACCGAACACTTCAAACCCCAACGGCAGAATAAGTGATGGCCGAACACTTCATACCCCAATGGCAGAATCCAGAAAACAGATTCTTTGATATCTGTTTTTTTTTAATGTTGTCATGTATAAGTGTTGTCCTCTGCATATAAATGGACCTTGTCAAAGTCTTATCCCCTTAACAGTTATTTATCACAATCAGGGTGTATTATTTTTATATCACATCTGAGTCTCTTCTATTTATCAGAATCAATGTCTTTCAGCTGAATGACAGTGATACAATATATCAATATTGGTAATCATCAATCATGGCTACAAGGCTTGCAGAGAAACAGCCAAACTTTCCTTTCATTTGTGAACCATTGTGGAATAGTTTAGTAACCCTAATCCTGAATATTAGACATTCACACTGTTGTATACATGATTTCTTTGTACATCTTCAGACGTCGACCTGAATACATTTAACGAAAGCATCAATCAACTTTGAGGTTGACACATTCATAGTTTATTCTTGATTGCAACTGGTGTATATCAAAAGCATTTTTTTTTCTACGCACGCAGTGGTCAGGTTAACAATTGATCAGTGGTTCCTGTACTGAGCTTGTTGAACAGTAACATTTATAGTCTGTTATGTTCTGTGCTGAGATTAAAGATTGCCACTTTTTCAATTCAGTGCCACTATTAAATGCATGTTTCTGATGGCCTGGATGCTCAGATTCCCTACTCGGTTTTGCATCCTATAAATGTCTTGGCCTAATCATAAGTGGTCTGTACCAATCTGGGGTAGTGTCCACCTTATTTGATTCTTTGGCCGATTTGTTAGTCTCTTCATTGCCAGGTATGTTGCAACAAGATGGAATCCAAAGTATACATCCTTCTGGCTCGCTGACAGTTCATGGAGTGCTGCTCTTAAAATGTTGTGTGAATGAGGGCAGTTAATGGTGGAAAACTAAACCTCTGAAGATTACAATCGTATGGCCAGATGTTGAAATTATACTGTATCAAGATGTCTAGTGTATAGGACAAACCAATGTTTGTATCAGTTTTTATTAACAAATACAGGAGTTAAAAATAAAAAATACAATTATTTCTCTTACTTTTATTCTAATGTATGTTATTCTCCAGTTTTATTCTGAGTGTTCTATCAGATTTTTATTATGAAAAATGTATTATGTGATTTAGTGTTCTCTTTGTTTGTTCACTAGCATGTCACTGTACTGTGCACAGGTCAGTTTCACCATTTTCCTGGATATGCACCAATGTAAGGCCCTTGATATCGCAAAAGATGGTCATCACGACTTTCCCAACAGATTCCTGCATCTTGAATTTTATCACAACTGCACTATTACATGTGCACAGGAGAATTCTGGTTATAAAATCACAATAAAATAAACAAACAACAGCTTTTGTTTAGGGAAATACCCATTCCTCTTTCTCTGTTTCTTTGCCATTTTCTGAAGATTATTGTTTGGCTGACCAGTTATGTTGATGATGTAAGAGAAAAGCAGTTATGACTGTGTACGGGTCAGCGAGTAAACTTTAAAGAACAGGAAAAGTAAGAGGAAAGGAGAGGGTCCTGACTAGAGGTCAGAAATGGTCCCTTCCCAACTCAGGCAGTGGATGCAGCAATGACAACAGTGAGTGCACATACTAAACTTACACAAGTTAGACTAACAAACTAGAAGCAACACTAATTAATCTTTATTTCTGTTAAACAATCCTTTAAAGACAAACACTGAAGTACAACACAAGCACGAAAGACAACCACACAAAAACTCAGCCCAACAATTTTTGACAACCAGCCTGAATCATCATGGACAATAACTCAGTGGTTCAGCCAGTTATAAAACAGCAAAGTTATATTAATACCCTGGAAGCAAATAACTTTATCCAATGTCACACTAAAATGAAGCATTAAAAATAGCCCAATCCTACCTCTGCACCCCTATGATGGAGAAAAGTGTAAGTTTCTAGCTCTTCAGAAAAGACTACGGGAAAGTAAACTATATCAAACATTGTGCATAAGAAAATTAAGTCTATAGAAACCTATAACCAACCACGGTAAAACAAAATCTACAGCAAAATTAACATCTAGATAGAAATACTACGCAGCCAAAACCCAGCAAAAGAGATGCATACAAATCAACACAGAACATCACAGTAAATCTAAAAGTATGCCGAAAATTCTATACGGCAAAGAAAATGGAAAAACTGAAAACCCACTGTTAACTAGACACTAAGTCTATACTAAAGCAGTGCTCAAACGGCTCTTCCACCGGGGCAGCTCACAACAAAAGCTCAACAGACTTTCAATCATAAATAATCTGGTGCCAGACCTAGGTGCTTATGTTCACCTCTGGTGGTGACGAGGAAAAGGGCCAGCTATGTGTTGTATTTAGCCTTTTATAGCCCAGCACCAAGTGCTTGCCTCTAGCTTCCATCACCAGCGGTAAAACCCAAGGCTGCACTGCCTAGCTGGGTTATACTAACATTGTCAGTTTTTATTTTCTGATGAAGGCTTGCCGCCATAACACCCTTCGTTTCTAACTGTTCTTATACAGCTGACTGCCAACACTTTGTAATTTATTTTATTATGCCTTGCATTCTCAGCTTTACCGCAGTTAACCCCATTTCATTTGTAGTTTTAAAAAGTAGATATCTGAAATTTTAAACTTAATATTGTCAAACTTGTGATATCTTTTTTGCTATCTTTTTCTTTACTGCCTTAATCACACTCATATGGTAATTATCTGGTCACAATTTGGGTATAAGACTTGCTTTTTTCCCCCATTTGTTTTGATTCCACAAAGCTGTCTCATAGCACTGGCTAGATAACGGTATAGCTAACACACTCTTTTAAGTCGGTGTAAACATTGACTAAAAGGGTCAGCTACAAGAATTGTGCAATTCCTCGGCACTTATGTTCTTGGCTTTTTCACCGTTGCTGCCTTCAGAAACGTCATCCACCTGAAGATGACAAACAAAACACACAAGAGGTAAACAACTGTTTCAGCAGGTGAACATGCACTCCTACACTAGAGGTATTCGTGAGATAAATATGAAAAGTTTACAATAGCTCAATAATTGTAACACATTAGAGGTATTTAAATACTAATCAGAAACATTTTAAAACAATAAAATATATGTCCATGAAATTAATCTTCTTAGCTAAAAAAAAAAATTAAAATTAAAAGTTAACCTCATTTTGCTAAGAAAAATCATGCAAATAGGAAGAAAATACAACCTGAAATAGGGGAAGGACAATGTGGGTTTGTAGGAGGCAAGTGTACAGTAAATGCTGTGTATTTGATGAGAATATTAATGAAGTGTTCAATTGAAGTAAACAAAGACCTACATCTTTGTTTCATTGACTACACAAAAAGCTTTTGATTAAGACATGTTGACACGATAAAGATGCTTGCAGATCTACAAATTGATGGGAAAGACCTTGAAATGACACCGACTTGTAAAAAATATTTACAGGAAATAATAAGCTGCCATAAAGATTGATAATGAAGCACATTAAGAGAGGTGTGTGAAAGGGATGTGTAATGTCTCCAGATCTTATTTCCCCCATACAGTGAATATATAAGAAATTTAGAAGATAGAGAAATAGGGGCACTGTCATAACACCAATAATACTTCATGAACTCCTTCACTAAATACTTCATGAACTCCTTCACTAAATACTTCCTGAATTCCTTCGCTAAACACTTCCTGAATTCCTTCGCTAAATACTTCCTGAATTCCTTCACTAAATACTTCCTGAATTCCTTCACTAAATACTTCCTGAATTCCTTCGCTAAATACTTCACGAACTCCTTCGCTAAATACTTCACAAACTCCTTCGCTAAATACTTCATGAACTCATTCACTAAATACTTTGTGAACTCCTTCACCACACACCAATATGGATCACAAGACCAGGTCACACACAGACCAAGGCCTTGAAGCATCTCTATGTGGCCCTGCTAATCTGAGATTGGATCCCGTCTGGCTGACATTCCAAGGGTCTCTACAGATGTGAAGGTTAAGTACCAGTCTAGAACTTGCTGCTGGTTTCGGAGCTCTGCAACAGCCCCTGTGTATTAGACAGTAGATCAATACTGGCACGGGAGGACAGTCTCTATACCAAAATCTAGTGTAGACAGATCAATACTGGCACGGAAGGACAGTCTCTATACCAAAATCTAGTGTAGACGGTAGATCAGTACTGGCACGGGAGGCCAGTCTCTATACCAAAATCTAGTGTAGACGGTAGATCAGTACTGGCACGGGAGGACAGTCTCTATACCAAAATCTAGTGTAGACTAGATCAATACTGGCACGGGAGGCCAGTCTCTATACCAAAATCTAGTGTAGACGGTAGATCAGTACTGGCACGGGAGGACAGTCTCTATACCATAATCTAGTGTAGACGGTAGATCAGTACTGGCATGGGAGGGCAGTCTCTATACCAAAATCTAGTGTAGACGGTAGATCAGTACTGGCACGGGAGGACAGTCTCTATACCAAAATCACCCTAATAGACGCCAGCCCTTTTTACTGGACATACAGGTTAAAACTCAACCCTACAAAGGATTTCAAACCAACACTTCAATATTTGCAAGGAAATATGCAATGGTATAAAATTAATTCATGTTAATAATATCTGACTGCCAAACTAGATAAATGTCATGTAACCCAGTCTGGTCTTGTTACAAAAATACAGTAAAAGTCTGCTGCATACATACCTTGGCCCGTTTTGTCTTGCCCTGATTAGATGCTTGCTTTGCTACAAGGTCTACTTTGTTCTTGCGTTTCGCCTTTGCCTTAGGACCCCAGAAGGGTTCGGGATTGGTCTGCCATCGTAGCAGTCCCTTCTCCCTGGACTGAGGGTTGGCATCAGCATGCTCTTGGAAAGACACCTCACAAGTCTGTGGCTGATCCAGAATAGTCTTCACAACAGAGCCTTCAGTCAGACGCTTTGTGTTTATAGGATTGTCCTTCACCCAGGCACGCATGACATCCTGTAGTGAAATACATGTTCTAAACTTATTTAATCTCTCTATAGTATAGTTTCTAAATTCTTCTGAACATATATACAAGTTATGAGACCCATAAAAAATAAGATGGAAAAAAAAAAACCGAGGAAATTACATCAATATATCTATGAGTATCAAATTACAAAAACACAGAATCTTCCAGGATCTATAAACTTAAACGACTACTTAAATGGTTACCATTACCAGTAAGAGTTCTAACGTATGTATTGAAAACTGTAGTCAGAACAATGAAGGGGGTGACGTATATTGGTGACATGTTATTCTTAAGAAGTTACCAAGCCTTGAACAATGGCACGACAATGATGTAAAAACATGTCAAAGACTTCATGTGTTATCAAATGTGGTAATAAAAAAAAAAGTATGATGGGTACATACATGCGAGTATATAGCTAGTGTGATGTGGGAGGCAAGATATTTGATGATAGTGATAGAGCACATAGAACCTGTACTTTTGTATGGATGTGAAGCGTGGACAATAAGCAGACAAGTTGAAAAACAGCTGATGGCTGTGAAAATGTGGTTTCTGAGGAAAATGCAAAGAATACCATGGACAGACAAAAACTAATGAACAAGTCCTTCAAGAAACAAATGAAGATCATAAACTGATTAGAGACATTAGACGTAGACAGTGAACATTTTTTGGGCATGTTATGAGAAGAAATGAATTGGAGAACTTGGTGACAACTGACAAGATCGAAGGGAAGAGAACAAGGGGAAGATCGAGAAGTAAATACCTGGATGGCTTGGCCATGTGGCATGGTCGAGACAGGAACACAGAGCTGATCCACGACTCTGGTCATCAAGTGAGATGGCAGAACATGACTGCCCATGCTTATCGGCATGGCACATGATGGATGGATAGAGCATCTAAGGTATTGCTTGTGGTTCAACGACACTGGTTCTAACAACAAACAAAACCGCACTATTCAATACCCCAAACTGACAACATCTGCAAAGAAAACAAAGTATGGAATTTAATATATACAAAATACTTGCCCAAACAATGCCCATTGGAGCATCAGTTTTGTAAGAATTTTTAGCAGCATGGGACAGTGATACTCGATATCCAGCATTCAGTAGTGCTGATCTGTAAAGGATTTATGGAACAATTATTTCCTGACTACTGCTAAATATTTTTTTACAAAGTACTGAAAACAATTCTACAATGTTTGAAATGTCAATGATATATAAATATGTAAAACCTTTAAAACGTCAAATTATAAATGAATTTTAGACTGCATTTATGCCCAATTTAAAATTTTTAAACATTACATTTCCCAAAATTACAAATTCCGTGCATAAAAAAACACACACATATTGTTAAATGTTAGAGTGTTGAGGGGTAACTACAGGACATATAGAGGACAAGAGACAGAATAGAGTTAGGACAACTAAGATAAGGGCATAGAGGTTATAGATAAGAATATTGAGAGTATAACCGGTAGAGAAGAGACAGGACATAAGTCAGGACACCGGAGGGTCATGAGACAGGACATAAGTCAGGACACCAGAGGGTTAGGAGACAGGACATCTACAGGACAGTAGATGAAATGAAGACAGGACGTGGTAAGAGACACGATCGTGTATTAGACAGAGTAACGGTAGGACCAGATGGGGTGATTCAAGGGGACCACCATTCACGGGACACTGCCCTGAACAGTTTGTAGTACAACGTGACTGTTGAGATAGCACATGACTCACACAACAGCACGGGGTCTAGTGCAACTAGCCCAGCGGTTGAGCTGAGAATCTTCAGACGGAACTTGGGGACAGTTTCAGAGAGGATGTGTTTCTTTTGAGCAAATGTTTAATGATTGCGAGAGTACTAGTTTGAGTAGAACGAGTAGTGAAGTGTGAGACTATCATGTGCTATAGATTATGGGAAGCGGCATATGTATGTTCGTATGAGAATTGCCGCCTGTATTTCTTGTGATGATATCAGGTTCGCCTGGAAATAAATGATGGAAAGTTACCATACGATTTCTTTGAGTGCGTATGAAGAAGCTGAGTGCCTGTGAGTGAAGCGAAGACGTTGACAATAATAAATTATCACAGCGCTGATTCAGTGGAAATTGTGGCAAACATTGATAATGCAAGAGGAAAATGGCAGAATAAAACTACTTTTATTGATATTATTGTTACAAGCTTTGGTTAATGTGTTGAGTTCATTCTTTTATAGCAGTGATATACACAAGGATTATAGTGTTAAGAGTGCACAAAGAAACAGAGCTGAGAATAGATGTCCTGATCGCAAACAGTTCTAGAATCAACTTCTTATTACAGTGAGTACCATACGTCTTTGATAAGAGAAATGGCTATGAGGAAGAAAGCAGGTCACTATATCTTCTTTTGGCATGATTTTGTACAGGGTCTATGACATGACACCCATACAGCAGTTACTTCCATGGCAGTGCCTTTATTTGTATAACAATGTCTCTCAAATGTATTTTGTTACCAGTATTTGTTAAACTGACAAATGTTTAGGCAGGTTATTTTCAGGCATCGCAAGACTTTTACATTTCAGTATGTGCAAAGACGGCTAGCTTGAACCAATAAAAGAATGTACTGTGAAATATGCATGAAAATAGTATGATGTGGTTGAAGAAGACCTATTTTGTGAATGTGTAATACTTTCACCAACAGTGGACATACCTGAAGACTTTCATCCTTGGAGGTGAGCAGTGCAGCACACCACACACAGAGTCCAACACGTAATACAGAGGCACATCTGGAAGCTCTTCAAGAGCCACATTCAGCATGCCAATAATGCGATCTGCTGTATGAAAAGAGTGACTTCCCTCCTGCACTCTAGCTATTACTCGTGCAACAAAATCATTATCATGTATTGGAGCAGACCAAATGGGCCCGCCCATACGATGATGGTGATGACAATGCTGGCATGTCTGTGAAACCACAGGCCCACTGCCTGGCAAAAATTTGAAGTTACCCTCTCCCTTAGTTGGTACGACTTCAGCCAATGGTTGCATCGTGTGTGTTCCACAGCCCACACATTCAAATACCATAGATTTCTTTGCTATTGAGTGCTTAACCTGCTTCTGTCCTACATGCACCCGCACAAATACTCGAAAGTAAAAGTCGACACTAAGTGAAACTAATGGTACAATGTATCTTGAATAGCGGTTTGCATGGGAGTCTATAGATTGAAGTATAATTCTTACTGCCATCTCATGACAAAATTTAGATCGCAGGGGCATTGCTCCATAATTAGCACTGCATTTTTCTGGAGCATTGCCACACAAAACAGCAGCATCAGTGCATGTCACACACAGCAGACCTCCATCTTTCACAGCTTGAACTGCTGCATCCAGAAAAATGGTGGGACTGCCATAAGGATCTAAGTCAATGACATCAAACTGGTCATTTTCCTGCCTATGTTCATACATTACCATGGCTGCATCACCATGTTTGGCTTTTACTATATGACCAATGTTATTTTTCTCTATATTTCTTTCAATAAAAGTAACAGCAGTTTTATCAAAGTCATTAGCAATGACTTCTTTGACTCCTGGTATTTCTAGTCCAAATCTAACTGACCTCAGTCCTGAAGCCGCAAGACCCTCAAAAATAGAAATACCATTTGCATAACTCTTTCCAGCTTCGGGTAGAGTGATGTGCCCTGATTCTTCACTGCATGCAGCTTTGCTACTGTTTCTCTGGAAGCTTTCAGCAGACACTTCAGATATGATAGCTATTGTCAAATCTCGATTGTATTCTTGCACAGGATTGTAAAAAACAGATGAAGGTAGCACCACCTTAGCCTGACCCTCGCTGACTTCGTTGACACTTGTTTCATCTTCCATGTTGGCTTGAATTGGCTGTAGCGTCCCACTGGTACAGAACAGTGTAGCTGGTTGGCACTGGTGTGACAGATTTATTAGAGATGGCCTCAAATTAGGAACCCCACGCAGCAATCCCAAAGATTTGGACAAATTATTTGGGTTATGGACCCGACATATTCCTTGAATTCTTTGATATTGTCGTGCTCTTGCAAATGTATCGTAGAATATCTTTCTAAACATTTAACTGCAGAGCAACTGGAATGATAAAAAAAATAAATGTCAATTTCTTAAACTGTTTTTTTGGTAAACGCTTTAATACATTGGCTAGTGTGCTGAGCGTAATCTTGCCAAGAGATCAACATACAGCTGAAAGATGCTGGTGTTGACAGCTAAGTCCTGTAAAGGATATGCTAAAAAAAAAAGTGTGCATGCCTGCTGGTTCGGTGGCCATGTTCAAATTTCCATTGAGGTCAGGATGTTAAAATACAAATTAACACAGGCTCTCAGGTGGACCCAGCCTAACATGGGTACCAGGAAATGTCCTGGGAAGTACAGGTGGCCGGCACGATACTGACATCATCACACAAATATGGCTACAGCAAGATATGCCCAATGCAATGTGCAGCCGTGTAAAAGGGCGGTTGACTTTATGTTTTTACTACTTAGCCATATTCACAAATATAATCAGTTGTGATTTGTGTGGATGTCTTGTTGCAAAGTTTAACGAGAAAATTAGGTTTTTAAAAGGGTTCACAAACTCCTTATATAAACATGATCATTTTAAAAATGTTTGCGCCGTGCTGTTACTCTTACTTAAATTCTAGCAAATAAAAAGAACAAATCAGCGTAAATTGACCGGTGCAAGTAAATAAAAATGTACTCTTACAGATTTCTTCTTAAGGAGGCCAACTTTGCCTGATAATGTACCATGAAGCGATACAGAAAAGAACAAAGGTGAAAAGCCAGCCAATTCAAGGGTTGTTTGTAGCTTGTAATTTCAACATGATAATGATCTGCATAAAATGACGTGTTTGAGACGACAATGAAAACCTAATATTGAAGATTATTTATCATCTTCCACTTTTTCCGTCAAGCTTTGCGGGAAGGAACATTTGACGTTCCAGTGCCTGATGGGTGGCACTGGATACTATCATTCCATGTGATTGTACAATGTCTTTGACATCGTCAATCCATTTTCTTTTGCTCTCGTATCAGATTTTCTTTGATGCATATTATCAGTGCTGGTAACTGATGGTGTTGCAATGAAGATAGTATTTCTACGAGGGTAAGTTAATAAGTAAGTCACAAATGGTTGTAGAAAAATAACTAAATATGATAAATTGAAATCTGTCTATTTGTATACATACAGTGTCCCTTTATTTCTCAACATAATTTACACCATCATTGATGCACCTATCCCATAGTTTTATCAGTTCCCCCAAACCGACTGCATAAATCTGCGTGCCCTGTTTTCATTTACCTGCCATCCCACAGAACTGTGTAACTTACTTATTGACTTGCCCTCGTAACTTTTTCTACCCAACTATGCACCACTTTATTGGAAATTGCTAGGGGCTAAGTTCACTGAAAACCCACCTTGGCCACCCACCGTGATTGTAACAGACTCAGAAAGCATGCTGAGGAAGGTGAAGACAAGCTTCGGGCAGAGTGGCTTGCTTCACTTCGGAAGTCACGGGTGGCAAGCATTGCCTGGATCTTTTCTCCGGTAGCATGCCGGTGTGCTGCGGAATGAACAGGCGGACACATTAGCTGACTCTGCAAAACTTGGTGGAGTATTGATGCATGACAAGGCAGATGTGGTTGCTGCCTTGTGGGAGCACGTGTACACCTCAGAGCAGCAAATGGATCACCATGGACTGGCAAGAATGAGACAGCGAGGAGTGACGAGGGGATCTGGCTGACGCTCGACGCTCAGAGGAAAGGCGAGACGGACATATAATCAGATTGCTACTGGTACTATTGGTGTTTGAACTCTTCGCTGGCTGCTGGAGCACTTATGGGAATGCCCCGAATGCTGTGATTTCGGTTCCTAAATCAATCAATCTTGGCGGGAGACATTTCGCGAATGATGCCAAAGTTGAATGTGAAGTGAAAACATGGTTTAGAAAATAGAGCACGCAGTTTTACGCATATGCCACTGTTACAATATAACAATGGAGATTTGAGTATCTGCAGGACAACTCTGGAGAGAGTTATAATATATCACATCAACTGAACCTATTGACATAAAGATTAGCTTGGGTACCAATATTATTGGATTGGCAAAAATGCCAATAGGTTTCATTTTTACACTATCCATTAATGATTATCCGCTTATATTCGCTCCGCAGCTGAGTTTTTACGATTAACCTGTGGCTAGTCCACCAGAAATTTCCGTATAGACGGAATGCTGCTGTGGCTGCTACAGTAAAACTGGCTCCACCGGTGAAACGGTGGGGCCGACAGCGGACCAGTCTGATAACCCCTAGTACTGTATAATAAGTAAATCTCGTTATCTAGTAAAGAAAGGTTCCCCCAGGATCCTGCGAAAGCGGGGGGGGCATGAAGGATCCATTGGCGACGACATCGATCATCCCATCGACCATGATTTTAGCCCAACAACCGGGCTATCCACGCATTTGTGGTAGAATCTTCCCAACCTTCCGGGGAATGAGAATTCACGCTGGACGTAAGAAGTGCAAGAGTGCATCACAGGAGGCATGGCAGTTCTCCTGGGAACAGGATAAGACGCAAGAGGATGTCAGTCAGGGAGAACCCCAGTGTTCTGCAGCTGATAAGACTCAAGTCGAAGTCACCTGTGACGTGCCTGAGCAACCTTCCAAAAGTCTCAGGGTGAAGATCAAGTTCCCTAATGCCACCAGGAAGGAAGAGTGGGTACTATTAGACGACCCTCTGTCCCGTGTTTTAGAAGAAGAGCTAAAACACATATCCCTTGAAGAAAAATTGATAAAGTTCAGTGAGATTGTCTACCTCCACTTGCTGATACAGTTTGATTGCAGCGAGAGAAGGGAAGCAGCTATGCCGCAGAAGACAAGGTGGCGGAGACTGCTGGAAGAAGTTAGGAAACAGAAGAATGATGCTTGGAAACGATGGAAATCAGCAGCGGACCATGAGAAAGAGGGCTTGTGCCAGGTGTGGCAACATCTGCAAGCCAGTCACAATGCCCTGTCCCAAGCGGAAAGATTCTGCAGGAACAAGCGGAAAACCCGGAAGGAACATGAGTGGTTCTTTCAGGAACCATACAAGTTTGCACGGGACTTGTTAGAGGAGCCGCGATCCGGCATTCTTGATGTCAGCAAAAAGGAGTTGGAGAACCACCTCGTGACGGCGTATTCCGATTCCCAACGGAGCGTCCCACTCAGAGAGATCGAAGGGCTCAAATGCCTAGCAGAACCAACATTGGAGTTCAATGCCAGGCTTCCAATGTGGAGCGAGGTGATTGCGGTAGTGAAGAAAGCGAGAGGTAAGTCAGCACCGGGGCCCAACGGTGTGCCTTACAGTCTATAAAAGATGCCCGAAAGTCCTTATGAAGCTACACCGGATACTGAGATCCGCGTGGAAGCAGAAGCATGTCAGCACGGAGTGGAAGACAGCCAACAGAATCTACATTCCCAAAGAGCAAAACTCAACTGGCATTGCCCAGTTCAGGCCGATCTCTCTCTTGAACGTTGAGGGGAAAATATTCTTCTCGATCATGGCCAGTCGAATCACAAAGTACTTGATGGGGAACAAGTACACAGAGACAGCAGTTCAAAAAGGCTGGGGGGAAGGGGGGGGGGGGGGGGCCCTAACTGGGGTCCCTGGTTGACTCAAACACAGTACCATGATCTGGGATGCTATCCAGAGAGCGAGGCGAAGAAGGAGGAACTCCATGTGATATGGTTGGACCTGGCGAATGCCTATGGGTCAGTGCCACAACAGTTGTTGTGGCATGCACTCAAGGCTTATCACGAGCTTATTCCAAAACTCCTGTGGCCGCTGCTGATATATGATATTGGCACGTACACAGTGAGCACCATGGAGAGTAAGTTAAGCAGGTACATGCGAAAGTGGCTTGGAGTACCAACATGCCTCACGACTGTCGCATTGTATTGCAGAGTAAGCTCGTCCTCCCATTTCCGTCCCTCTTGGAAGAGTTTAGAGCCGGAAAAACCAGACTTGTGATGATGCTGCGCGAGTCTCATGATATAACGGTTAGTGCCTCGGTTCCCGCCTTGAAAACGGGAAGGAAGTGGAAGGTCGTCAGCGCGATCAAAAAGCCCAGGCAACACTCCAGCTGAAGGAGGTCATGGGCTTCACCCAACATGACAGGAAAGGGTTCGGCTTTCAAGGCAATGATCCGATGTGGTCCAAGGTGACGACCAAGGAATGCAGGGACCTGGTGGTTAAGGAGATCCGAAAGGGGGAAGATGACGAAAAAGTCCGCAAGGCTGCCCAACAGGCACAGCAGACACAGTGTATATCATGGGAAGCTGTAGTGCAGAGATCTTATACCTGGAATGAGATCTGGCGCATGGCACCACTGCGTCTAAGTTTCGTCGTCCGATCCCTCTATGATGTCCTTCCATCAGCTGCCAACTTGGTTAAGTGAGGGAAAACCACCGACCCGTTCTGTCCCCTCTGTACGAAAGTCCAAATAGTCTAGACAGTGGAACACATGCTGTTCAGTGTAAGGTCGCCCTGACCCAAGGCCAGTTTACGTGGCGACATAACAAAGTCCTTACTGAGTTGGACGCCAAAGTGAATGTAGCAAGAATGAAGGCGAACAGAGAGGGGTACAGGCCAAGGCCGATGGAGATTTTCTTCATCCGAGAAGGGTGCAAAGAAGGCAATGCTGATGACCTGCCGCTTGCTACCATTTTTGATGGCGTGAGGGACTGTGAACTGACCGTAGACCTAAAGGGCCGTGGCAAGTACCCTGAGGTGATCCGAAGGTCACACGACCTTACATAGTACTTAGCTCCTCGTCAGCTAAGCAGCTAACACTGATTGAGCTGACTGTCCTGTAAGAATCAAATATGGAGGAGCTACATCTGTATAAATTAAACAAGTACAATGACACGGTCGCAAGTCTTAGGCTGTTCGTTGTCGAGGTAGGTGCAAGAGGTTTTGTCTCCCACTCGTGTTTGATGTGCTGAAATGAATGGGCATGAAAGGACAAGCAAGAGCTTTTGCAGAGAAACAACTGTGTGAGGCAGCCGAAAAGGCCTCGTCCTGGCTATGGAATAGTCAGAATTTAGAGTGGAATGAGTCTCGAAACTAGTATGGTTAGAAGTGGTAAATGCAGTACCAATAATCTCTCAGCCAAGACCACAAACTTTACAACGTCTCGTGTCAGCTCTTTAGCCTTTCCTCCGAACGTGAGTGATGAGTCTGATTGCAGTCAAATCATGTAAATTGTAAATGTTGGCCGAAGTCCAACCTCCATAACAGAGCGATAATCGGCTGTAGGTCACACTCAGTCAGCGGCAGAGACCAAGAGGTGGGTCAAAAACGGAAATGAAGAACCGGCTTCCTAGTAGAGTGTGGCGCCGTGAACGGGGCACGGTGAAGGAACACTGCAACGGAGACTTGTGAAGATGACAGAGGCCGTGGTGGGGGATGAAGCTGGCTCCCCACAACCACTTGTGCTAAGGGGCAAGCACAAGCTGCATGGGCTCACCTCTCCGAGGGAGGGAGGGCTTGACGCTTGAGAGTGGACATGCACATGGTAACAGCGAAGACAAGCTTAAGTAACATCAGGGATAACAATTGTGACGGAACATCTGAGTCCTCCATAATGCAGTTACTTCCGTTTGTGTGTGTTGTGTTATTTAATGCTGTTTGTTGATGAAGACCGTGTCACAACGTTCTATTTTTTGCAAATTTTAATTTTATGTTATTAATAAAAATGGATAGACTTGGATGGATTGGATCGCTGATACTGATCTCGACTTTCACTTACTTTTATACTAGTAGCGTGATCCATCAGTACTGACGCATACTTTAACCGGAAGTCATTTTTTCCGCACTTGCGCAGAAGGGTGTCGTCGTGTCTACATCATTGACTATTAACATACACTTTGTATATCTCACTGGATATATTTAAATCACTCGTGCCAATAACGAATTACCATCTCCGCTTCCGGTAAAATGGCCAGTCTAATCATTGCGCAAATAGCCGGTGGTTAGATTTGAAATTGTCTTTGAGATAATTTCACTATTTGGCATACCATAAATAATTATTATAATTTTAGTACAAGGCATAGATATTCGTTAAATTTAGCTGCATTTTCGAATTCTGCATGCAAAGATACATAAAGTTGGAAAGTTTCATTTAAAAATATTGGGTCCCTCTGGTAGAAAAAAATTCGTTTCGCGGGCATGATAAATTCCTCTTTGTGATTGTAAATCCACATTGTCGGCACGCAATAAACATTTTTTTTAGTACAAGGCATAGATATTCGTTAATTTTAGTTGCATTTTCGAATTGTGCATGCAAAGATACATAAATTTGGAAAGTTTCATTTAAAAATATTGGGTCCCTCTGGTAGAAAAAAATTCCGAAAATTCGTTTTGTTTGCGGACATGATAAATTCCTCTTTGTGATTGTAAATCCACACTGTCGGCACGCAATAGAAATTATTTTTAGTACAAGGCATAGATATTTGTTAATTTTAGTTGCATTTTTGAATTGTGCATGCAAAGATAAATTTGGAAAGTTTCATTTAAATATATGGGGACCTTCTGGTAGAAAAAAATTAATGAATTAATAATTATTTTTGCGGACGTGATTAAATTCTCTTTGCGATTGGAAAAATAAATAAATCCTTTTAATAAAAATATATGTACTTTCTCATTATATAAAGATATCATCTTTTATTATTATATGATTGCATGTAATTATTAAATATTAATTTTACGTAAATTTATTTAGAATTTGACTGACTATCATGGCAAGGACTGCTGATGATCTCAGATCCCATCTATCTGCGTTCGGAGGATATCCTAAAGTACAGGATACATTGCCCGCCTGCTGGTTGTGGACAGTTGTTCTGTACCTGATGTGTTAGGAAAAGTCCAAACCATTGTGGCGACAAATGATCCAGGGAAAGACATATTTTTGCCGACATATTAAATCCCTCTTTGACTTTGCCTTTGGAAATCCAAAATGTCGGCATGCGTTTCACTTTTTAAAACGTGCAATTCTTAATCTTCTTCTTCTTCTTCTGCGTTCATCCGGAGTTTTTTTCGTATGTGATTGCGTTGTGCCCGTTTACAGCAGAGCTGCGTTCTTGCGCTGTTAGGCCGACACATCCGACTTCTGCGGGCATTTGTTGACCGGGTTAACCTTCCCAGAAACATGCAATTCGAACTACTACCTTGTGAGCCAATCTCTTTAATTAATGACAAATGTTTAAATGTTTGCATAAAGGAGAAATCTTTTTTTAGAAAAATATAATTTCTCATATAAAAACTGTCATTTACTGCCAATATAGTACCTTGCGGTGTATGGCAGAGAGGTCTTTGAGCCTGAGGAATAAAGTCCGCCTGGCTAGTGCAGTCGCCGCGAACTGTGCAGGTTAGGATTTTCTTTTTGCCCCCGACAGAAAAAAATCTGACACCTTACCGAGGGATCGAACCCAGGCCTCCCGAATGAGAGTCCGGCATTCTAGCCTCTCGGCCAGCCGCTCCTCCTCTCATTATATAAAGATATCTATTTTAGCATGAACCATCAGATTTTAAATTTGAGTATTTACTAATGGGACCACCACCGAAAGATAGGCCTTGAGAAACCGAATCTAATGGTACCAAGATGTTGCATGTATGTCAATTAGAAGCGAAGATATGCAACTTTGAGTGTCGTGATCGTAAACACAGAAATTAATTAATATAACTACTAATTAGTGGCCATTTTTATACGCTAATTAGGTAACATTGCATTCTATCTAAACAGGATATAACACATATCATGCGTTGCACAATTCCGCAGAATACAAGATACAACTTACCAGGGTTTAAAGCTAATATAAAGAATGCTCATGGTAATTAATGAATATAACTACTAATTAGCGGCCATTTTTATATGCTAATTAGGTAACATTGCATACTATCTAAACTAGGATATAACACATATCGTGCGTTGCACAATTCCGCAGAATACAAGATACAACTTACCAGGGTTTAAAGCTAATATAAAGAATGCTCATGGTAATTAATGAATATAACTACTAATTAGCGGCCATTTTTATATGCTAATTAGGTAACATTGCATACTATCTAAACAGGATATAACACATATCGTGCGTTGCATAATTCCGCAGAATACAAGATACAACTTACCAGGGTTTAAAGCTAATATAAAGAATGCTCGTGGTAATTAATGAATATAACTACTAATTAGCGGCCATTTTTATATGCTAATTAGGTAACATTGCATACTATCTAAATAGGATATAACACATATCGTGCGTTGCACAATTCCGCAGAATACAAGATACAACTTACCAGGGTTTAAAGCTAATATAAAGAATGCTCATGGTAATTAATGAATATAACTACTAATTAGCGGCCATTTTTATATGCTAATTAGGTAACATTGCATACTATCTAAACAGGATATAACACATATCGTGCGTTGCATAATTCCGCAGAATACAAGATACAACTTACCAGGGTTTAAAGCTAATATAAAGAATGCTCGTGGTAATTAATGAATATAACTACTAATTAGCGGCCATTTTTATATGCTAATTAGATAATGTTGCATACTATCTAAACAGGAATTAATCCATTATGTGCGTAGCATCATTCCGCATAATACAATATATTACGTGCCAGGGTTTAAACATAATATTAAGAATGCACTTGGTAATTAATTAATATAATAACTAATTGGCTGCCATTTTTATATGCTAATTAGATAATGTTACATCATATGTAAAAATAGATGACATGAGCGGTTAGGCTTCGCTACACCGATCGCAATGATGTATGGTTGCTAGGGTGTTCGTGTATGGTTGCTAGGATGTTCGTTTAAAAATAAACAAACTACTCTAGTTTTGATAACTTCTGCTATGACCTTGGTTCGGACACGAAAAAAAGATGTGCAGAAGAGATCTTTTGTGTCAATTTCTGCGTTAATGATCTCGACACTCAAAGTTGCATATCTTCGCTTCTAATTGACATACATGCATCATCTTGGTACCATTAGATTCGGTTTCTCAAGGCCTATCTTTTGGTGGTCGTCCCATTAGAAAATACTCAAATTTAAAAATCTGATGGTTCACCCTAATACTACTAATACTTATTTAAGTTATTACTATAATACTAGTATTTATTAGTATTGTTTTCCAGTTGATTTACAACACTTCACTAGACAAATAAGCAGACGAGGGTTGAACAAAGAGAAAAGTTATCAATATTTGTATTTACCTTGACAAGATGTATTTGTATCACAACCCACTGCATAAAATATCACGAACGTCAGAAAAGCGTAAGTTACTCATTACCTGCTGTCAATATCATACACGGTACAGAAGCACACGGCGAGCACCTTGTTAAACTTCCAACAAGAAAGAGCGTTGAAGAGTGATAACGTCTTCGGATTATTTCGAGTACTTTCGACATTTTGTTATTTTACATAAACACTCACCATGCGGATTCGTCGAGGCCATCAAAGTAATATGGAATAGAAAGAAAAAGCAGCGGCTGCAGCAGGATATAACAATATGAATTGGAAACAAATAGGTATATTAAACTCCTGCGAGAAGAAACGTACTAAACATCAACAACGTTGCACATAATCACATACCTTACAACAAGGAGATCCATCGTATCGCGAAATACAGGTGACAATCCGAAATCAGAAGCACTCAATAAATATATAAAATGAATAATAAAATAAAATAAACTACACACAAACGCGTACAATACGACACACAGGACTACCGACGTTTCGATTCTCAGAATCTTTGTCAAGGACACCACAGATAGCTAACACAACGAAATACAGCAAACAAAGAAAACAAAAACACACGAACTATGTGTAACATAGTAGTTCGTGTGTTTTTTTTTCTTTGCTGTATTTCGTTGTGTTAGCTATCTGTGGTGTCCTTGACAAAGATTCTGAGAATCGAAACGTCGGTTGTCCAGTGTGTCGTATTGTACTGTACGCGTTTGTGTGTAGTTTATTTTATTATTCATTTTATATATTTATTGAGTGCTTCTGATTTCGGATTTTCACCTGTATTTCGCGATACGATGGATCTCCTTGTAAGATATGTGCTACATTGTTGATGTTTAGTACGTTTCTTCTCGCAGGAGTTTAATATACCTATTTGTTTCCAATTCGTCAAAGTAATAACATTTGAATAAAGAAGAACACAGAACCGATTGGATGATTTATTGCCGGACATATTAATTATTATGTTGAACATCGTTAGGTGCAAACTGCAGAATTAAATATGCCATGAAGTGAATAAAAGGAATAATGGCTGCAGCAGGATTTTTTTTTTTTTTGCACATCCTTTTTACAGGACATCGCTGTCAACACCAACATTTTACTGCTGTTTTTAATGTCTTGGCAAGTTTACGTTCAGTAGTTTGCCTTTGCTTTCTGAACGACTGACTCCCATACCAATTCGTTAAAACCCAGCGCAACGTGGTTAGCTGCCAAATCGCGCGCAGCGTTATTTTGAACGCGGGAAAGCGAGATTACGAACTGCGTACATACGGCCTTCGCCACGGAGAACGGCGCAGCCGGATATAAGAATGGAAAATACAGACAGTTAGGTATGTGTAGTTCCTGTGAAAAGATGAGACGAGACATATACTAAACAAGGACACACTGTGTTGTTTGTCCATCAAGAATGATGATGATTATTCATTTCATCCAGTGGGGTTTAAAGTATGGAGCCGTGAGTTCTAAGATGGCTGATAAGGCCTATTTTGGCTCGAAATGTTCTTTGACAATGTGGACAAAGAATGCTTGACGTTTCTGGAGGAGGATTTTCTGCAGTGGTTTTTCTGTTCTGTCTTTTCTTCACAGCTCTTGCAGTCCTGGTTGCCTCACAAGTGACTGCACCCTTGCGTAATGATGCACGCCACGAATTTCGGTCTCTGGCTGCAGTCTCCCAGGTGTCATGATGAATTCCAAAAGCATTCAGTGAGGTTTTCAGAGTGTCTTTAAAGCGTTTCCTCTGGCCGCCTTGGGAGCGTTTACCACAACGCAACTCACCGTAAAAAATTCGTTTAAGGAGCCTGTGATCTGGCATGCGAGTCAAGTTACCAGCCCAGCGAATCTGATTCTTCATTAGTAGAGTGTGGATACTGGGCATGGACGCTCTTTCTAGGACTTCAGTGTCTGGGATCTTGTCTTGCCATTTAATCTTCAGTAACTTCCTACGGCAGACTGTGTAGAAGTGGTTTAATTTCCCAGTGTGTCGCTGGTACACAGTCCAGGTTTCACAAGCATATAGCAGTGTGGATAATACAACTGCTTTGTAGACTTTCAGCTTTGTTTGCAGGCTTATTCCATTTCTGTCCCATACATTCTTGTACAGTCTGCCAAAGGCCGCGCTGGCCTTGGAGATTCTTGCATTCACTTCATCATCAATTGTGGCAGCTTGTGACACAGTGCTGCCAAGATAGGTGAATTTGTCCACAACACTTAGACTATGACCATTCACTTTGATATTCGGCACAGTGTGATTATTCCCTGGAGCTGGCTGGTACATAACTACAGTCTTCTCCAAATTGATATTGAGCCCAAAGTTGGCACAGGCATGTGAGAAAGCTGAAACATTATGTTGCATGTCCGCCTCTGAGTTGGCGTATAGAGCGCAATCATCAGCAAACAGGAGCTCTCTGACGGTGTCGCTGTCAATTTTGGTTTTAGCTTTCAGCCTTCTGAGATTGAATAACTTTCCATCCATGCGGTAGTTGATGTCTATTCCAATGTCGTTGTTCTCGAAGGCATTCGTCAACATAGCTGAAAACATGAGGCTGAACAGTGTTGGTGCCAGGACACATCCTTGCTTCACTCCATTGGTGACAGGAAAGGGCTCAGACAGTTCACCATTTTCCTGTACTCTTGCCTGCATGCCATCATGAAATAGCCGCACTATTTGGACAAACTTTCGTGGACAGCCATATTTTGCCATAATCTTCCACAGTCCTTCTCTGCTGACTGTATCAAAAGCCTTGGTAAGGTCAATGAAAGTGGAGAACATTTCGCAGTTCTGTTCCTGACATTTCTCTTGCAGCTGCCTTGCAGCGAAAATCATGTCAACAGTTCCACGTTCTTTTCTGAAGCCACACTGGACTCTCAGGAAGAAGACCTTGATCGAGATGGGCCGTGAGGCGATTGAGAAGAATTCTGGCGAGTATCTTCCCTGCAATTGAAAGCAAGGAGATGCCTCGGTGGTTGTCACAGGATTGGCGGTTTCCTTTTCGTTTGTAAAGGTGGACTATTGACGCGTCCTTGAAATCTTGTGGCATGGTCTCGTTCACCCATATGTTTGTAAAGACTTGGTGAAGCTGCTCTGTTAGGACCGGCCCACCTGCCTTGTATATCTCTGCCGGGATGGAGTCCGGACCAGGTGCCTTGCCGCTGGAGAGTTGCTGGATGGCTTTGTTTACTTCCACTATGGTTGGCAGGTCATCAAGTGTATCATTGATGGGAACTTGAGGAAGGCAGTTGATGGTTTCATCATCGAAGAAGGAAGTTGCATTTAAGATGTTGCTGAAATGTTCTGCCCAGCGCTGAAGGATGTCTTTCTTATCGGTGACCAATGTTCCCCCATCTGCACTGAGGAGGGGAGCTGTGCCTGGTGATGTAGGACCATAGACCGCTTTCAGTGAGTCGTAGAAGTTTTTCATATCATGTCTGTCAGCAAAGCCATTGAATTTCATCAGCTTTGCTGCTCAGCCAGGAGTCCCGCATGTGCCGAAGTTTCTGCTGCACCACTCTCTGAATGTTCTTGAAGGCATCTTGTTTTGATGTTGACTCCGGGTCATTCAAATGTACCTTGAGGAGAAGATGTTTCTCGGCCAGCAATTGGTTGATGTCTTCGGAATGTTCATCAAACCAGTCTTTATGCTTTCGGGGGGTTGGACCCAGGATTTCCATAGCAGTGTTATCAATTATGTCCTTTAGGGCTCTCCACTCTGTTTCTGTATCCTGTTTAGTTGCAGCATTGGGCTTGGGGCGGTCTTTCAGCACATTTTCAAACGACAGATGCATTTTCTTGATGTTTAGGCTGGTGACATTTAGTGTTTTTTTTTTTTGCATTTTCATCCCTTGAGGACGCCGTGGTGGTTTGGTGTGAATGTTTATTTTCGAGATAATGAGACGATGGTCTGTCCAATATTCGGCACCACACATGGATTTTGTCACCCGAACGTCTTGTCTGTCACTCCTCCTGACGATGACATAGTCAATGAGGTGCCAGTGTTTCGATCGAGGGTGCATCCACGATTTCCTGTTTCTCATGGGGAGACGGAAAATTGTGTTAGTAATCAGGAGATCGTGTTCGGCACATGTCTGAAGAAGGAGGAGTCCATTGCTGTTACAATTTCCGACTTCATGCTTTCCAATAATGCCACTCCAAGAGGTAGTGTCCGTGCCTACTCTGGCATTGAAATCCCCAAAGAGTATAAGTTTGTCACCTTTGGGAACAGATGTTAATACATTGTGCAGGTCCTCATAGAACTTGTTCTTGACATCATCTTCATTAGTCATAGTTAGTGCGTAGACACTCACAATGGTTGCACGCTTCCTTCCATTCATCAGGGGCAATTTAATGGTCATTAGCCTGAAATCCTACACCGGATTGGCGTCTTTCCTCGCTTTTCCTTCCACTCCAGAAAAATGTGTAGCCGGCACCTATTTCACAGATTTGGCCTTCTTCAGCAAGTCGTGTCTCGCTCAAGGCTGCAATGTCGATGTTGTACCTGCCCAGCTCTCTCCCAATCAGTGCTGTTCGTCTCTCTGGACCCGACGCGCCATCTCTGTCAAGTAGGGTGCGTACATTCCAAGTTCCGATTGTTAAGGGAATATGGTTTGCTCTTTTAGCTTTACCTATTTTTTTCTTTGTTTGTATGTCGACCGCAGTTTAGGGTACCCACCAACCGCGGCTAGCTGGTTAGGTAGTGATGGAGCAGACAATGTTTAGGGCACCTTTTCTAGCCCCTTCCTCATGCTATGGAGGTGAGCAGTGTGTTCCTATAGAGGGCTGCTCAGTTGCTTAGGGGGCTGCCGAATGCCACTGCTGCTTCGGTCAGTAGAAGACGACCATATGGCCTGAGCCGCCAGTGTGCAGGACTGCGACTACGGCTGCCAACGTATCCACGCCTGCCGCTTCGCCACTCGCCCATCGCCACAGGGCTTGAAGGTGATATATGACATTGGATGAAGAATGACTTGCACGATGAATTGGATTAAAGTGAGGAAGAGTTGCGCAATTCGTCGACCTCACTCTCTCGCCTGAGTCCATCTAAATCCAGTGGCAGGACAAGTCAAGACGACTGGAGACGAATACAGGTGCAGTGGATGACCAGGGCGCTCTACGTGCCTTGCCGTGCTCACTACGTTCCACAACGCTTTGCAGGTAAACGCCATCTTGCCCGTTGAATCTAGGTAGCTGTGTTTTGAACGCGGGAAAGCGAGATTACGAACTGCATACATACGACCTTCGCCACGGAGAACGGCGCAGTCGGATATAAGAATGAAAAATACAGACAGTTAGGTATGTGTAGTTCCTGTGAAAAGATGAGACGAGACATACTAAACAAAGACACACCTTACAACAGACTCCGTAACTGATTCTCTGCCACAGACCGATAGGTCGGTTCCATGGACCTGTGTTGGCACCCGCGAACCGACCTATCGATTCGGTATATGTAGTGCGTTTATTGATCCATTTCTCCTGCTTAGTCCATAATTTTTAGTGTCCCATTGAATTAAACTTTACAACGAAAGATTTCGCTTCCGCCCGTGTGCAAGAGCGCGCTAGGCCCCATTTCTTGTTTAGGAGAAATTGAGTTTGGTGTGATTCGAAATAATTGTTGTGATTCAAAGTGACAATACCTTCTGGTTCTGGACCTTACATATTTTAATAAAATTACCGATTTATACAATTTTATATTATAGTTATTGTGATGTTAAGGACTTCGTGAAAGATTCTAAAACTTATACCACATGAAGTAGTCAGTTAATTTGAAGACGGTCATAATTTCAAAAGAAATCTAACAATGAAAGTTCCTCATTTTATGATGACAAATTCCGACTTATGCTTGCGCTAATAGGCCACACTTATGCTATTAAATTTACTTTGCCTATCACAAAGTATTTAAGGAGTATTTAAATAATTAAGTTTAGAAGAATAATAATTATAACTGAAAATAGTGTTTATTTTGTTTCTCAGTACTCTACTCCTCAGTAATCTGCCTGGTGTGTTCCTGACGTTTTCCATTTTGTGTGAACATTGTGTGCTTCAAAATAATATGTTTTAATTATGTTTTATTGGTGTTGTGGTGCAGTTCTTGCGATATTATTGAACAAAAGTGGTGTATGTAACAATATTCAGCAAATTTAACTGGATTAGCTGCTGTGGATACAAAACAAAGCCTTGGTAAGTGACATTTTAAAATATTTTTTACCTTCTTAATTTCAATTGTTATTACTAAACCTCTCATTATTGTCATAATATTTCTAACTTATCAATTAATTATTAACACAATCATGTTTTCTGTGCAATCCTCTTTAATTTGATATGTAATACAATATATCTGCTACTATTTTAGCCATTGTAAAAGCATTATTGTGACACACCCCTACTTCAAATTTTCTGCCTTGAATTTCTGTTTGGCCAGGACCACTTTTTTGTTTGCCAGGCAATCAGATAAATGTGAACACAAATCACAGAGTGGAAATTCTCCCCCCCCCCCCCCCCTAATGGACAATCCAAAGAATATATAATAATAAAACAAAAATAAGTATTCTGGGACACAACCAATGACGTTCCGATTGTATTTATAAATCTTCATCGGGGACGGGACAACACAAACAGATTTTAAAAAAAACAACAACATTAAATTATAAAATAATATTAAGACACAGCTCCTTCATTGTCAAGAAGGCACAACAGTTGAGCTTAGTTGGGTTTGAAATGTGTTCTTTTTTCTATAAAGTCAAATGCAGATGTTAAAAGTGCCATATGAGAAATGTGTGGCTAAAGGCGTGCAAACAGTCGGATATGAATATATAGAGGGAAGTCAGCAGAATTATACACTTGGTGACACAATGAAGGAAATTAAAAGTCACAAACACAAAACACAATCACATCTATTGCTCTTAAGAAACTTTTAAAAAAGTTAGTTGCATATCCTGTACAGGACGTAGCAATCAACCCCAGCACTTTTGGCTGTTCGTGATTCCTGGGCAAGTTTACGTTCAGTAGTTTGCCATTGCTTTCTGAATGTCCGGTACCAAAACATTTCGTTAAAAAACCCACCATAAGGTGGTCTGCTACCAAATCGCCCACATCTGTGTTTCGAAACGCGGGTATGCGGGATTACGAACTACATCCGTAACGCCTTCGCCACGGAAAACAACCGAATAAATTGTGGAGGGGTACGATAGACCTACAAAAATAAGATTTTAAGATCATGCATCTGTCATAGAATGCCGCGATTTCTCCAGACTGCCTCTCGTTCCACAAACACAAAGTAGGAATAAACATAATAATAGGCGATATTCTCAACATCAAGAAGCTGACGCAATGTTATGCGGCTTGTACAAGACCACCCTCTACCGAGCCAGGAAGTACGATTGCACACGAAATAATCAAAACAACCACGGTCTGCTAACTACGCGGGAACAAGTTCCAATTGACGCCGGTACCTTTCACTCACTGAATATAGGTGGAAGTTGATAAGACCCCGGGTCAGCATATTGTTAGACGGACTGGCGCCTTTTCACTGAGAACGGACCTTGCTACGGTCAACGGTGTGAACCGGCCCAGCGATTGAATGAAGGCATTTACCCGTGGAAAGTGTGGAGTGTCAGACTGATAATACAACTTCACACACAGACAGATGTGAGACTGGCCCGTTGCTGGAGTTTAAAACCATGCATGTGTAACTTTAAATAAATGCTTGACTAGATCTGTTCACATCAGATACGTCGAATATTAAGAACTGACATGAACGATGTCAATGTATACATTCTTTGTAGATGAGTCTGACTCTTGTGCTGTTAGAATTTTCTAGGAATATTAGTTTCTAGCCCGTAACTTCGGGAGCTTCGTTTGTTGGTCTGGAGGAATTTGCTGTTATGCTATTTCGTTCTTATGTGCAGCGCGCATGGGGATATTGTCTATTGATTGTGTTTTAAGCAGAGGTGTAGTGGTGCAGACATTACCCACAATCGGTATCAGGTATATGTTGCGCTTAGCGTGATGAACGAGCGTTCATTGTAACTCACTGAGACCTATCACAGCACTTAAGCCCGGAGATCAGATACTTGTATGTTATCACTACTGACCCTTTGATCTCTTACACCAAATTTTGAACTTGGCGGATGCAAGAAACCGGGTGTCGGAATTAGTGACATGGACTTAGGAAATGTCATTCCTCATGACGGGACGGTACAAAGGATGACAGTAGATGTAATAATTACGGGCGTGACAGACGATGGAAAAGTCCTCCCTGACTAGAGAGTAGGAGAGCGATATAGAGGGAGAAAGAGTAGAGTGATCGCAGTAAAGCTGGAAGTAGCCATTGCCAGGCTTTTCAATGTGAGTGCATATATGGGGGTGATAGATTGTATGTATTACCAAGGATTGTACTGATGAAGAACTAGATAATACACATTCTTGATTATGTCTTCCAAGCACTCAACGTATTCCCTGGGGTACGCTGCACGACTCATTGGCGGCAATTGATTGTTGTATGTCCAATGCTCAATGTGTGAATAGGCTGTCTTATTTTTGGCCTTTTCTTAATTATCTATGGAAATATCCTGTCTGCCCAGGACTTCCTCACCATGGTGTTAAGGAATTAAGCACCAGTAATTATTACATAAGTGATGGCTTTTTTCACACACAAATCTGTATACTTGTTTTAATACTATGGATAATTGTCTTAAGATGTATCCCTTGTGGAGCCATTTTTCATTGGTATCAATGTTATACCAGGTACCACCTTGTCATACAATGTATAGCCAATCTGTAGAGATTATGGACTCTTTGTTTTGCTGCGGAACAGCAGATGGGAACTATGTCTTGTCCCTATTCTGCCACTCTGACACACACCACGGACACACACAACACCAGCTCTCAGACACTTAATTAGTTAGTTAGTTAGTCGACAGATCATCCTCGTTGCACATCGAACCATTCAGTCCATAAGTGCTCGGATCCCCTCCTCAGCAAATCCCGCAGCGTGTA
The DNA here is from genome assembly GCA_014155875.1 of Cepaea nemoralis. Classification (NCBI taxonomy): domain Eukaryota; kingdom Metazoa; phylum Mollusca; class Gastropoda; order Stylommatophora; family Helicidae; genus Cepaea; species Cepaea nemoralis. Next base: position 22,956 of record JACEFZ010027783.1, on the reverse strand, counting down.
GCGGCTAACGACGCCAGTTCTGTGTTGGTTTATCAATCTTCTTTGGCTTCCTGCGTAGTGTTCTTGTTTGGCCACCCCTCTTTTAATTTGCTGCTCCCGCAGTCTGGCCATTGTTGTAGATTCACAGTCATCACTTGGTTCTCGCAAAAGTCTCACTTCTCGTAGAGCATTCAGAATGTCAGCCTGGTCCATGGCGCGTCCGCCCTCCACAGTAGCTTCACCTGCGAGCTTGTCAGCCCGCTCATTTCCTTGTACTCCCGCATGCCCTGGCACGAAGATGAAACTAATCTTTGCCAGCCGAGACCGCTTCAGAGGCAGCAACCATTCTCTTCGGATCGACCCCCCCCCCCCCTCTATCCTCTTGATCATGTTCATTGAGTCGCTAAGGAAACAAGCCCTAGTGAATGTCTGTGTCTCGAGCCATGTTATTGCTTTACTTACTGCCATGACTTCCATGGTCAGGCTACTTGTGGTTTCAGTGAAAGCACCAGAGTCCTCCTTCACAATTCTCCCTCCGGTCCGAGCTGTAAAGGCCCATGAGCTTCTCACATGTTGGACGACCGACCCATCTGTGTAGATGACCGCGTCACCGTCTAGCGAATTCTCGAAAATCAACGCTTGTACTTCAGCCCCAACAGCAGCCGGATTTTCTTGTCTGCATTTTCTATCTAGTTGGATGCAAACTGAAAAGGATGTGCAGAAGTCTGTTGGCACTTGCACCCACTCCTCGCCAGGTTCTAAGTCCTCAAGTGAACACACCTGTTGAAGAATGTCTTCGGCTTGACCCATCCACGACCGTCCTCTTTTTAACCTGCTGCCCTTCACCTTCCTAATTTCACTATGCAGTGGATGTTGTGTGTTTGCGTTATCTTGGTACTCGTCAGACACTTGACGAGTACCAAGATAATGAGAGCTATGCGACTGTTTGTTTTCCTTCAAGGGGGCATCGCTGCTGCTGTTGCTATTGCTGAAACCGGGAAGACGGTTATCAAAAGCTGATTCACCTCGAGTGGAAACGGAGCATAGAATCCGGTTGAGCATCAAGTATCTGGGTGGACCTTGACTCTCACACTACCACACTAGAATCGAGTCCTTATGTAGCACTAGACCAGATCAAGACGTATCATGTGAATTCGTGGTCTGCGAGTATATGTGTCTGAAAATGTGTGCGTGGTGACTGCTTAACCGGATAGAAACCATTGGCTTACACCAAAGTAGGTCTGAGTTAAAACTTGTACCACCAAAATTTTGTACCATTTCATTTGTATCTAGTTCATTGGTTGAACTCTTTTAAAAGAATTCTTTTTAAAAGAACTTATTATTGTTTTATACTTGCACCAACGTACTCTACCCGTGATCATTTGAACGCAAGGCGTGTGAGTGAGTGCGTGAAAGTATTTAAAACAGGGGGGGGGGGGCTTACTACTAAAACAAGGGAAACCGACCAGATAACTTAGACACTCGTGTTAGGTCTTGCCAATTACACGAGTGTTCTTCACCTTCTGCCCTTTGTCTCCCAAGTGAATCCCAGTCTCTTCTATCGGTACCATCCCTTTAGACATTCTTATAACGAGCCATAATTTCTAGAGACTGTCGGCTAACTCTTGGGTAGGGATTTCTGCCTATTTTCGTTGAAATACCCAAATGGTCGGTGACACTGCTTGTTCATTTGATTGTGCATGTTGTGCATTGATCCTATATGTCGTCATCATGTTGAAATGAGGTTTGGCACGAAATCATTTAAGAGCGCTAATGATTTCTTACACATTTTATCGTTTTAATTTCGGCACACAATAAGTTTAGATTGTATCTGAAAGCATGTTATTTTATAATTTTCGTTATTTCTATGTTCTTTAAATAGTTTATGCTATAATTCCTGTTTGTCAGACATCCGGTTTCATTCACTCTACATCAGAGGTTCACAAACCACGGACCGCGGGCCACTTGTGGCCCGCCAGCTGTCAGAAAGTGGCACGCAAGGCCTCTTTATTTAATATAAAATATTTTAATAATTTCAAAAATGCACTCGGAGCACCCCGTCAGCGTGCGATAATTTACTCTGCTCGTAGTTGTTATGCTGAGACATTATCGAATGCGCCTGTTCAGTTCGCAACGAAACTTTATGAAGTTCCCATAACCCAGCCTTGACGACCAATCAGAGTGTGCAAGGCGCCATGTTGTCGTCTGTTACAACCGTTTAGCAGAGTTGTGTTGAAATTAGATTTTTTATCAAATAAAAATGTACCGTTTAAAGCCTATAAACAATAGTGGGGAAAATCTAAAATCAAACAATGGTAAAAAGCGAAAATGTGAAGACCTTGCTTGCGTGAATTCAACGAAGATTGGACGGAGAAATTTATGTTTATGCCTAGCCGTAGTGGTAGCCGTTGTGTCAGGTCTTAGTCAGATGGCAGGGCAGACCAGGCCCTAAGCCTTGGTTGGCGGCTGGTCTAGGATCGAAGCTCCGACAGGCGGACAGTTAGAGCATTGCTTTGCTGATCCGGCAGCTTCTGCAGCTTGTCTTGTTCCAGATGTAGAGGTGTTACCTTTCCTCTGGAGTGAACTAGGCAGGCCGAGAGAGGGATCATGCTGCATGGGCAACACATGATCTTTATATTTTGGCCCAGGCTTTGTGCTATGGAGAGGCAACAACTCCATCCCTGGTCTTAACTGGTCTCGGAATCAAAGCGAGAGGCAACTGATACGGGTTATAAGTCCCTGTCTATTGACATGGGGCGCCACGCGTTGCCTCTGACACGCAAGCGACTCCAACGACTATAGGGGTATCTCACGTCTGTGTATTGTTGGAAAAGTATTTGCCAGAATTGTTCTGCGCAGAAGACTTCAAGTCCTAGGAGATCAAGTCTACCCCGAATCACAGTGTGGCTTTCGACAGAACCGGTCTACCATTGATATGATATTCTCATTGCGACAAATACAAGAAAATGCCGTGAACAGAATCAACCACTGTCTATTGCCTTCATCGACCTCACAAAGGCATTTGATTTGGACAGTCGTGAGGGTATGTTCAAGGCACTAAAGAAGATTGGCTGCCCACCAACTCTTCTGTCCATTGTGGAATCGTTCCACACAGGCGTTGAAGGGTATAATCAAGTTTGATGGTGCAACTTCTGAAGAGTTTGAAATCAAGAGTGGAGTTAAGCAAGGTTGTGTACTAGCTCTCACCCTCTTTGGAATATACTTTTCACTTCTACTGAAATATGCCTTTCGTGATCAGGATGGTGGTATATACATTCACTCATGCTCAGATGGCGGCCTCTACAATGCTCAGAGATTGAAGGTCAAGACCAAAATTAGGAGGGTACTGATCAGAGAGTTGCTTTTTGCAGATGATGCTGCAGTTACGACCCACTCTGAGGAAGAATTGCAATGTCTACTATCTGCATTCTCTGAATTTGTTCTGGATTTGGTTTAACAATTAGCAAAAAGAAGACACAGATTATGTCACAAGGTGCACATGGGGTACCATCAATCTTTATTGACGACGCCAAACTAGAGATGGTAGACCATTTTATTACATATCTAGGATCAGTGGTAAATAGCAAATTATCCCTAGATCAGGAAATCATCGTCCGGATTGGTAAGGCAGCAACAACAATGAACAGGTTAAGAAAAAGAGTCTGGGAGAACAGGAAGCTTACTGCCAAAACAAAAGTCCTTGTCAATCAAGCCTGTGTCCTTAGTACTCTTCTTTATGGTAGTGAAACCTGGACAACTTACTCACACCAAGAGAAATGTTTAAACAGCTTTCATATACGATGTCTGCGAAGAATTCTTGGTATTAAGTGGCAAGACAAAATCACAAATACTGAAGTATTGGAAAGATTATGTTGTGTGACAGTTTATTCCATGCTCAGTCTTCGTAGACTTAGATGGACAGGACATCTTAGGAGGATGGATGATGGTAGAATACCAAAGGACATCTTTTTTGGTGAATTACAGATGGGTAAGAGATCTCAGGGTCGGCCTCTACTACGATATTTTGTAAGCGGGACATGACTGATACAGGCATTGATAATGCACATTGGGAGCAAGTCGCTGCTGAACGTGTTGCATGGAGGGCAAACATCAGAAATGGAATAAAGACAAAGGAGAAAATTATTGCAGATAAGTCACACACCGAGCGTGTGAGACGTAAGATGGTTCATGATGGTGGAAACGACCACGTGTTCACATGCACCCACTGTGAACGGACATTTACAGCGCAAATTGGCCTTATCAGTCACATTCGCTACCGCCATAGGTAAAAGTTATTATGCCTTTTTAAAGCACAAACTATCGTCTGTCAAGACGGCAAGGTCCCAATGAGTGGTAAACAAGTTTTCTTTATCTGCGGATGTTGTATTTCTGTTACAAAAACATTTAATCTGGAATGACACTTCACGACCACACATTCAGACAAAAATGCTCAATATCCAATAAATTCGGAGTTAAGAAAAGATGTCATAGCTAAAAAAGAAAGTTCTCTGACCAAGCATCTGTCATTTTTTACCAAGGCTAACGAAAAGAGCAAGACCGATGCAGAAGAAATAATCAAGCCTTCCTTTACAACTGCTGCTAGAATGTTTGGCGATAAAAAGTGTGAAACAAAATTTGATCAGATTTCTTTGTCTAATAATACTATGGCCAGGCCAATTTAAGAATTAGCAAACGATGTTCATCTTTAAGTAGCAGCACATATCAAAAATTCTAAATTTTATTTAATTGGCAATGGATGAATCCACTGACATTTCTGACACAGCTCAGGTCGCAGTGTTTGAAGTCATTGAAGAACTTCTAGGGCTTGAATCGATGCATACAACTACGAAGGGGACTGATCTGTTTGAAATTAAGTTGTGTGCAGAGAAAAAAATATAGAATGGACCAAATTGGACAGTGTATGTATCGACGGTGCTCCGGCGTTAACGGGTAAAATGTCTGGATGTCTTGCATTATTGGAACAATTTCTTTGCCGCACTATATTAAAATATCACTCTATCATTCACCAAGAAACTCTGTCCGGAAAGACATTACATCTGAAACATGTTATAGATTACGCTCTAAGATGTGTGAACAAATTTCGAAGTAAGGCGCTGAACAGGCGTGAGATCAGACAGTTTCTACCAGACCTGAACGAAGAATACAGTGAGCAACTGTTACGATGTGATGTCAGATGGCTATCTAAAGGGAAAGTTCGTTTCTGGGCACTGAAAAACAATGTCTATCTGTTTCTTTCTGAAATAAATGAATTGCCTACAGACCGGGAAATGTCTGCTGAACGATGACTGACTTAATGACCTGGCACTTTTGGTGGACATCAGGTCTCATTTAAACTCTTTAAATGTGAGGATCCAGGGGAGACAACAAAACTATTCACAAATTTGTGCGATGACATGTCTTCATTTAAAATGAGACTACAACTGTTTATCGGACAGCTGACTGAAGGGACTTTAGAGGCGTTTCTAACTCTGAAAATGCCTGTGGTGGAAAAGAAATGTGACTTGTTATAGTACAAAGTAAAATTTGAAAGTCTTCTGGATATCTTTCAGTCGAGATTTCAAGAGTTCACAATAGAGGAGAATAATGTTACTCTCTTCATAAATCCGTTGGTATTTCCCGATGTCAAGCTCTGTCCATTACAGACAAGCCTTCAGCATGAAGTAATTGATTTGAAATGAAATTCTGCATTGTAATATAAATTTCTGGAGCTGCCTGCTTCACCTTTGTCTGATCATTTGATTCCATTCTGGCAACTATTGCCTGACGGACCATTTGAACACTTTCGTTCATTCGCCAAGAGATACATTTGTCGTTTTGGTTCGACTTACAGTTGCGAGCAGTCATTTTTCGCAATGACCGTTATAAAAAAAAAAAAACAAGCAACGTTCCAGACTCACCGACAGTAACCCAGCTGCGCTTATAACTGTGGGCACGACAGATTTGCGCCCAGACATTGGTAAACTGGCATCTGAATTTAAGTAACTGCTTATGAAGAACAGTTACAATTGTAAGTTAATTACATTAATAGTGATTTTCGAAACTGATAAAAAATTTATTGTTAAACTAGCTGACCCGGACCGGCTTCGCCCAGCCTATGGCGGGGAGCGTCTCATTTAATTCATAAATAGTCATTGTACATTCACATACATTTCTCTAAGCGCACAAAGTACGCGTTCGGCTCCTGCTTCCGTTCCCGTTGCTCGTCTGTTTCTGATGCTCCCCTTCCCGTTTCTCGTCTGTTTCTGATGCTCCCGTTCCCGTGGCTCGTCTGTTTCTGATGCTCCCGTTCCCGTTGCTCGGTGTTTCTGAGGCTCCCGTTCCCGCCGGGGTGAGAACAAAATCTGTTCGGGAACGCATAAAGGACACACAAAGAAAAAAACAATTCTCTTTTATATATATATATATAGTAGAATAGTAGAAGATAGTAGGAGATATGGAAATATGGTATATGGCCAAAATATTGGAAGAGAACTATCTTCATTCCAATAACTAAAACGGGCAACCTTGAAACTACTGAACATAGCGGCGTACTTCAAAGGATATGCAACTACCTTTCTCTCCAAAGTGTAGTAAAACATTTAATGTGATGTCGAAGAGAAATAAAAAGATGAGTTTTAAAATATTCACGTATCTAAAATAGATGCATTATCTTTATGAAAGCTTTGAAAATGCCTTAAAGTTTTTATCACTTTGTTTATAGCGCATATGACTGTAGATAACTTCCTTAAACATTTTATAAAACTTTATAAGATAAATACAACAATTATTTAAATTACACAATATAGCAATGCTACTAAAAGTAATGTCCCTTGATGTAACTTTTGTTGTTAAGTCCCATTAATTATACGTTTTTCCTTTTAATGTTGTTTTATTACGTACAAAACTGTTTTTAAACTAACTATATCAGTTGTCTTTGTGGCTTAGAGGTTATGACTTTTCTCCGTAATCTCGTATACTCTCGTCGGTAACGTGATGACGGTGAGAATCAGCAGTGGTTCGAATCGCATCGGTAACTTAGGGATATGTGAGCCGGCCGCTCAGAAAGCAATGGCAAACTACTGAGCGTAATCTTGCCAAGATATCAACATACAGCTTAAGGATGCTGGTGTTGACAGCGATGTCCTGTAAAAGATATGCCCAAAAAAATGTCAGTTGTATCCGCGGCAGTGAGAAGAACATCTATTGAAAATTTCATCTCAATCGGATGGACCGTTCGGGAACACATAATGGACACACACACACAAACAAACATTCTCTTTTATATATATATATCTATAGATGAACTTTTGCTTTTAACCAAAAAATGACCGCAGTGTAGTACTGACACTGACTGACTTTAAAGTTTTAGAATTTTGTTGACGAAAGTTAAGAAAGGTAAGAATGATGTTGAAGTTAATAAAGGTAAGAATGATGTTGCACGACTTTTGTAATGTTATAACGTTGTGGCCCGCTTAACTACCAAAAATAGTAGATATGGCCCTCTGCTTGAAAAGCTTGGGAACTAGTGCTCTACACGGAGCAACTTTTGCTTGAACTAAAGGTACATAAAGTTTAGCTTTTCAGTAAAGAGGATTTTAGCTTTTTATTTATTTATTTTTTTTTTTTTAGCTTTTAGGTATTAATCATTTCCTAGACTTGTAAATGATGCAGCTATAGACTAAACCACAAGATTTCTGTAGAATAAGGTATGGACAAATGTCAAGTTTATGAAAAACCACTCACAATAAAACCTGAAAACTGGACTGCTCTGATATATAAAGGTTTCTTTCAAAAAATAATTGCATATCAGTTACAGAACGTGGCAGTCAACCCCAGAATTTTTGGCTGTTTGTGATATTTTGGCAAGTTTACGTTCAGTAGTTTGCCATTTATTTCTAAACGACCGACACTCATATCTTTGTATGGGAACCGACGCAAGGCGGTCTGCTTCCAAACTGCCTGCAGCTGTGTTTCAAACCTAGTACGCCACAGAGAATATAACGGGTCCAAATTTTCAGATTTTAAAGATTCTTAGTCAGTACTTTTAAAGTTCAGATTTAAGATTTAATTTAAAAAAAAGAATCTCACTTTTTGGGACTATGTAGATAGTTTATTCATCAACAAATACAGAATGCTTTATGTATCTCATTCATTCATTCATTCATTCATTCAGTAGCATGTCCTTTGCAGAACCTCGTTCCCATAACAACCTTCCGATACCTAGGGCATCCTTGGTTATATAATCTCTGCCATTTCTCATTATATTTCCGACATACAAGTTAAACAAATAGGCGGACAGCACAGAGCCCTGGCGGACTCCTTGCTTGATGTCAAACCAAGTTGATGTCTCACCGCCGATTCTAACCGCTGCTTGTTGGCCTAGATACATGTGATGGAAAACCCATTTTCTTCATGATTTCATAAAATGAATTTGAATAAACCACAAAACATGAGAATATGTTAACAATTAAATTCTCTACACTTCTCTATTATTAAACGCGTGTATGTATGTGATCTCTCTTTCAACTTCCTTGTATAAATCCAGCTTCTTCCGTGTTTTTACAAAGTCTTCCCATTATGATTTTAGTAAAATTTCACTTGCATGACTGATCAGGGCAACAGTTCTATAGTTGGTGCATAATTTCAAGTTTCCATTGTATGGTATTGGAATGAAGATAGTTCTCTTCCAATCTTGTGGCTATATACCATATTTTCATATCTTTTTACATAATGCGTGATAGATCTGTATGCTTTTTTCTCCGCCTGCTTTAATTAGCTCAGCTGATATATCATCAAATCCTTGATATTTACCACTCTTCAGGGTCTTTATTGCCCAAACAATTTCATCTAATGATGGTTCATGTTCTGTCTCTGCTGTCATTGTTTCATATATTTCATAGTAGTATGTCAGGGGGTTACTAATGCCACAAGTCTGGAGCCGCTCCATCTAGGTGACGTCATATTTTACTATATGAAAATTCTAGACCTACTTATTTGAATCTCGCGCGGTTTTTGGTACTTCACCCACGTGGCGGTGGGAGAACAAGGGAATGGGCTCATAGTCCCATTATTAGCATTTGTCCACAGTGGGCCACAGACCCAAAGCTACTGTGAGGAGGTGTGAAATTTGATGATCATCTCTGCCCCTGACAAGACCAAGTGTAGTAAAGGCAAGACTTTTTTAAACGTTTATATCATACAAAGCAATGTGTATTACAAGGAGTAATGTGTGTTTCTTTTGTTTGTGTATATCACAGAGCATTGCCGTTTGTTAGTATTAAGTGTCACTTGTGTGAATAAAACAAATACATACGTGTACATTTATAATATGACATTTATGGCATAGTGCATGTAAACACATAGTCCTTGCTTATGCTTCATGTCCACGGTAACAAGCGAAATGCATGTTACACCTGTCTGTCCATCTCTCTCTCTCTCTCTCTCTCTCTCTCTCTCTCTCTCTCACACACACACACATACACACACATACTACATTTTGATCTTAGCCAAAGACCGAAACGGTTTGTGCAAATAAGACATAATTCATGTTAAACCTCATTAAATAAAGATAGAACACAAAATAGTTTAAAATACTATTGAAGGAATAGAATAGCATAAAGAAATAAGCTAATTAACATAGAAAACTTCCTTATTCCTAGAGAATTTAACGTAAAATATTAGTCTAATAATAAACCAGTCAACTGAAATATCATACACAGTGACTTTTGTAAAATAATGCTTAAATTATAAAAGCATAATAGTAAGGAGAATTATTCCCCTTGCCCAACCTTTTTCAAAATTATGTAAAGGGATGTCACTCATGAATAACAAATCGACTGGATTATTGCGGTTTCTTCCCTTGGTCTAAAGAGAAATGGTTAATTTTTCAATTGAAAAATAAAAGACAGCGGTTATTAGTGATCTGTAGAGACCCGTAGTTGCTTATAATTTATCATCATACAACTGATGGTGTGTTAGGTTATACAAAGCTCTTCCTCCACGATTTCTTCCCCCTTTTTCCGCATCTTCTTTTCTTTATCTGTATTGGGTCCGGTGTAAACACTAGCAACATTGACATTGGTGATATGAAAGGGTTAGGGAAAATTTAGGGGCAATGCCTCGAGATCGTCTAGGGGGAGGGCGGTTGTGGGGGTGGGGGAGCAGGGGTAAACGAGGGATGTCGGCGCATGAAGTGGAGCGAAAGGGTTTGAACCCACATACCATGACAAGTGGCATAAGAAAACCATAATAAAAATGTAAATATGGCGGGTATATGGTCTGTATAGAGCTGTAGTGGCTTATTTACTATCATCATAGGGTTACAAATGAAAACCTTAAAAAGTAAAGATGGTGGATATTACTGGTTGTAATGGATATGGCTTAGTATTCGTTGTTAAGGGTGGGTAGCGGTTATTAGTGATATGTAGATGATCGTAGTGGTTTTAATCGCCAACAGGATACTCCGGAACCATTCCAATTCAACGTCGAGCGATCATCGTCACCGACAACCTTAACATTGATTTAATCCACACTAGCAAACGAGTCTTAAAACGCCTACTTAAAATTAAGGTGGTTGTAATATACTTAAAGTTATGTCTTTAATAGCTGACCAGTTCTCAATACGAAGAAAACTACGGTGGGTGTGAGGAGGTTGTATATGTATATCGTTGTTATTCTGGCTTAATAGATTGTAGCTCAAAGCTACTACAATGGAAGTAACATTGTGCCCACTACGCTATCTATTTCATCATGTTGAATGGTCATGGAGCAAGCATGACCCGCATGCCCCAAACCAGCTCAAACACACAACGGATCAACGAGCGGGTAGTAGATAGTTTAGTCACGCCATACGGACACCCGCGCCAGCGTAATCTGAGCCACGTTACATAAGAAACTTCTGAAACGCGTTTTACGCATGTCTTAAAAACTAGTATATAGTCCCGAGGCTGGTAACAGTCGTTCACTGTGATCCAAAGATGACTACAGAGCTTAAGACTGTGCCTGCTAACTGGGTCTACATGACTCGTAAAGGCGAGACTTTTAGATCAGTGGGCGCTGGTGATGAGGCCGGTTTGTCTCATCCTACAGAAGAACAACCATGTTACACATCCGGCGATTCTTTGGCGACCCCGACAAGAAGTTTCCTACCAAGATGGGAATGACACTTACTCGTCTAGAATATGAACAGGTGATAGCTAAGCAGTGCGAGATTCTAGCTGACTTTGATCGACTCAATCAAATTAACGAAGTCAGTAAGCAAATCAAACAAGGCACTAACCGAAGCAATTAAGTCAGTTACCAAACACTCAATGCAGTGCTAAAGTCAAAAAGCTTACTAACTGAAGCAATCACGTCAGTAACCAATTCACTCAAGTCAGTGCTCGAATCAAACAAAGTACTAAATAAAGCCACCAAGTAGACGCATACTATACCTCTAGTAGATTTCAGCAGAGCTACAGTCAGATGTGTGATGACCCAGCTACCAGTTTCCTACTGTGGAGTACACGATTAGCTCGATTAGCTAAGGATGGAACAAAAGAAGTGCAGTGTGATGTGCCCGTTACATACCACCAAAAGACAATTTTTAGGGCAGAAGACATGGTTAGGGCTTGCCTTGTAGACTTCGTTTGGACATCACAGTTTTGTACTGGTTCTGGGAATGCCCTAAAATACATTGCTAATATATGAGTGGTAACGATAACTACCACTCAGAGACCGACTCGGTCACTGCGATATTACACTAATTTTTAGAGCAGAAGATATGCCCGGGGCTTGCCTCGCAAGACATGCCCAGGGCCTGACTCGCATGACTTAGTTTAATCGTCACAGTTTTATATTGCTTCTGGGAATGACCAAAAATACCTTGCTAATGTGTGAGTGGTATGTGCTCTGATATAGCCACCATAATTTTGTCTTGTCTCCCTTAACAACGAATTTCACTAAACCATACCCACTATATCCAATACCACTGGTAATCTTTACTTTTTAAGGTTTTCATTTGTAACCCGTATGATGGTAGTGATTAAACCACTACGACCCTCTACAGTTCACTAATAACCGATATCCATCCCTTAACAACGAATTTCACTAAGCCATATCCATTACAATCAGTAATACCCACCATCTTAATTTTTTAAGGTTTTCATTTGTAACCTGTTTGCTGATGATAGTGAATAAGCCTCTACATCTCTCTTTAGACCATATCCCTGTCTTACATCTTTAATTATTACAGGTTTCCTATGCCACTTGTCATGACACGTGGTTTCGAACCCTTCGGCACACCCCATGCGATGACAACCCACCCCTGCACCCCCACGCCCGCCCGCCTTTAGACAACCCCGAGGCAATGTCCTGTACCCTAACCCTTTCACATCACCAATGGAATGTTGCTAGTGTTTACGCTCGACCCAATAAAGATAAAGAAAAGAAGATGAGGAAAAAAGGAGGAGGAAACCGAGGAGGAAGAGCACTGTATACCTTAACACACCACCAGTTGTATGATGATAGTGTATAAACCACTACGGCTCACTACAGATTACTAATAACCGCTGTCTTTTATTGTTCAATTGAAAAATAAACAATTTCTCGTTAGACCAAGGGAAGAAACGGCAATAATCCAGTTAATTTGTTATTCGTGAGTTACGTCCGTTGACGTAATTTTGAAAAAGGTTGGGCATGGGGAATAATTCGCCTTCCTATTATGCTTTTATAATTTAAGCATTATTTTACAAAAGTAACTGTGTATGATATTTCATTTACGTTAGATTCTCTAGGAGTAAGACAGTTTTATATGTTAATTAGCTATTTCTTTATGCTAGTCTATTCATTCTAAAATATTTAAAACCATTATGTGTTGTAACTTTATTTAATAAGGTTGTAACATGAATAATGTCTTATTTTCTCAAACCGTTTCAGTCTTTGGCTAAGATCAAAGTGTATTTGCTGCCCCTTTCAGTAGTGCACTTGGTCTGGCCGGTGGCCAGGATGATCAACATCTAAACAAATCCTCACAATAGCTGTGGGCTTGGTGGACCACTGTGATCAATAGCTCACAGTGAGACTAAGAGCCCACAAAAAATAGGGGACGCGGGGAAACCAGTGTGCCACTCTATCCTCTGGGGTAACCGCTAACCCTAAAAAAATGCCTTTACTGCACTTGGTCTGGTCAGGGGCAGAGATGATCACCAAATTTCACAACTCCTCACAGTAGTGGGTCTGGTGGCCCACTGTGGGTAAATGCTAATAGTGGGACTAGGAGCTCTTTCCATTGTGCAATCACCCTACGTTTGCCACACACACACACACACACACACACACACACACACACACACACACACACACAAACACACACACACACACACACACACACACACACACACACACACACGGTTATTTTGTAACAAATATTTCGAACATAATTTACCTTTTAATAATTAAAGTTGAACTTTTTAAACACGCAAAACCGGAAATATGTCCGGTTCACGCCGTTCGCCACTGGAAGTACCAAAAACCTCGCGAGATTCAAATAAGTAGGTCAAATCTGGAGTCGATCTTTAACGTAACGGATCTGGAGCAAGACATTTCATATAGTAAAATATGATGTCACCTAGATGGAGCGGCTCCAGATTTGTGGCTTAGGTACATCCTAACGTACTACTTCTCATTCATTTCATTAACACCCTCGCAGTCATTCATATCAAAATTTCGACTGCTTTATCCCTTCTATCTTTCTAAAGATTTTCTAGATTCTGTTAGGGTATTTCCCAGTTTGTCACAGGTAACATTTAATTGAGGTTGAACCTTTCTTGTCAATAACCTCATGTCCTTGAACATTTCGTAATCTCTTCCAGTCTGATGATATTGCTCTCATATTCTAGGACAACAATCTTGTATATACTTGTTTTTCTCCTTTCTTGTTTTCTTTCCTATTTCTCATGTTAAAGACTTATACTTCATTATGCTGTCATGGGTTTCTCATCCTTTCTGTTTAAGTTCCCTTCGTTGTTTTATCAATTTTAACGTGTCTGATGTAATCCATGGCTTAATTTTGGTCGGAATTAGATCTTTGGCTGTGTTATCAAGATATATCTAACTAATTCATCATGTGTCATTTCCTCCTGTATAGATATCAAGACCCAAAAACGATTCTTCACTTCTACGTTGTATGCATCTGGTATTTTTGTGAGACCAAAACTAAGCGGCCTTGGTCCTCGGGTAAGCTTTTTGAGTTTTATTTTCACATCTGCTTTTAATAACTGTTGATCTGTGTCACAGTCTGCACTTCGTAGCGTTTTTACTGACGTTTTGCTTGATCTCCATCGTCTTTGTATTAAAAGAGTCTCCGTGGCGAAGCAGCCTGACTCGGGCTCCAAAGCTTGTGAGTTCGATTCCGGGCCGCGTCCTTCGGTTCACTAGTTATTTTTTTCCGGAGATCTCTGGGGATCATCGCTGGAGATACGAAGTTCGTGCTTTGTGCGACGCTTTCGACAGTTCGCTGCCGAAAGAGACTGAGCCATATTGGATTTTTAAAAAAGCCGGTTCAATGAAGAAGACTTTTAAGCGACTTTTAAAAATAATCTTTCTGGTGTTGCTTTCAGTAAGTTCTTTTCTCCTCCACTCTGTTGAAGAGCTAATACTGTTCCGGGACTTCCATGACGAGAGTCTTTTTGGATATTGTTTAAAAAGTGCATTGGCTATCGTTAACTCGTTTACCAGTACTATTCAACGTGTATACGGTGCCGATCACTGAACAACAGTTGGATGGGAGGGGTAGGACTCTATCATTCGTTGACGACATCCTCGTGTATCGACAGGGTCGAGATAGACAGGCGGTTGCCAATATATGCAGGGCGAACTAGATCGAATTTCCTCATGGTGTGCTGATGCCGATGCCCTTGTCAACCCTGCAAAGGCAACGGTTACATGGTTCTCACTAAACAACCATATTGTGAAAACAGACCTGCCGGCAGTAAGAATGGATGGGAGCATTCTGAGTAGAACCCAGTCAATGACATATCTTGGCGTGAGGCTTGATCGTAGCCTGTCCTTCAGAGATCATGTCGATTATGTCATAACGAAGGCTCGAAAAGGTTTGGCAGCAATGAGAGTCATGGCGACTGCCAATATCGAGCAAAGACTGCTATTACTTCTGTTCCAAGGACTTGTGCTTTCACGCATCGAGTATGCCCTGGCCATCCTCACTGTCAGCCCTACACAGGTTGGAAGACTTGAAAAGGTACAAAACGAAGCCATGCGCATCATTTTGGGCTGCACGAGAGACACCAGCTGTGTAGCAATGAGATACCTCCTTGACTTCCCGACAATGGAACACAGGATCAAGATCTGGAGAGCTCGTGCATACTTAAAAATAAGTGCAGATGAGCAGCACCCTCTGCATGACGCTGTATTCAGAGAAAAGGGTGACAGGCTAAAGAGGGGCAAATCATGGATGGGTCGGGCGGAAGATGTCGTCGGACAGGTCTGCAGTCTTACCAGTATCAACCCCGGCAAGGAATGGGTGCCGGTGCCTCCAGCTTTTAAGTGTACCTTCTCCTGCATTATCACACTCGACAGACGGTGCAGAGAGCAGAACCCTGCCGCTGTCAATGCAGAGGTTAACGCGCTCATCTATGATCACTCAGATAGCCCCGAAGTGCTCATCTATACAGATGGATCTGTTGTAAAGCAGCAGAGAAGTGCGTGGGCATTTACAGCCCGTTCAGCGGGCCGAACCGTTCAAGAATCCAGTGGTGCCCACTCTATGACCACGAGCAGCATGACGATGGAGGTGATGGCAGTTACACAGGCTTTCATATGGCTGGAATCACAGCATTATACCAACGTGTGTGTACTAAGTGATTCAATGAGCATGATTCAGAAGGTCGAAGCTGGATCTGTACGTAGACAGTGGACTGAGTCGCTGCGGAAGTCTGTTGTCCGCAAAGTCACCTTCATCTTCGTCCCGGGACATGCGGGAGTCGAGGGAAATGAACGAGCTGATAAATTGGCTGGCTCTGCACCCCCTGTAGATGGCCAGCCCATGGATCGTGCGGATGTTATTAACGCCCTTAAAGATATGGCGAGAACAGAGGATTTTGACGCCAGTGATTCCACATCGCTTTCCAGGATGAAAGACCTGGGAGTAAGAATCGGCACAGCCAGACGCGAGAGGTACATCGGGAAAACAAAGCGCCACGTCAACCAACACAGAACTGGCACTATTAGCCACCGGACGCTGATGCATATGCTGGGGGGAGGATCTGAGCACCTATGGACATGTCCGGAGTGCAACGAAGATACCCCAACTGATAACTAACTAACTAACTAACTGTGCAAAATTCAATTAATTTGTCACCTGCATTATTTCTGTTTCCCAATCAAAATGTTCCTAAAACATGTCTTTCATTTTCAGCTCTTCCTTTACCTACTTTTGCATTAAGATCTCCCATTATTATTGTTATGTCAATATATGTATCTAAATTATGTATCTAAGTTAGTTTATTTATTAGTTTGTTTCTTCCGGTTCTGTTTCATCTTTTGCATTGCTTGTGAATGGATCACTATTTCTCATACACCAAGGCATAAAAGATGTTTAACAGTGAGGTTTTAAAGTTGGAATTAACGGGTGATCGTGATGTGTGATAGAATTTTGGTCGACTTAATAATACTAGCCTCCTTTGGTCATGTCGTCATATCTGACCATAGATTGAATCGCCCTATGAGGCGCATTGTCTGGCGTTCCTTTCAGTGGTTTCCTTTTTTCTCCACTTTGTTGAAATGGTCACCATTAACCCAGTTCAAGACGATTAACCCAGTTCAAGACGATTCCTAAGAGTACATCGCCTCGTGAAGGCCAGGAACCTTCTCATCCCAGCTGTTGGTGTCCACTCTCAATATTTTCATATCTCGCTTGCAGGTATCTTTGGAGATATGGGTGACCAATTTGGCTCACACTCAAAGGGAAAATAAAAAAAAAAAAAAAAGCACACTATACAATTTAATTAGAGGTTATGGGTTCGGGCGGAGTAAACGCCAAGTATTTAAAGTAAGGAAAAAATATGCAGCGAAGACACAAAGAAGAGATTGTATTAACAGTCTTAAAATAACAGTCCCATAATTTATAACTAAAGAGCCAGTTTAGTACAATAGCAAGGATATTAAAAAAAAAAACACAACAGAAATTAAGGAAAACCGACATGTCATGGGGCCAAGTGAAGAAGACAACCCAGCAACCATTCATAATTTAGTGCTTTCCACAAACAATCACAGGTGCTTTCTCGGTCAGTCTTGACAAAATATCATCAGGGGAAAAAAATAATATGGAAAGAAATATGTAGACAAGTGATCTCGTTTTTGATTGTCCTTGACACAAGATGAGATTTGGTTCAAAGACTAATCTACGTCTTTCCGCCTGTAAGTCTCCGCCACTGTTTGCTCGAATTGCTTTGTATTTCCATGGCCGTTTTCCACGTCCTCGATGGTCTGAGGGAGGAGCCGGTTGTGTGTCTCTGGTAGGAGTAGCACAAGGCAAGAGCCAACAATGGTCAGCCCACCGAAGATACCCAGAGGTAGGTTGTTCATACTGTTGTTCTGCAATAAAATGTTTACAGTTAACTTACGCCATCCTCTGTTTATTATTATCACAACCGTAACTATAACCGTCTCTGACCAGTCACATGATTACATGATTAGTCATTTGTTACTTTAATTATCCTTATAGTAACATGTCGGTTAATGGTATCTCCTATATTCTTCATCTTTTATTTTCCTTATGTTGGCATCTTTCCATACAAACAAGCGCTCTCTCTCTCTCTCTCTCTCTCTCTCTCTCTCTCTCTCTCTCTCTCTCTCTCTCTCTCTCTCTCTCTCTCTCTCTCTCACACACACACACACAGACAAACACACAGCCACATACATTAAGATTATCTTAGTCCAGGATATGAGTACAGTGTGTTTTGGACTTTGTAATTGTCTCAAGTTTACAATGTTAGACGTGTATAAATGTTACTCACAGCATATACCATATTTGGTGCAGCTATCGACCCAATGTTTTCGAAAAAGGATGATGCTCCAACACCCTGGTTTCTGTAGTGAAAAACAAAAGTCTCTATAAAATATACCTCAGTTCATCGTATAGTAAAATACTCTGACAGAAAATAACTTGACCGAGAAATGTATGGATTCATTATAGTAATTCGTTTCCATCCAACAGCAGTGAAGATACTTTTGTTATGAGCTTTAATCTGTCTGTCACCTACTGCCATAGCATCTTGCGGTGTAGCACAGGGCGGTCTTGAGCCTGACGAATTAAAACTGCCTGGTTAGTGCAGTCACCGCGAACTGTGCAGGTTTGGTTTTTTTTTTCCCCCAACAGAGGATTCGAACCCAGGTATCCTGAAGGAGAACCCGGCGTACTAGCCACTCGGTCAGCAGCTCCTCTATTGGCTGTAATAGAATTAATTAAAAGAAGCAGGGAAGAAAAACAAAACAACCAACAATAGCGTCAATGAGTTGTCTTTTTCCGCCCTGTATTATCCCCCCCCCCCCCCACCCACAACCAAACCACGCTAAACCAGCCTATCGTTTGCTATCGATGCTATTGATGAACGAAAGACGAGTGATTGGAAGGGCCGAATGTAATACGGGCCTGCGCGCCCAATTTGTGACCCTAATAAAGTTGATTTGATTTGATTTGATTTGATTTATCTCCCGCACCCCCCTCTATGTCCTCCCAATGTTATTCGTCTTTGTCTGTAATTTTCTTCTCTAAGTGTTTTTAGGTCTGCCCTATTTCGTGTGCCTTGTGCGTTCCAGACAAGAGAGTGTCTAGTTATATTGCCTTCAAGTTTTCTCAGGGTGTGTCCTATCCAAAGCCAGCACTTTGTCCTCACCATTTGGTTCACAGGAATTGGTTCTCTCCATGAGCTCAGCATTGGTAATTCTGTTATACAATTTAAATCTGACTATTACGTGCAGGCGCCAATTAGTGAATGTTTGTGGTTTATTAATAATTCCTTCAGGTGTTTTCCATGTTTCTGTCCCATTCAGTAGTCCCGATTTAACATTGGAGTTAAATTCCACGTTTGGTGTTAAATTTAACTTCTGTTGACTTCCACACATTTCCCAGCGCTTTGAAAACTCTTGCCTTTTATATTCTTATTTTAATATCTCTGACTACGCCCATCGTTGTCTACAGTGCTTCCCAAATAAATGTATGATTCTGCCTCTTGAAGTGAGGTTTCACCAAGTGAGATCAAGTTGTTATTTGCTTGGTTTAATCTCACTATCATTGTCTTTCATCTATGCGTTTTTAGAGCTAAGTGTTGTGACCTCTTATCAATTGTTATTAGTTTATCCTGCATTTCATTACGTGTGTGCGACAGGACTGCAGTGTCATCGGCGAAGATAACGTGATAATAACATCAAGATATGAACTGGGAAGAGGATGTAAAATCTGAAATAAACAGAATGGCGCAGATCTGGTGCAACTGACTTGTATTGCAAAGGCCACACCTCAACTGCTATATCTGACACAAAAAGTAATCAGCCTAAAACGTATTGAAGAAATACAGATGTTGTGTAAAAACTATTACGTATTTGATTTTGTGTTAATAAATGTATAGGCTATTATACTTCAACTCTTATTAGAGGTAGGTCAGAATTCTTGTCAGCAAATTGTAGACAGTTATATCATTATTCCTGTTCCCCTGAACTCTGGATGTATAGTTTACCTTAAGAGCCTTCCTAAACTGGGTAATGTCCAATCAATGTAAGTAGCTACATACAATGTAAACAGCAAACTGCTAGACAAAGTAGTAGCAATATTGACCCCCATCAACGCAGAAAACATGCCTGTCTGATACTCCGGCTTGATAATATCAACCGTGACAGAACAGAATGGAAATTGCGGGGAGATTTTTCTACATTGTATATGAGGGTTTTCAGCGAAAGTGTTTGAAGATGATTTTAATAGAATGGACTTTGAGTCACTGATATAATTTCTGAGAAATAACTGTGTGGATGTGTGGTTAACAAACTGGATTGCTGCACGCCTTAATAGAGTGGGTCGTTGCCTTTTGATTGTGGGTTGGTCATCATAGTCTCTGCCTGCCACAGGTATCGATGCTCTCACCTGTGCTATTCAATATAAACACAACTACAGATTGCATACAATAGAGTGGCCTGGAAAAAACATTAGCGTTCACGGACGATAAGTTGTGTACAAACATAATAATTAGTATCATCATCATCATGTGCAATGCCGATAAGCATAGGCAGTCATGTTTCGCCATCTCACGCGATCATCAGAGTCGTCGGGCGACCCAGTTACGCCGTTTTTCTGATTTTCTGTGAGATTACAAAACACGATTTTCTTGGCATCAGTACAGAAGGTAGTTTGCCATTGATTTCCTTTCCTTCTTAGCGGTGACCATACTGGTCGAAAACCGTAACCATTGTTTCTCTTCCCCCCCCCCCCCCCACCCCCACCCCCACCCCACCCCCAAAAAAGAGATATCCCCGCGAAGTTAGAGACCATAACCTACAACTATCTCAGTATCTGTTGGCTGCTCTTCAACTCCATCCCCCACCTGCACACATGGCTTCACGTAACCCTGAACTGAGGGCTCAGCGGGTACTCCACCTAGTCAATCAGCACTGGAGGACGAAACATCAATAACATTAGATATGCAGATGATACAGTATTGATTACTGACAATGAGCAGAATCTGCAGCAATTAGTAGATGCGGTTGTTGCACACAGTGAATAACTGGCATTAGAATTAAATTGTAAAAAAGACAGATTATGGTCGTCACTAGGAAGAACGAAGTACCACAATGTAATATACAAGTAAATGGGAATGTTCTTCAACAAGTGAATCGGTACAATTATCTCGGAACAGTTATAACATCTGAAGGGAGATGCCTTGAAGAGATTAGAACAAGAATCGCCATGGCGAAAGTAGCCTGACCAAGAAAAATATGTCAATTGAAACGAGAAAAAGGAGTGTTGAGGTGCTACATAGAGCCTGTTCTTTTGTATGGATGTGAAACTTGGACAATGAGCAGTCAAGCTGAAAATCATCTGATGGCTGCAGAAATGTGGTTTCTGAGGTAAATGCAAAAATACCATGGACAGACAGAAAAACCAATGACCAAATACTACAGGAGACAAATGAAAATCGTAAATTGATTAGAGAAATTAGACGTAGATAGTCAACATTTTTTGGACATGTTATGGGAATAAATGGATTGGAGAACTTAGTGACAACTGGCAAGATCGAAGGGAACAGACCAAGAGGAAGATCGAGAGGAAAATACCTGGATGGCTTGGCCACATCGCATGGACGAGACAGGAACACTGAGCTGATCCACTACTCTGGTGACCGAGTTAAATGGCGAGTTATGACCGCCCACGCTTTCCGGCATGGCACATGACTGATTGATTGATAGGGATCAAAACGAAGTTTTCACTTAGGACCGACCGACTGACCCATGTGCATCATATGCTGAAGGTAAAGTAAGTCAATCCCTAATAGAAATTGGTAGGCAGTGACTGTTGTACAGTTTCATTATGTACAACACAGAATTAAAGATAGCTGCACGTCCTTCGCAGAACGTCGCAATTAACCTCAGCATTTTTTACTGTTGTGATTTATTAGGTAATTTTTACATTCAGTAGTTTGCCATTACTTTCTGAAGTGCCGACGGTCATACCATCTAAATCAATGAAAGGCGGTCTGCTTCCAAATCTACTACGGCTGATTTCGAACCCTCGACTCGGTATGTCGGGAAATTGTGAAACAAGTTCACTGCCCCTGAGCCACACGCTGGCACAACAGGGAGTAGAATGCTGGTACAGAATCGTTGACTCAACGATACGGAAGTGAGAGTCGATGTTTGGTAATGATTATGTGAGTAATGGTATCATTGTCGATGTTGACAGCAATAGGGTCACCTACCTGATGACCGTCGGGAATACTTCTGAAGCATACAAGTAAATAGTGGAGTATGATCCCGTGATACCGAATTTGCCAATGATCACTAAGGCAGTTTTGAGTTGTGTCAGGTCAGCCCCACTGTCTGCGGATAGAGAAGTCAGTTTAACGGTTAGATCGCTAACACCAAGCAGTATATAGATGTTGATAGCGTAACACTGTAACTCTCACATACAATATAAAACATTAAACCAGCAGAAAACACACGGAGAAGAGAATCGGAAACAGACATGAATAATATGGGGAGGACACGGACGGAGCGGCATGGGCAAGCTAAAGAAAGGAGGGCTGGCAGCGAGATGGTTGAGGGCCTAAGTAGTGTAGTAACGTGGTTAGCACGCGAATTTGAGGTGGGAATCGATATTCCACCTCAAAGGGCGATAACTCTTTTTTCCCCAAAAAGGTAGGCGTGGTCTAGTGACTCATCATAGGTGGCGTGTTCTAGTGACTCATCATAGGTGGCGTGCGTGGTCAAGTAATTATAGGTACGACATAAAAAATACGACATAAAACATCAATAAAGAAAACAAACGACTCAAGTAAGGTATATAATAATTTTATTAAATCATATATAGACAAACAATACATATTAAATAAGTAATGGCATAGTCGAGATATTATCACTATCAACCTTTCTTTTTATATAGAGATATGACAGTGAATTACGATGTTGTGTGTATGTATATACAGAAGAGTCTTGTGTTTTGAAGCCTATATTGGTTCCCCCACTCGGTGTTTGGGTGTTTAATACTTCCAAAAATGTGTCCTTGTTTAGATGCGTGTTGTGGTTTTTGGTCAGACCTTTGGTACTGATTTTATCATAATCACCCACACAAATATACGTCTTACTACACAATGAGACCATCCCCTCCCCTTCGTACTCTAGTTTGAAAAGCCCGGGGGTTCTCTTTTCATAGGCTTTGATAGTCTGGCAATCCTGACAGGTATCAGTACTAGGGGTAATTCTATGAACAGGGCAGGG